>NLAF01000337.1:0-458079 GCA_002374645.1 Metschnikowia shivogae | reverse complement strand
TATAGGTTATATTTTATATAAATATATATATAACTATAAGTAAATGAGCGCCATCATTATTAATCTTTCTATTCGAATAAGATAACAAACAATTTGGCCTTGTAAGATTATAACTGATAAGTGCCGCTTTACCTTCACTCCATAATTTAATTAATTTCTACACATCACTAGAACCATCCTTTTTGGCTAACATACCAAACCCTTATTGATCCAGTTACATACTCTATATAACATTTGGGCATTCCACTAGTATTTATTTCATGTATGACTTTAAAACACTGCTATTTGAAATGGTGCCAACCATACATTCTATCGCTTGTATAGCTGAAAGAATGCCAGAAAAATTTAACCGTTTTTAAAATTGACTGCATGTAAGCCATCTTGCTTGCTCTGTTCTGTTTTATGGCCGTGTTATAAGATATTTAAAGGTAATTGTGAGGTACAGCTGCCCATAAAACTTTGCTCTCATTACCCCACGAAAAGCTAGTGAGAAATTAACGAAAGAGCAAAAACTAAGATGGATATATCTAATAATATGATATCACAACCATTTTTAATCGAAGTGTAAAAATACCTGCTATAAAAGGGGTGTTTTGATAAATTTGGTAAAAATACTTGCTATAAAAGGGTCTGTTTTTGATAAATTTGGTAAAAATACTTGCTATAAAAGGGTTCTGTTAGTTAAATTTGGTCAAAATTACCTACTAACAAATGTAAACAATTTTTTGTCAAATTTGGTAAAAAGTACTTATGAAAAAATAACATCTGTCTTATTTCCCCTTATACCATACCCATAAATACTTCACGCTCCAGAGATCGCCGACTAAGGAAGAAAAATCGGACAAAACCGAAGTAGGACACGCCCGGATTCGGTGTCGGGCGTCTCGCTTTCGCCAGTATTCAACGCCATATGTGGATGAATCCAACCCAGTTGGGCATCCGTACCTCCCGCTCAAGCTCCTTCTTAGCTTTGGCGTATGTGGTGCCGCTTTTGGCGGGTTTATCGCCGATACCCAGATCGGGAAGTTGCAGGCCATCTGGGCGGGTGTTTTGAGGATTCTTTCGCATGTGTTTTTGATCATTGCCGGAATCCCCAACGGCATCGCCGGTGGCCACGGTGCTTGGAAAATTGGCCAAGGAAAAGCCACAGGGCTCGGTTTCGACCAATGCTCAACATCCTCCGGGTGTTGTTCCGGAAAAACTGGTTGTTCCGTGCCCGGCCCTCCAGCGCTTGCGTGAAGCAACTGTACCGAAAGCCCATTTCCTGGGATGATGTGGGTCCTCGACGTCAAGAAAACAGTGCATTCCTGCAGCATCTTCGTCGTCTTCCCCATCTTTCACTTGACCGACGGAGGAACCAGAAACGTCCAGAATGCGCAGGCCGGAGCCATGATTCTCAACGGCTACCCAACGACCTCTTCGAGAACTTCAATCCATTGACGAGTATTGTTCTCATTCCAATTCTCGATTGTGTATCCCCTCTTGCGGAGATCCGAATCGAGTTTCCGCCCGTTTGGCGTATATTTGTCGGCTTTTGCTTGGTCGCAGACGGCCGGCGCCATTCTTCAGCACTGCGTATACGCCACATCGCCGTGTGGGAATCGGGCGTCGTCATGTGACCAGGTGTCCGGGGTCAGCAGCTGGCTTGAGGCCACCCTTATGTTTTGCAGGCGCTGGGCGAATGTTTTGCAGTCATCACGGCATATGAGCTTGCGTACACCCGATTTCCTGCACATTTGGAGGGCTTGGTGACGGCGTTGTTCGTGCACCTCCGCCATTTCGGCGGCGGCCGAGGCCTTGACGGACATTGGTGGATCCGTTATTGTGGGGTTTCACGGGTACTGCAATTGGGGGTACGTGGGGCGGTGGCATTTCTCGCAACTTGGTGCAAATATGGAGCAACAGAGGCTCGAGGACGAAAGATTGGCCAGCAAACTACTCCGGCGTCGGCGGCGTATAGGGCGCGTCACGTGACACCAAGCACCCGTACAAGTACCGTTCGAGCCGGGGCAACGGTTTCGGGCTGAGCTCCACACCCTCGGAAAGCCACACGCCCCACGCGCCCATCATGTTCGCCATCAACATATCGGTAAAAAGGCGGTCGCCAATAACGGCAATCTGAGCCGCCAGCGCGATGCCGTGGGCCCGGAAGTAGTCCATGATTTCGCCGTGACACCCGGGCTTCTTCGTTGCGTGCCGGAGCACCGTGACGCCGAGATCCGCCTCTAGTTTGAGCGCCTGCTGGTAGTCCACATCATCGTTTGTTCCGGCGGAATTGCTGACAATCAAGAGGTGCTCTTTGGGGTAATGTGCCGCCAACGCGGCCCACACGTCGTGGTAGGCCGGCCAGAGTTTGTCGTCGTGGTCCTTTGCAAAGCAGTTGTCCTTGTCGATAACAAGGCCTCTGATGGGGGCGTTTTTGCCGGGAATTTCGACTGGAACGGGAAGCTGCGCAAACGAGGCGACCGCAACATGGGGGAGACAGAGTGCGGGGTTGTACGCCAAGCGGGAAACGTTGGACACGGCGCTGGCGTTGAAGAGTTGCATGCGGCACGTGGGGTGGTGGAGGTGAAACACTGCTCGTGGGCGGGCGTGCGCGCCCCAATCAGCCCGCACTTCAGTTTTCTCCAGCACCCGCCCGAAGCATGTCCGCCCGTGCACCCCAAGTGGGACCACCGGCCTCCAACGCAGCGTCGTGCATCATCTGTGCAGAGAAAATCACCCGTTCCGCCATCTCTCCATGCAACAACATCACCTGCCACATTTGCGCCTTCCGCCAGCGAGGCCTCTACCACAAGAAGACGTGTCTTGTGTGCCGCACGGACCATGACGACGTCGTGGTGACGCTGCAGGTGTTGGAGGAGGCCAAATACTCGGACTATGTGGCAGTTTCCCGGGCCTTCTACGTCAAAGACTACGAAATGCACTTTGCCGACGCCCAGCTGCGGGACGAAGCCGTGGCGCTTTTGGAGCTCCACTGCCCGGAATGCCAGCAGACGTTTCCCAGCTTCCGCAAACTCAACGACCACATCAAGACGCTACACTCCCGGCAATACTGCGACATCTGCGCGCAGCACAAGAAGCTGTTTCTCTTTGAATTGCAGTTGTACACGCCGAAGCAGTTGCAAAAACACATGGACGCCACCGACGGCAAACTGGACCCGAAAACCGGCTTCCGCGGGCACCCCAAGTGCAAGTTCTGCCACCGCCAGCGCTTCTACTCGGACGACGAGATGAACGTGCACATCCGGGACATGCACGAACGCTGCTACATCTGCAACCAGGACCGCTTTGTGGCCACCGACTACTACCGGAACTACGACGACTTGTTCCGCCACTTCCAGGATGCCCACCACGTGTGCCACGTGCAGGACTGCCTCGACAAGAAGTTTGTGGTGTTTCGAGAAGACTTGGATCTCACGGTGCACATGATGAAGGAGCACGGCGGGCTCGTGGGCCTGAACAACCGCGTGGTGATTGGGCTGTCGGCGCCGTTCCGCTCGCGCTTGTCCACCTTTAAGAGCGGGCCCACAAACGACCCGGACGACCTGCACACCCAGCTCAAACGGCTCCGCTTCACCGAGCGGGCCAAGCACTACCTCCAAAACGACCCGGTCAAGATGCGGGCCTTCCACGACTGCAACGCCGCCTACAAGTCCCGCAAAATCTCCGCGTCCGACTTGTTGGCCAAATACAACTCGCTCTTTGCGGCTTCCGAGCTGAGCGACATCGCCCTCCTCATCTACGAGCATGTGGAGCTTCTTCCGGAGCACACGGACCAGCGAAAGGCGCTCCAGGCGGTGTTTGACAGCATCAGCAATGCATCGATGGCCGCGCTGGGCGCCTCCAACGCCAAGTTGTTTCCCTTGCTCTCCAAAACCGGCGACTCCAGTTTCCGGGCCTCCACCTGGGGCGCCGCCAGCTCGTCCAGGGGCTCCCGTGACGAGATGTTTCCCGCCTTGGCCAAGCCAAAGAAGCCTGTCAGCGTGCCCAAAAACACACCCATCCGCTACACGACAGTGAAGCTGGCGCCCGAACGGCCCACGCCCAAGCTCTCCACTTTCCGGGAAAACAAGACCTACAAGCCCACGTACCTCGAGTCCAGGCCCAGCCCGCCGGGTGCTTCTGTGCAGTCGCAGCTCCTGGACTCCCGGTTTCCTGCGTTGGAGCAGAAGAAGAAGAAACCCGCGCCCCCGCCCGTGAAGCCTGTGCAGCCGAGCCTGACCACGTGGGGAAACGGCATTGCCCCGAGCCCCGCGGCCGAAGCGACCTTGAACTTTGGGGGGATTCCGATCACCCAGCGGGCCGCCAAGAAAAAGCGGGGGAAAGGCGCCTAGAGCTCCGAACCGCCTGCTCCGAACCGCCTGCACCGAACAGGCCGTCTCACGTGAGTGATGAGGAGGTACTGGCTTCCGGTGGTGTGTGTGCAGGAGCGCGATCGCGTTTAGTCATGTTGACTAATCCAGGGGCGGGTACTAAAGGTGCGGTGCCCGCCCATTTACGGCATGGCGTTCGTTCTTTTCATCCTGGCCCTATTCCTGGTTTTCGCCATCATGGCGTTCCACCACCCAACCGCGGAATCACCCCACTCGCCCACGCACGCCAACGCGGCCATGCACTCCCGGGCTCTCCGGACAATCCACACCGTTCTTCCCGGCTCCGAGCAGACCGAGGGCGCCGGAGCCCGTGTGCGGCGTTCCATCGGCAACAGCAACATGCGGAGCTTCTCGCCGTTCCTAATGTTCGACCATTTCTCGTCCAGCGGCATTTCAGGCTTTCCTCAACATCCACATCTCGGCCAAGAAACAATCACGCTCTTGTTGCACGGCGCGTTTGCGCATGAAGACTTCACCGGCTCCAGAGGCGTCTTGAGAGAAGGCGATTTGCAGTTTATGACTGCAGGCCGGGGCACGGTGCACAGTGAAATGCCCGTGGCGCACGACGACGGGTCGGACAACATTGGGTTGCAATTGTGGGTGGATTTGCCGGAACACTTGAAAGAAGTGGAGCCCCGGTACCGGGATCTAAAAGCCTGGGAGGTTCCTGAGGTGCAGGACGGTAAAGTCACGGTTCGGATCATTTCCGGGAAGAGCTATGGCGTCGAGTCCGTGAAGGAGTTGGCCTACACGCCTATGCAGTTCTACCACTACATTCTCGAGCCCGGCGCCGAATTTTCCCAGGAGGTGCCGGAAAACTACAACTTCTTCCTCTACGTGATGAGCGGGAACAACCTCGTGCTCCAGAACTCGACTGTGGTGAGCCAGCACCACAATGTTTTCTTCGAGCCAGACGGAACGCTCATACAGGGCACATACCCTGAAACGGAAACGGCCCCGCTTGAATTTGTGCTTGTTGGTGGCGAGATCTTGCACCAAGAGACAGTGCAGTACGGGCCCTTCGTGGCCACGTCACGTGCGCGCATCCAGCAGGCGGTCCAGGACTACCAAATGGGCCGCAACGGCTTTGAGCGCATGCAGACATGGCAGTCGTCGATTTCGGGAGGGGTCGACGACGACATGGTCGTCGAGTTGGGCGGCTCGCTTGAGGCCCGGGAACGGGAGCGCCAGGCGTACTTGGCCGCACGCATAGCCAAATAAACCGTACACCAGTAAACACCCGTACACCGCCAACAACATCCGCACACCGTACACAACATCCGTACACCAGTACACCGTACACAACATCCGTACACCGTACACAGCACACGCTAGAAGCGGAGCGCGCACCATTAGGATTGCTGCGCCGCCGATTGGCCAGCGGCACCAGCGCAAGTGTCAGGAGTGCACACAAGCGCGAATGTTTCAGAAGTGCATATTCCGCCGAAAGCTACGTTTTGGTGTTTAAGCCCTTGTATTGCTATATAAAATAACCAGACCAAGAGTAAGCGTTAAACCGCTTACAAAGCCAACAAAGCACCAGCAGCCAAAGCAACGGCACCAGCGGCGTATTGCTTGGCAGCACCAGCCTCGTAAGAAGAGACGTTGGCGGTGGCGGTCCAGTTAGATGGAGCAACGGACGAAGAGTGTCTGGCTGGGCAGTCAGTGACGGTGGAAGCACAGTCGGTGATGGTCACCAAGGTGGAGGCAACGTCAGTCTCAGTGACGGCAGCAGCAGAAGCAGCAGCAACGAAAAGGGCGACAGTGGAGAATTGCATTGTAGATATGAGCGAAAGACTTGGTAGTTAGAGGATCAGATGATGGAGAAAAAAAAATCTCAGTGCGGATCGTGGGATTTATATAGTTTTTGGTTGGTGCTGGATACACTCCGCGCGAATGAGTGGTCTGATGATTACGCACCTGGCGTGGATTTTGACATATTATTGTTTTGCTGCAACCTACTGCCGTGCGCATGCACCTACCGCGAATGGCAGCCTATATTAGGCGCAAGGAACATGGAATCGCGAAAGACACGGTTGTGTGCAGTACCGTGTCATCTGTATGCACGTCGGGGGGCTGTGTGTATGTACTCCTTCAGCTAAATTTGAACTGGACCTGCACACTAGCCGCAATCCCATTGCTTTTTGGCCAGCGTGTTGCGGTCCGAAGCCTGGCCCGGCGGCAAATTTCAACGTGAAACACACATTCGGGGCTGGGAGCGACTTGCAGAAGCTGAAACAGGGCTGTGCAATTTTCCTGGTGCCGCAGCCAAAGTAGCCCCGTGGTGCTATGGTCTGAAAACTGCACCTGGACGCGTAATTCTCCTCCCAGACACGCACCAATCGGCATTTAGCCCACGCTGTGTGCAGGCATGCGTTCGGTCACGTGCATCACCAGCCTACCATTAAGCGATAGTTGCAAATGGGACCAGGAGATCGTGCATTGGCCAGGAGATCGTGCATTGGCCAAGAGATCGTGCATTGGCCAAGAGATCGTGCATTGGCCAAGAGACTAATAAGAGTGGCTACAAATCAACTAATTGTGTTGCCTTCAGCAGTGAGCAATAGTAGCGACCATAGCGTAAATGTAGCAAGCAACCGCGGAGTCTCGGAGTCCCGGATATCCATCATATCGCCAAAAGGTCGCCAATCAGACGGGCCAAAATGCAGCTTCGAAAGTCCCACTCTCGAAGCTCGAAACGCCGGAACCTCCACAGCATCCGGGCGAGACTAAACGAGTTTCAAAGCCGAACTCTGTCCAGCGTGGGCATTTCGTCCAACCGACGCCCCCACCGCACCACCCACACAAGAGTGAGGTATAGCGTAAGCCTCTCTCGAGCCAGGCCAGAAGCCGCCGTCTCAATGGGCACGGCAATGTGTTCCTGCACAGAGCGCCGGACCGCCTCGTCGCCATCGTCCAAGCGCTTCAAGTAGCCCGAAGTAAGGCGGCCGAGCTCGGCCTCGTCGTCGCGCATCAACTGGTTCCGAAACTCCGCCGTCAGGTGCTCCAATGCAGGGAGAATGGTGGCCCAGCTCATGAGTATGCAGGAGCAGCTCTCTCGAAGCATATTTTTGACTGCAAACGCTGCTGACAGCCCAAAGACCCGGTTTTCCAAGACCAAATGGCGCCGCGTGTGCAATCGAAGCAAAATCGCTAGGTAAGTGTCGTTGATGAAGCCCACAATCGCCTGGTTTAGCCGATGAGCCAAACGAAACCCGTCTGCCACGAGCTGCACTGCATTGTGACCCACGGTGTTTGGAGTAGAATGTTCCAATATGTTCTGATGGATCCAGGAGCTGATGTCCTCGCCAAAAGCAAAGTACGCAACGCCAACGATCAAGAAAAGAAGCGGGCCCAAAATGGACGGTTTGACGAGTATAACCATCGCATCACCAATCATGAGAAACATAGCAAAAAGCACCTGGGCTAGCAGTCTCACAATGGAAGCCCAGTTCCGGACGAGTATGTTGCCGGTTGTTTGGAACACGCCATGAAGTTGGTGGTTTGGAGCGGGCTGTGCACGGTCCGGTTGGCCATTTGGAGCGGGTTGTTGAAATGGGGCTTGAGATCCTGGAACTGCCACGTTTTGAGCTTCTTGGGGAATCATTGTATTTGGGATCTGACTCCCGAGTTCCACCCATACAGCGGAATTGGCAATGTTTTCATTTCTCTCGGGATTCTGGGTCTCACCGGACCCAGCAGTATCAAATTCTTGAGTCTGGGTCCCAGTAGAAGCGTTTTGGCGAAGTTGCTCCGAGTCTGGGAAACTATCTTCGGTATGCGTCTCTGAAGCGTTTTGCGCTGCGTTTTGATGGGCTGGATGTTCAGCTTGTTCGATTCCGCTTTCAGCTGCTTCGTTTCCGCTTTCAGTTTCTTCGATTCCCGTTTCAGCTGCTTCGATTCCCGTTTCAGCTGCTTCGTTTCCTCTTTCAGCTTCTTCGATTCCCGTTTCAGCTGCTTCGTTTCCTCTTTCAGCTTCTTCGATTCCGCTTTCAGCTTCTTCGTTTCCACTTTCAGCTGCTTCGTTTCCCCTTTCAGCTGCTTCGATTCCGCTTTCAGCTTCTTCATTTCCCCTTCCAGCTTCTTCATTTCCTCCTCCAGCTTCTTCATTTCCCCTTCCAGCTTCTTCATTTCCCCCTCCAGCTTGTTCACCGACCCGTGCCCATTCAGCCTCCACAACCTCTTGCTCCACCCCAGTCGGCCCCAGAATAGACACGTCAACGTCAAAATACGCATTCACCTTGCCCACAGCCGCAGGACACAACATAACCGAAGTACCAACGATCCTGCACTCGTCCAGAGACAACTGCACAATCGTGCCGTTGACTTCGAGCTCATAAAATGTCACGTCAGGCCCCACAGTATTCTGCCCAACGCCCGAGTCGCCAGCTTCCAATGGCGCAGCAGTTTCAGCCGTCTCGCCAGCTTCCTTAAACCCAATAGAGTAAGGCGCATGCGAGGAGTAATCAGCAAAACTAAAAAGCTCCAGAAGCTTCTGCTGTGACGGAGCTGAAGTTGCCTTGGAAAAGCAGTGGGCACGGAAAAAGAGGTTGAGCTGGTGGGAGTTTTTGCCAAAAACTTCCGCAACCTCATCACGCAACTCACACACCGTGGTGGAGGCGTAGATTGACGTGTTGACAGCTTTCCGCTCGTCGCCAATAGGAAATAGCCGGATCTGGAACCGGGGGACTTTTTTGGTGGCTTCAAGCGTGGCTGTATGGAGAGGTGGCACATCTAGCCCAAAAGCTTCGTTGAGGAGGACTTCGTCGGCAAGATTCACGGCGCCATTGCCGCTCTCCCCCGAGGCGTTTGCGGCTTCGCCATTTGGCCGTTTGAGTTCGATTTCGTCCGCCTGAAGCCCAAGACCGCTGACACAGGCCTTGACCTTGCCAACGGTGTCCACGAGCGAAAGCAAGCACAGCGCCGTCTTTTCGCCATTCTCTGCCAAATACTTCACCTCGATTGGGAAAGTGTCCGCTTCGGGCGGTCTCTGGGGAATGAACGCAGCGCCAAAGAGCGTGTAGTCAATGACCAACGAAAGCAGGAGGTTTTCGGTGGGAGTTTCGACGCCTAGGATTTCCGAAAGCGGCTGTGACAGCGGGAGCGAGCTTCTTCTCCGGGAATCGTCGGCCCGGTAGAGCTTGAGGAAAAGGGGCTTGAGTTCGTGGTTGTCGCTGAAAAGCCAGATCAGGTGCGTGAGGTGGGTTGCCGTGTGCAGGAGCGTCGTTCTGACGCTCATATCCAGGAGCTCCTGCACAGAAGCAGGCCGGTTCACCTGCTCTATTTGGAGACGGAGCGAAAAGGGGATGTCCATGGTGAGCTGTGAGTCTGTGGGGTGTTGCAACGTGTGCGGGAAGTTATATGCAGGAGCGCGCCTTTTCGGCGCCACCTTAGTATGGCGCGCCCGGGGGTGTTTTGCGGGCGGCTGACTCGTAAGGAGCCTGCCCCGGGCGAGGCTGGGGTTCCTTGCACGTGTTGGGCCTGTCAGAGTGCTAAACTCTTTTCTTAACAACATCCGATATGGTGTAATGGCTAGCACAGTTCGCTCTCACCGAGCAGATCGGGGTTCGATTCCCCGTATCGGAGTTTTTTTGCGAACTTTTCAGTCCGACATAGAACAAGCGCGGTAGTATTTGTGCTCAATTTTTTCTGGTTCATGAAGAGACTTTTTTAGCCAAAAAGGCGGCACTCTTCGCTAGTCTTGGTTTCATCTCCCCCCTGATACAATTTTCAAAAACGGGCGTGTGGCGCAGTTGGTAGCGCGTTCCCTTAGCATGGGAAAGGTCTCCGGTTCGAATCCGGACTCGTCCATTTTTTTTTGTCTTGGAAATTTCTCTGGATTTAATGGAGCTTCGAGGACTGTATGTAGCAACGTTATCAGGGGAGGCCTAAGTCATAGCAGTACTACGGCAGAATGTTATATGGCCAATATTGCTAGAATGGAAAATATGCAGTGCTGCAGTTCTACTTGACATGGCCAGATACGCTCAACTCGTACCAAACTTCAGCCACGTGACTAGATTCTGGCAACGGCGCCACCAGGAGAGTCCGATTTCCGCCCAGTAAGAAGCTCACAGCCCGTTTCGGTCACAAGCATCATATGTTCAAATTGGGCAGAGTATCTACCATCGGTGGTGGAGGCAGTCCAGTTGTCGGGCCACGTGACATCGTTGTACGTGCCCAAGCAAAGCATGGGCTCGATGGTAAACACCATTCCCGGCTTGGCCACGCCCACCGCCTTATTTTTGGCGTAATGGGGAATGTCCGGCTGACAGTGGAACAACGAGTTGATACCGTGGCCGCAGTAGGTTCTCACCACGGAACATCCGTTTTTGGTGGCGTGGTCCTCGATGACCAGGCCCAAAGTCCGGAAAACCAAACCAGGCTTCACAGTAGCAATGGCCAAATCCAAACACTCACGAGTGGTTTCCACCAAGCGCACGGTATCGGGGTCGGCCTTGGCCTTGTCGCCCACGTAGTAGGTTTCGTTCAAATCCGAGTGGTAACCGTCCTGGAAGATGGAAACATCCAAGTTGACAATATCGCCGTCTTTGAGCACGTACTGGTCCGGGATTCCATGGCAAATGACCTCGTTGACCGACGTGCACACAGACTTGGGGAAATTGAAGTAGTTGAGCGGCGAGGGGTACACTTCATGCTTGATACACTCCTCGTGCAAGATCTCGTCGAGGCGGTCGGTGGTGATTCCCGGCGCCACATGCGCAGCAACGGTGTCCAAGATCTGGCGGCCCACATCACCAACCTTTCTCATTTTCTCGATCTCCTCCTCCGACAAAATGGTGATTTTGCCCTTGCGGTCGTTTTTGAACTCGCTGACGGGCTTGCCGTTGCGGGCGTAGTCAGGACGTTTGATGTGTGGAGGGAGACGTCTCATTGGCGTCAAGGGGTAGGCGGCCCGCAAGTCTCCGGCGTACTTGAACTTGGGGAACGGATCGAACACAGCGTTATCGGCGGCTGGGTGCGTTGCTTTGTGAGTGGCCCAGCCGGAGCGGAAGCAAGACTGGTTGCAGAACACGCTGGTGTTGCCATTTTTGAGACACACGGGACACTTGAGCACGGAGTCAGTTCGGAGCCCGCACTGGGGGGAAGAACACACGGTACTCATTGGCGCCGAGAAATGCGGCGCTTCGGTGATGAGGGTGCGCGCGTCACGTGCCGCTCCACCAGTACACCGCCCGACACCCCACCACTGCCTATAAGAGGTTGTCAGGCCCAAAACTCATGGGCAACAATTCGCGCAAGGTGCGCTGCACGACTGCGCCCGAGGCGGAAACCATGATCACGGGCATCTCGGTTCCAAACTCCCGAATGAACTGCCTGCATATACCACACGGCGTGATCGGCTCCGTCTGATCGCCAGCCACCGCCAACGCCCGGAACCTGCGGTGGCCCTGCATGATGGCTCGGGTGATTGCCGTTCTTTCGGCGCAAATAGCAGCACCATACGACGCGTTCTCGACGTTGGCGCCCAAAACTGTCTCTCCATTTTCCAAGAGTACTGCACATCCGACGCTAACGTTAGTAAATATTTTCTGGGGAGCCATGGCATTTTTGGAATCTTTCTGCAGATCAGGACACTGAAATGCCACCTGGGGTGAAAGTGATTAGGATGTATTCGAATTGACGCGGATGGTTTCAGGTTTGTTTCAAATGGTTTCAGGTTTGTTTCAAGTGGTTTCAGGTTTGTTTCAAGTGGTTTCAGGTTTGTTTCAAGTGGTTTCAGGTTTGTTTCAAGTGGTTTCAGGTTTGTTTCACATGGTAGATGGTAGATGGTAGATGGCTTCAAAATCGATCGGGAGTTTCACATACCGGAACTTCGAGTAGGGACTGTATGATAAGTCACGTGCTGCAGTTAGTACCGGCTATTCTTGCCCAAAACAGACATACCTGCAAGGGCCAGGGCGGCCAAGTCGGTGATCTGCTCAGGGGTTGGCGGATCCATGGGGAACCGGGGGCGGGCAGGCGCACATAAACGCACGCCACGTGCCTTCGGTCACGTGACAACGGTTTTCCTGCAGTCCCCACCCGAGCCGCGGCCAGACAAGGGGTGCTGTGTGCAGGACACTACGTCACACCATCTGGCACACTCTCGTATGCGATCAAGCCAGCGACCGGTTCTGGGCACGAACGGTGTGGAACAGACAGCCGTGCGCCCCCGGAACTGGGCGGGGTCTCGGAAGTAGAATCGCCAGACTGCTGTGCCCTCGGAACTCCCTGCGCCCCCGGAACTCCCACACCCTCGGATCTGGCGGGCCACTCATTCTCGCCCATTCCGGTCCTGCGCTGACGCACCGGTACATTCTCATCAACACCTTTTTTCTTTGCCCCCACTTTAATTAGCATCAGGCCAATCCAGCTGCCCACGGACACAAACGGAAGGAGTTGCAGCTGAGTTGAAACTGACCTGAAACCGATCCAAAACGGGCCTGAAACCGATCCAAAACGGTCCTGAATCCGATCCAAAACGGTCCTGAATCCGACCCAAAACGGTCCTGAATCCGCTAACTCGCCTCAACTCCTGAATCTGCCTTTCACTGCAAAGCTGAACCACAAACAGCTCCACGCCTTTCATCGACCGCTTCCCTGGTCCCACTTCTCGCCAGCAGCAAAATAGCTCCAGATCCGTGTCAGCTCCGTCCATTTCTGTCACCACTTGTCACATAACCCCGTCAGTGATTGCATACCAACCCCCTGCACAACATGGCGGAGCTTTTCTTCTTACGCCACGGGCCCCGTGCAGACCACCTGAAAACAAACGAGAATCCGCTACATTCCCCCTACAAGGTGTACGATCTGTCGCTCACCATCGGCGCCGACAAGGACATAGCGCACACGTGCACGCAGATGATCGAGCTAGCCCAAACCAAGGATATTGCCAAAAAGAACATCATCATCCACTTCTCGCCGTACTTGCGGTGCTGTGAAACGGCGGACTTGATGGTGAGCCACATGCAGGAGCAGCTAGGGGCCCGGGCCCCCGAGCTCAAGCCCAAGTTCCAGCTACTAGGCGACTTTGCCCTTTCCGAGTGGTGCCACGACAAGATGGAGCACAAGCCGCCGTTTTACGACTCCAACGAGGCGTACCAGATGTACACGCCAAACATCCAGATGATGAAGAACCGCAAGTTTGTGCTGAACTTCCGGCCCACCACCAAGCTCGGGCCCTGGAACGAGCCGGATATTTCCTACAAGGAGTTCCAGGAGCGGTGCAAAGTGTACTTCCAAAAACTCTTGGCCACCTATCAGAACTCGAAAAAGGACACCATGGTAGTGGTGGTTTCTCATGGCTACGTGATCTCCAGCTTTCTCCTGCATTTCATCAGCCACCCGGTTTTCGAGGAGATTCCGGAGTTGGGCATCAACTTCGCCACCAAGAACGACGACAACTGGGTCCTCAAAAAAGACTGCCTAGATATTCTCTCCAAGGACCCTTCCACCAACTCCACCTTGAACCTCGAGTCCGACATTGTCTACTACAAAACCAATTTTGTCAAGAAGGGCGACTTGGAAAAGCAACAAGCCTTCCCGACCATGGGCTTTGGCGGGCTCTCGAAGCCTGCAGACGAAAACAAGGAACGGCCGTCTTTCCGTGTGGATAACAGGGCGCCTGATACAGCTGGCGGCTATTGCAAACGGCCGCCGCCCACGCCCTTGTGTCCGTCGGCCAAAAACTGGACGCCTCTGGAAGCAAACAGGCACCGGATCGCGTCGGAATTTCGCCTCAAGGTGATGAATGATGACGCGTTCAAGAAGACATTTTCCCTTTTGCATGCGCCACAGCACCAGATTTCTCCGGATGTTTCTCCGACCTCCGAGCCCAGCGGCTTCAACTCCACCATTGACTTGTCGAAATTGACCTCCAACGAGGAGATCTACCACCCGTTGAAATTGAGGTACTCGTCGACATCCAGCATCCCGATCCATCACCTCAACTCCAAGGTCAACAGTCATGCCAACTTGGTCAATATGCGCAACGACGACGAGCGCAGCCTGGAGCTGGGCAGAATCCACATTTTCCCCGGTCTTTCCTCCAATGGATCCATGTCGCCACGTGACCAGCTGGAGGAGTTCGCCGAGCAGCTGCCCAACATGAACGACGTGATTCTGCGGCTCAACCGTGTTCGGTCTCTCCAACGAAGACGCCCTCAAACATCGACGCCCAAATTCGGCGCCATCTCGGAGAACGAGCGAAGTCCGCCCGACGAATCCGAAAAAAGCCTTGTCGAAAAGGGATTCATGCACTTTGACGAGCCACCCGCCGAACCCAGCCTGCCTCGTCCTGCACGCACCCTCACCAGGCCCCGGCGCTCCAGCTCCATCAAGTTTGTGCCATCTGTTCTCTCGAACGAGAAGGAAAAGAAGCAGAAATCCATTTTCTACCAGCTCAATTCGAGTTCAGACGAGGACTCTTCGGACGATGAGTCTGCGGGCCAGAAATACATGTGGTTTGGGCAGAATGTTCGGTCCGACAAGAGCTAGCAGGAGCTTTGGGATGTACGGGGGTCTCCGATGATTGACAGGGCTCGAATTTTGATCGGGAAAGCGGCCGAACAATATCCAGCTGGACGTGTATCTCATAGCATCAAACAAAAAGCATCGTACATGTGTTCCCGGCGGCTGCCAAGTAGTAGAGCGTTGGGTTGTATGCAGGACAACGTTGTGGAAGGAAGTATGGGTCCCAGGACATGTGAGTTTTGATGAAGCTATGAAGCGATATCAGAAACGTGAAATGTCAACTTTAATACTAGACAATGAATTGAAATTCGTGACTATATGAAATACCATGAAATGTGGTGGAACTGTGAAATTCAGGAAATGTGGTGAAACTGTGAAACATCAGGAAATGTGGTGGAGCCGTAAAATTCAGAAAACAACTCTGCACACAGGCCCAGATGACAGCCTTCCTGCTGTCCTTTTTCCACAGACAACTCCAATGCTTTTGTGCTGCAACCAGTCCAGTTTTGGCAAAGGAAACCTGCACACAGGCACAACCCATTTGGCACCTTGGCGGCTACATTTCCTCATTCGCTACATGAAACACAGCTCAGACTGTTTCAAAGGGTAGTGCGTCAATACCCCTCACGCCCGAGTATATAAAGCCAACAGATTTCCCGCTTCCCACAAATTCCAGTTTCCCAAGACTCCCAAATTTCACCCCATCTAGAATCCGTTTCCAGCCCTGATCAAGCATCCATGCTAGAACTCTACATTCGTTGAATCTGCTGCACCAACCCAAAACCACATAGCAATCGCTTTGTTTGATAACCCGGACCGATTTCTCTGGTGAACTATTGCAATTCACGCACGAACCGGAGTCTTTGAACACCCCAACTTGATTCACCGGTTGCTGCCCTTTCGCCTCAAATGGTCAGTGGCTGCAACTGGCCGCACGTGACCCGACGTCCGAGGGCGTGGCGTGCATTCTTACCGATCACTATCCAACAGGGAGATCCTCATGCTGGAACTGCACATGGTCCCGGATACGTGGGTCACGTGCTCACCAAATGACGGTCTTGCAGCGCACGAGGCACGGTCTGCCACGCACAATATCCCCAAACACCGCTGGATGGACAAACGCCAGATTGCCGCCAACTTTGGTTTGGCGCCCGCGCTCAACATCCCAATCTACATCAAGATCCGGTCGCTCCAGGGCCAAAATCCGTGCCTCTCGCCAGCGCTGCAGAAGTTCCTCAGCGCCAACACCTTCAAGACGCTAAGCAACGTCTCCTCCAACTCCAGCCTCTTTGTGCGTGTGCAGGCATACGATAAAAACCATAATGCGGTGAGCCAGGAAGTGCAGACCCCGTATCGGGTGTTTTCGGGCAATAAGCGGGTGTGGGACCTGCATGTACGCGTTCCCATCAACTACAACCAGCTCGACTATCACAGCTACTTTTCGGTGTCGATTTACGAGATAGTGGAAGCTACGCCGGTTCTTTTTGGCGTGGGCACGCTTTCCGTTTTTGACCATACTGACTGCACGCTACGAAAGGGCGTTTGCCGAGTGGAGATCGAGAGGGTGCAGGAGGGTCAAGACCAAGATGGAGCAGAGAACAAAGTGTTCTATGGGTCCCAGCATTTGGGCGCCTTGGAAGAGCGCATCACCCGCTATGAAAACGGCGATATGCGTCGTATCACGTGGCTCGATACGCAGGCGTTGGCAGCCATTGAAATGGAAAAGCAACCGGGAGAAACTCGGGGCCAAGACCCCGGAAAAGGCGGCGAAAACCGGTGGTCGCTTCTCGTGGAACTCCCCAATTTCTCCTTGCCGATAGTGTATTCAGACATTACTGGTCAATTGGCAGAAGAGGCCCCGCAAACGACAGCAGAAGAGGCCCCCAAAACTCGAATTTTGACTTGTCGAGAAATTCCAGCAACACCAATCGCCGATCCCGATTTTGCTGCCGCCGAAATCGCTGCTTACAATGCTCTGTCGGAGCAAAAATCCGCCGAGATTGTCGACCCCATTGAGCTAAAGTTCCAGAAGCTCTCATCCAACATCAATATCAACAGCGACTTGGACAGGGAAATCAAGCCGTCGCCGCAAATGCGAGACGAGCTCATACGCATCTTGAACCGCCCTTCCAGCGCCGTTCTCAGCGACTACGAGAAGAAGACGCTTTGGAAATTCCGCTTCTTCTTCTCCAAAATCCTGGCGGACGACCTGCAGACAGCTCCGCTGCAGAGCACCCGGCAGTTTCTCACCAAGTTCCTCAAAAGCTTCAACTGGGAGAACGAGGCCGAGTTGGATCACGTCTTCTCCGAGATCTTGCCCTTCTGGTCCGTCGACCGCATCGACATCGGCGACGCCTTGGAGCTTCTTTCCAACAACTTCAACGCGCACGTGATGTCTGCATCTCTCCGCCATCATTCAATCAACGCCGACGTTTCCACGGCAGACGTGGCGAAAATCTCCAAAATCCACCTTTGCTGTCGCCGTCTTCGGGATTTCGCTGTGGAGCGCCTCACTCTCGCCAGTGCCGATGAGCTCCTCCTTTATCTCCTTCAGCTAGTTCAAGGCCTTAAGTATGAGGACTTGCACAAGGAACCGGATTATCTACGCGATTCCCCGTTGGCCCGTTTTCTTGTCGATAAATCCGTGGAAAACGCCCGGTTAGGCAACTTCTTCTATTGGTATGTCAAGGTGGAAAATGAGGACCAGCTCATGCACTCCACCGAGCCCACCCGCTCCATCTACAACGTTGTCATGAACACATACATCGACAAACTCAAAAAGCACTGTGCTCAAACAGGCCTGCCCCAGTATGTGCATTTGAAACGGCAGATTTCCTTTGTCAAAAAACTCACTGGACTCGTGGATCTTTTGCGTGCGTCGTTCAAAAAGAACGAAGCCACGGGGAAAAAGGCCCAGTTTCTACAGGAGTATTTGGCCGATCCTGCCAATGGCTTGCTCAAGTTTCCCGAGCCGTTTCCGCTTCCGTTGGACCCCAACATCATCATCTGTGGATGTGTTCCTGCAGAGTGCACGGTGTTCAAGAGCTCGCTTGCACCACTCAAGATCACCTTCAAGACCGTGGCCAATTCCGAAGGTGCGTCCAATTTCGGCCGTCCAAAATTCGGCAAGTACCCGCTCATGTTCAAAATCGGCGATGATTTGCGCCAGGACCAGTTGGTCATTCAGATCATCAATCTCATGGACCAGCTCTTGAAAAACGACAACTTGAACTTGAAATTGACCCCATACAAAATCTTGGCTACTAGCCCCATTGCGGGCTTCATACAGTTTGTTGCCAACGAGACTCTTGACTCGGTTCTATCGAAAAACTTGGACAACTCCACAAACGGCATTCTCAAGTATCTTCAGCTCAACAGCCGGTCGCTTCCGAGCGAGGAGCCCGAAGAAAACTCCATTTTGGCAAAAAGTTCGAATCCCTCAGGCCTCCAATCAAATGCCGTCTCCCAACAGCAGACTATAGTATCGGATTTGGGCGTGTCCACTGCGGTCATGGACAACTATGTCAAGCTGTGCGCAGGATACTGTGTGATCACGTACATCTTGGGCGTTGGAGACCGGCACTTGGACAACTTGCTTCTTTCGCCCAACGGAAAGTTTTGGCACGCCGATTTCGGGTACATCTTGGGCCGCGACCCTAAGCCGTTTCCGCCGTTGATGAAGTTGCCCATTCAGGTCATCGAGGGCATGGGCGGCATGAACCACGAGAACTTCAACATCTTCAAAAGCTACTGTTTCATCACGTACACCACGCTCCGCAGAAACAGCAACTTGATACTCAATCTTTTCCAGCTCATGTTGAACGCAAATATCCCCGATATCCAGATCGACCCCAAAAGGGCAGTGGAAAAAGTCCAGGAGAAGTTTGCCTTGGAGATGTCCGAAGAAGAAGCCATCTTGCACTTTCAAAACCTCATCATCGACAGCGTCAATGCGTTTTTGCCCGTGGTCATCGACACGCTCCACAGTTTGGCGCAATATTGGCGAGCCTAAACCAGTTCACGCAAACTAGTCCTCCTTCTTAGAGCCTCTCTGTTTGATGGCCCGGAATGCCATAGTCAACACAGCATTCAAAATTGCAAACGGCGGAAAGTAGTCCAAGAACGTCCAGATGCGGGCCGGCTGGATTTCCGCCAAAACCAGAGCCACATGTTCATGCAAGTCCGCCAAATTGCCATTGTTCAGAAACCCACGATCGGCCCTTCTTTCTCGTTCAGCCATGGAAAGCTGGCTGGAGATTCTCTTTTCGGCGTCTTCCTCCGAAAGCTCCGGGTTCCGGGCCAATAGCCGCTTTTTCTGCAACTTTTCGTCGATAGACACCGTCAAAGTGAGACCGCAGATGTAATTGAGTCCAGACTCAAACAAAAGAGGCACGTCCAAAATGATCATGGATTTACCCCGGACATAGTAGCTTAAAATCTGGCGCCCAATTTCCTTCTTCACTGCGCCGTGAACGATTCCGTTGAGAATCCGGAGTCTTGCCTCATTTCCAAAAACGGCCTTGCCCAAAGCAGACCGGTTCAAAGATCCGTCTTCGGCCACAAGATCTGGAACGTCGTCAAACGCCTTGACAATGGCAGAATAGGAAGGCGTTCCTGGCGCCACAACCTGTTTCGCAATAAGATCAGCATCGACAATGGGGACGTTTCTTTCGGAAATCTGCAGAGAAACTGTCAGCTTTCCTGCAGCGATTCCGCCTGTAAGTCCAACAACGAGCATGACGTGTAGTTGATGTCAGACCCCACGGTTAAGTGTCTAGCACGTGACGCGCGCCATCACCATCTCACCGCAGAACCACCACAGCTGCACGGCTATTCTCAGGTTGTTCAAAACAGATTGATTGTCTCAGTTTTCCTGTTCGTCTCATTCGGATCTTTTTGGGCACACACACCCCATTCCATTGGTTTTATCTCACCTGAACTCGCTGCATTCCATCGTGGCCTCAGTTGGCCTTCTTCTCATTGAAAGTCTCGGTTCATCATCATGTCGGTGCACATTCTTGGACCTGGGGCCATGGGTTCGCTATTGGCGCATGAGTTGGCGCTTGGCTCAAAACTTGTACCCAGTCTCATCTTCAAGACCCCATCAGCTCTTGAAGCATACAATTCCCGCGGATCGTCAATCACTCTCACACGTCCCAATGGTACAGACCAGGTCTCCACCACGGTGCCGATTCCTGGAATTTGCAGACCCAAAGACGTGGACAGAATCGAAAATTTAGTGGTGGCAACCAAGAACTATTCCACAGCGCAAGCACTAGCGCGATATCTCCCAGTCATTGACTCGAACACAAATATCTTGTTCGTGCAAAACGGAATGGGTGTGATTCCAAAACTCCAGCAAGATTTTTGGCCCAATTCTCAGAAGATGCCCAACATCTTCAAGGCCATCAGTACTCATGGTGCCTATAAAACAAGCGTTAACACCGTACACCATGTGGGGTTTGGAGAGTTGACCATCGCCATGTTGCCATCCGGTCTCAAGAAAATACACCGGAGCAAGGATGCAAAATCCAGAAACCCGTTAATTCTGGCCATCTCGGAACGGCGTCCTCTCGCTGCTAGGAACATCCTTCACCGCGACTTTCTCCTCAAGGAAATGGAAAAGCTCCTCGTAAACGCCTGCATCAATCCTCTTACTGCTTTGTATGACTGCTTGAACGGGGAGCTTCTCTATGGTGCGGGAGTCAGTCAGACAATGCACAGGATCATTGTGGAGGGAGTCTCGTGCCTCCGCCAGGAATACGCTGTGTTGGATACAATTCCTGAGGCCAGCACGTTTTTAGCCACGGATAGACTTCTCTCTTCCGTGCTCTCCATTTGCAAAAACACTGCAAAAAACAGCTCTTCCATGAGGGAAGACGTGAAGCGCATGAATCACACCGAAATCGATTCCATCAATGGCTATATTTCATTTTTGGGCCGCAAACACCACATTTCCACCTCCACCAATAGTCTTATGGTCACGTTAGTGAAAAATAAGCTAGGCATTGAGAGAGCCAGGGACCAAATTATATTGAATCAATTCTAAGCCTTCATGGCCTCATATTTGATTCAATACCGCCTCGCATATCTCCTTCATATCCTCATACAATTGGCACACGCTTGTAAAGCTGGCCACATCAGGCCGACCCAACTTTGATGTGCAGTCCCCCAATATCTTTTGCAATAGCCGCCGCAATAGCTGATGGGAAGCCTGGGTGTAGCAGCCACCGTCTGAGAGTCCGGAGACGAGATCGCTGAGTCTCTTGGAAGTTTCAGGTATTGTTTCCTGTAATGTAGCCAATGCGATCTCCGTTCTAAAAGACATGCCCTCTATGTTGACGGTATAATCGCCATAGTAGGCCACACTCTTCAAGTATTGCACGTGCGCTGGCCGAAGGAGCGGCTTGATCAAATCAGAAACGTCAAGATAGTTCCATTTGTTCTGAGGCAACACGAAGCCATATTCACAGAGGAGAAACTCGTTGGAATGGGGTCCATAAGAGAAGAACAACTCATCGTTGGCCATGTATTCCGTGGTGGTGTAGACTTGGAACCCAGTAGCATCAATTTTGATTCCACACTCTTCATGGCCAGTGTGGTTTAGGAAATCCACATACGGTGCCATTGTAAAGTTGTCAGGGCCATCTTTACCGCTGATATCCATGTACAAGCAACGCGAGTTGATACACATCCATGCCCATAGAAAGCGGCGCTCGAGATCAATGCTTTGCAACAAAGCGGGGTAAATATCGTGGCCCTTCCATATCTGTAATATGACGTAGTAGTCTTTTTCAAACCTTTCTAGCACTTTTTCTGAGTGCTTCCTCGTAGATCTGGGCAAGACCGCCCACAACGATGAATCTTTGTTGAGGACCTTTTCCACAATTGGGGCCGCGGATAACTCGTCTAATTCCGGTAGCATATCAATAAAGGGACCCCAGAAAGAGGGTGTTTCTCGCACGGTCTCGAGCACCAAATACATTGATATGAGCTGAAACGACGAAAGCCGCCTGAGAGTCTCGGCTCCAAGCCCTCTGTAGAACGCATCTATCGGGTCCCCGCGTGCAGTGGCATTTGGCTTGGAATGCTGGGAAATATGTTTGGAAACAGACGTATGATTGAGGAGGAACTGGTGGGGAATGTTGATGAGTTTCTCGCCTCTCTCGATGCCTTCTTTAGCGTATAAACCACGTCCAGAGATTTGATTATCTCTGACAATTAGTTTGGAAGAGATAACATGTGCATTTGGAGAAGAATCTGGGTCTGTGTTGATCCACTTGAGAAGTGTCTTTATTTTTTGGTCAATGTCTTTCATGTTCGGGATCAGCTCCTGCAGGTGTGGCGATATCTCATGAGATCCTGCAGAAAGTGCCCAGATAAATGTGACAGACTCATACACTAGAAGATAAAAGTCACATGCAAGAAGTCGTCATGGGCATAGTTCTTCCTTCATTGAAATTCCCTTTTGCAAATTGTCCTGCGTGCTCTTTTTTGGCAAAAATCATAAGGCACTGTTCAAGTTCCAGAGATCCCAATCACAAATGACCCAGGGCTTAAACCAGATCTATTTCCATTCCACTAGGTTTTGTGGATGATATCGGGATAAAATAAAAAACATTTGTTGACTCGTAGTGGCGGGGAAGCTGCCCCTTATATACCCCTGAGACGCGGAACACATAAATTTGCAACCACAAACACAAAACTATAAAAGAATCGCCTCCCCCTCAAATTTTGCGAGTACGCTCCCACATTTTCTGAGCCTCTCTTACAACACCCGGATGGTATGTGTGTAAAATTGGCTCAGCTCCATTCCTCGCCCAGCCAAAAAAGATAGATTTGGGGACACTGTCAGAGAAGCAACCTGTTCCAACAAATAAAACCTCCAATCACCAACATGAAGGCAGCGGTATACAGATCTTCAGGCTTCCTGTCAGTGTTTCAGACTTGAAACCCTCTTTGTCTACCTGCAGTCCCTACATCTCAGCGATAGCGACACGTCTTGAGCGTACATAAACGCACATCTCCCATACACACGGCACATGAAAATCCTTTGTGTGGCGGAAAAAAACTCCATCGCTAAAGAAGTGGCGCAGATCCTCTCTGGGGGCAGCGTCAGATCCCGGGATCTGCCCTGGAAATACGTCAAAAATTACGATTTTTCCTACAACTTCCCAGGGCTCGGCGCGTGTCAGGTCACCATGACTGCCGTTTCTGGCCACATTTTGGCCACAGACTTTGGGCCCGAATATGCGTGGGGCAAGTGTTTCCCGGGCCGATTGTTCGATGCCCCTCTCTTGACCAAAGTGGCACAGGAAAAGGACAAGCGACTGATCAAAATCCACGAAAATATCGAACGCGAGGCCCGAAATGCCCAGAAGCTCATGATATGGACGGACTGTGATCGGGAAGGCGAATACATTGGCTGGGAAATCATGCATGTGGCCCAGAAGAAGAACCCCCTTCTCACACTAGATAATACCTGGCGGGCGCAGTTCTCCCATCTAGAGCCAGCGCATATCACACAAGCCACCAACAACCCACAGAAACTCGACATGCGACTTGTGGAGGCCGTTGAGTGCAGAAAGGAGTTTGATGTCCGGGTGGGGTTGGCTTTCACGCGTTTCCTCACCAACCTCTTCAAGTCCAAGAGCTTGATCGGTGAAAAAGACGTGGTGTCTTATGGGACGTGCCAGTTTCCGACGCTAAGCTTCGTTGTGGATCGTTATATACGTGTCAGGGGATTTACACCCGAACCGTTCTGGTTCGTGGACGTTAGCGTCGCCCATGAGACCGAAAAACCCGTGGCGCTCTCGTGGAAGAAGGGCCATCTTTTCGACAAGGCTGTGGTGGCCGTTATCTATCTACAGCTCATGCGGAATCCGGAAGCTGCCACTGTGAGCCACATGGCCACCAAGCCCACGAGCCACTGGAAACCGTTACCGTTGACCACGGTGGAGCTCCAAAAGTGCTGCTCAAAATTCTTCCGAATGTCGGCGAAGCAAGCGCTAGATGCTGCTGAATCGCTATACACTTCGGGCTTCATCTCATACCCGCGCACGGAGACCGATACCTTTCCTGCAAACATGGATTTGAAACTGTACGTGGAAAAGCAGTCAAACAGCCCTGTGTGGGGCAATTACGCCCGCAATCTCTTGAGTGGCGCCATGAGTAGGCCACGGAGCGGCAAGCATGACGACAAGGCGCATCCGCCAATTTACCCCGTGAAATTCGCCTCGTTGGAACTGTTGGGCGCAGATCAGAAGAAGGTATACGAGTTTGTGGTGCGGCGATTTTTGGCGTGCTGCTCCGAGGACGCCCGTGGCCTCCAGACCAAAGTGGAAGTCAAGTGGCTTGATGAAATATTCTCCGCCAGCGGTGTCCAGGTCACTGAGAGAAACTTCTTGGATATCTACACCTACTCCGACTGGAAATCCTCTGCCCGGTTGCCGGTTTTCCGTGTAGGAGACCCGGTGAACATACACAGCGCAAAGTTGAAGCAGGGGAAGACGTCAGCGCCTACTTATATGACGGAAACTGAACTCATTGCACTCATGGACGCCAATGGAATCGGTACCGATGCCACGATTGCTGAGCATATCGACAAAATCATTCTGAGAAACTACATTGTGCGTCAGAAGTCCGGCAAAACTGAGTTCTTCATCCCGACTTCTTTGGGGATTTCGCTCATCCAAGCCTTTGATGCGATACTCCTAGACCGTGTCTCGTTGCTGAAGCCTTTTTTACGACGAGCTCTCGAAAACTTTCTTCAGAAGATTTCCCGTGGAGAGATCACCCGACAAGATGTGATCACGCAGCTACTCCCATTGTACAAGGAAGCGTTTTTTGAGAGCAACCAGAAGAGTCACATGGTGGTGGCCAAGTTCCATGCGGTGAACTCGTTTTGATTTGCCCCGGCTCCGGCGGTTATTTGTACGAGTCCGGGCCTGACTTCCTGTCGGTTTTTCGGTTCAATGGGTGCAAATGTACACGCACCCGTGCACCAGGCGCGACCATTTTCAAGCGCGTGCGATGAACTTCCACCACACTACCGGGCCATGAAACAGCCGTGCAAATTCTACGCCAAGGGTCTGTGCCGGATGGGCAACCAGTGCCGTTTTGCGCACATCGACTCCAACAACAGCAACATGAACAATAACAGCAACAACACCCAGGCCATCTCTCTGACCCAGGCTTTCTTGAATGCTAACCCAGAAACCTTAGCATCGGTGATTCAAGAGGATATGAAAGAATACAAGAATATGATACCACACCCTGCTTTCACTGCATACGGGCTTGCGTCTTTTCCTGTGAACAGCATTATTGAAGGAAGGGATATATCTCCCGAGGAGCTTCGTCTCCAGTACATGGAGGCCGTGGCCAATAACACTTTAACTCAACATGATCAGAATCTAGAGTTGCGCAAGCGAGACATGGAGTATTGCATTGGCGAGGTGGAGAAAAACCGTGCCTTGGCCGCCCGGTATCAGCAGGTTGGGATTTCCAATCCGTCGAGTTTGAAACCTTTCATCAAGAAGACGCTTGCAGAGAGTGTGGCTGATCTACAGAAAGGGCCCAGTTTTGGGACTGGAGGTTTCGGAAATGCCTTTGGTTCTCAGGCGGCAAATCCTTTTGGGTCAGCAAATCCTTTTGGGTCTCAAGCAGCAAATCCTTTTGGGTCTCAGGCCACAAATTCCACCACATCTCAAGCAAATCCTTTTGGGTCTCAGGCAGGAGGTACATTTGGTACTCTGAACGTGACTAGTGCGTTTGGATCTACTGGAACGAATGCGTTTGGGTCTACTGGAACGAATGCCCTGGGGGCAAAGGCCACCAGTGCGTTTGGTAATTCCAGCTTCGGAAGTACAAATAGTGGGAACGCAGGCTTTGGGAGCTCGGGCTTTGGGGGCGCGGGTTTTGGGTCTGGAGGAAACACTTCTAGTAATTCCAAATCAGGATTTGGGGGTACTGGCTTCGGAACATCTGGCTTCGGAACATCTGGCTTCGGAACATCGAACAGCAATGCTCCATCTGCATTTGGTCAGCAATCATCTGCATTTGGCCAACAAAACTCTGCCTTCGGACAACAATCTGCTTTTGGACAGTCAAGCGCTTCTGGCTCGAGTTCTAGAACAGGGGCAAACTCAGGGTCAAATGGATTCGGCACTTCTGCTTTTGGAACCGCCGGTTTTGGCCAAGCAGCGGGGTCTGGAACCTCTCCTGCTACAGGAAACAGCGGCTTTGGAAACAGCGGTTTTGGCTCTAGTGGATTTGGTACGCTGGGTGCGGCAAAGCCTGGATTCGGGACCCTGGCATTTGGCAATTCTGGATTCGGCCTGAACTCCAACGGCACGACTCAGTCCACAGGTGCTACTTCAGCATTCGGGAATAACTCCGCTTTCGGAACCACGCCATCGGCTGCTGCAACCTCGTCTACTTTTGGTAGTGGCACTGCCACATCGGGGAACGGGGCCTCTGCTTTCGGAAACGGGGCCTCTGCTTTCGGTGGTGGGACCGCAGCATCGGGGAGCGGAACATCTGCCTTTGCTGCGGGACCCTCCTCATTTGGCAGTGGATCATCCACACCTGGCAACGGAGCCGGGCGTTTTGGTCAAGATTCAACCACCGCTTTCGGCAACTCGTCGTCGGGCCAGGCACCACAGGACTCGAAACCTGCGCACGTGTCACTAAAAGAGTTTTTTGCCGAGCTCAGTCCAGAAGTGGAAAAAGCATTCATGGCGCCCGCTTTCAAACTCGGCGCCGTCCCCGAAGTAGCGCCGCCGGCGCAGATGTGCTGAGTGCATATAGGCCCAACCTGCATATAGAGGGCTTGCGTATCCTGCACCGCGCGATACACACGCGCCCAAACCAGTCCACCCCATGATCTGCATCGAGTGCTCCAGCCCAGACATCCGGTGCCTCTACTCGGACTTCAAGAGCAACTTCATCCGGTTGACTATCTGCAAGGCATGCGGCAGTGTGGCGGACAAGTACATCGAGTATGACAAGGTGATTCTCTTCCTCGACGTGCTCCTATTGAAGCCGCTGGCGTACCGCCACGCCGCCTATAATCTCGTGGAAGAGGAGATCTTCTCGGATATCAAGAACAGAAACAAGCAGGTTGCCGAAAACAGCAAAATCCCGCCCACAACGGAAGGCCTCGGCGAGCAAACCAAACCGGAAAGCTTCAGCGACTTCAACCCCGCCAGGTACAACAAGCTCCGACGCTTCCTCGTGCTCTCCATCCTCTTTGAGGTGTACCTCGAGTGGGCGTACGAAGAAAAAAGCGCCTGGAACAGCCAGATGATTAGTCTCGTGCTCCAGGCCCCTCCGCTCTGGCAGTATGCGTTCTTCATTGTCCAGCAGTGCATTGCAAAAGTCTCGCTCTGCTTGGCGATGGTGTTTCTTTTCACCGGCGTTTTGCAGTTTGGTTCTGTCAGCAACACAAATCTCCCGCCGCAGTGGAACGTCAGCTACCACCGGTGTGTGCTTATAGTGACGATTCTCATGGCACTCGCCGTCAAATCGCTTCCCATTATCATGCTCATCTGGCCCTACGATAATGCCACGGTGGCCAATTCTGTGGTGAGCATTCTTGGCTTGTTCAACACCATTGAGGGCTTGAAAGTGGTGACCAATCGCCGCTATGTGCCGATTGTGGCGGTGACGTTGGCTTCCAACTTGTTGCTGGTTCTCGCCCTGCAGATAGCCATGTGTGCTCTTGTGGGGCTGGTGTCCAGCGGCAGTTCCGTGGTGGATTTGTTACGGGACGAATTTTGGGTGGCGGCGGCGAAGGTGTGGCGTTTATACGAGCTTGTGTGCACGTGAGCTGGTGTATGGGGACTGGTGTTGGTGAGACTATGAACATATGGATTAATAGCATCCACTTCGAACTACGAAACTGGAATCTGGGAACCGAGAGTGGGAACTGGAAAGTGGGCTGAGTCTGATTTATCAGACTCGTGACGATATGCCCGTTTCGTCAGAAGCTGGCCATTGATGGATCATTGGTAAGTTTGCACTGGATTATTGAAGGATGAGTACCGGTATCAATCGTCCATGACAGCATCCTGTGACAGATTATTTTCATTAACAGGATCAACTCAGCGGGACGAAATTGGACCGTAGCAGATCAATGAACTGCCTAGAACGTCAAATTTCTTTGAGTGACCCCATGATGTCTCTGTATCTGGCGAACTATCAGTTTGGAACGGTCTTGCCATCGCTGGATCTGTTATCATAAGCACACCAAAAGTGGGAAACGTCCTCTTCGGTCACTGAGAACCCGGAAAAGGCCTTCGCGTAAGGGTGCCGTCCGGTTCGATATACGATGCCTCGTTCAAGTCGACCGCTATCAAAGGCCTCTCGATTTCCGCCACCAAGTTCGGATACTCGTATGTCTGGTTAAGCTCTCTTCTCTCGTCCAACGTCCGCGTGCGTTCCTCTACCTGGCCGGCATGGAAGGGAAGACTGTTGGACTCGATGGACCGCAAAGCAATGAAGTTTGAAAGAGGAAGGTAATTGCGGTGGAAGTACCAGAAAAGGTAAACGGTGAAAATGGGCAACGGGATAAGAAATGACGCACACGCATACGCCTTCTCCGATGCAAGCGTTCCGAACATCATGGTGTGAAAAATGAGTAATCCCATCATCACCCGCCTAACAATCAATGGCCAGATCTTGCCAGTGTTGTGGGGTGGGTGCACGCATGCATATAAGAGCTGGTACTTGAAGACAAAGTAGCCAATGATGAAGTAAACAAGCCCCGCAGTTAAGATCTTGGTGGAGATCACCGAGTAGGTGACGATAATGATCAAGATGAGAATCGGCTGCGGAAGCTGCAAGCCAAAGTTGAACACCGGCGGTTTGTATAAATCAAGGTAATTTCGGGGCGTCTTGCACCAAAAAAAATTCTTGATCGGGTACTTGATGAGGTTGCCCAAAAGAAGCAACTTGTAAGGGAAGATGCCGAGGCCCTGGAGGATAATCAAGTCCACGTAGAACAAACTGAGTTTCTGGAGCGAGTCCGCCAACTGGTACGCCAATTGGGCGGTGTCGGTAAGAATGGCCGTTCCAAAAAGCGTAAACACCAAGAACAAGTTGACGAAAGTGTAAAAGAAGTTCTTGGAAATTGCCGAAAGCTCTTCGTCGCCTCGTGAAGTGTAGCCCTGGCGCTTGGTGATCCAGATGTAGAAGTATGGCATGACAATGTTGAAGATGGTGAAAACATATGGAGGCAAGATTCCGGTGATGAGGTTCTCTGCCCATTTGTGGGCCTTTAAGAAACGGGCCAACTGCGGCGCTATCTTGGAAATAGACTTTATGTTGAGGAAGTTGGACAAGAAACGCACGGGAAACACAAGTAGCACTGAAACAAGCCCAATGAACATCATGACCATCACTATACGGGTGTTGCGCTCCTGCCGCGATAAGCAAAGGTTTTCCCAGATGATGTCGTGCGGCGACGGTGCCAAACTGGTGATGAGGTGGTTGATTTTGGGATCTAGAACCGCCTGTGCTAGCATCTGCGCCTGAGCCACGGACTTCATGGTAACAAACGCGGTGGAGCTGGGGGGATACGCTTTTTGGCGAGCCCTGCGGATCTCCTTGTCGATGGTTTCAAGCTGAGCGGTGTAGTAGTCGATGGAGTCGACTTTGGGGCCAAAAAGCCCAAAAAGACCTTTTCTGAGTTGCGGTCTCTGAGGTAAGACGGGGGACGCTGCGGTGGCGGGTGCCGGGTGGTTCGAAGTGGAGCCTGTGCCAAGCAGAGTTTGGCTCAGACTCGAAGAGTTTTGGGAGTTGCCGGTGAGACTCGGATCCCGCTCCCCAACCTCCGCGTCTCTTTCTGCATCTGAATAGCGCTGCACGTGGCGCTTGAGTCCCAAAACATCCCCCACCAGCCCGCTCAACTGCAGCCTAGATAGTGCAGCGAGATCAGCCACACCGGACTCACGGAGGTACTGCACCCATGCCGTCTCGAGGCGGTGGAGCACGGTTTTCCGGGTCTGGAAGAGCGTGTTGAGCACATGCCACTCCTTCACAATACAAACCGAGTCCACGTCGCCAACTCCAAGCGAGTTGATATGGCGGCAAAGCGTCTCGTCCTCGCGGAGCACCGGCGGAATGCCCAGAAGCTTGATCGTGCGGTCGGTGATGGACGCTTGCTTCCCCAAGTAGTGCTGGCGCATGGCAATGATCTTGGTGGTCTGGCGGTGAAGGAAAAACAACACCACAAAAGAGAAGACGTATGTGAACACCGTGTACATCCAGATAAACAGCTCGTAGTCGTCGCTGGCCGCCGCCACGTCGCCCGGGTCGGGATAGTCCACCCGCCCCGTGAACCAGTACCGGACTGGCGAAATCACCGTCAAGGCAAAAACAACACACACCCCCAAAGCCCGGATGGCCATTTTGAAGAATCCCAAGAACACCACGGCGTCGAGGCCCGCATGTTCAAGCACCTGATCCTCGGTTATGCGGTATACTGTGGGAATCCAGCCGAAAAATGTCGGGGGCAACCGGGGTAAGCGCCTTCTGCTGACGCTGTGGATGTAGTTCTCATTGTGATGGTTGAAATTGGCCACGTAGATTCGGGGGTACTTTTGGCGGAGCACACAGAAAAGGGTGAATGCTGAGACGCCTAGAAACAGCGCAATGAGGATTTGCACACGGGCGATTCGGGCCCCGGCTCTGTATCCGTTTCCGCCGCGGATGGGGTCATAGATGGGCGCAGACGTGTTTTGGGCGGAAAACGGGGGGTTCATATGTGGAATTTAGAGCGCTGGCGCTGAGCGCCTTATCGGTGTGTGCAGGATTCCCAGCAACCTGTGCCGCTTCTGGCCGTGTCATCCTCCAGGGTAGCGAACACCATGCACGAGGGGGCAGGGGCTACTTTTGAGCTGGATTGCCCGCCCACCGCCGCTGGGTGTGTGTACTGCATATAAGCCCCCACGTAGCCGGGACACTCTGCGGCCACACGCAGGCAGCGGAAGCCTGTTTTGTGGCAGCGAAGATCCACTGATTGCTCTGGCCCCGCCGCCGCTCGTGCCGGCGAGGAAAACGTGGGGGCAATCGGAGGCACGGGTGCGAAGCGGGCCGTCACGTGACACTCGTATTCCTAGGTTCACCTCTCATCTAAACTAGGGATGTACGGGCTTCACTGGTGAAGTGTATTCTGGGGTGCTTTTGTTGTCCTGCTTTAGGCTTCTTTTGAGTTGGGAATGATTTTTTAATTTTTACAGTTACGTCTTTCATTTTGACAAGTTGTGGAGAAATTGCACAGATTAGGAAATATTTAGGAGGACAAATTGAAAATCAACTCGAATTCCGCGAACCTCTTCTGAAATACCCCAAACACAGTGTTCTTTAAAAACGCTTCGAAAATGTAAGGTCGGAGCAGCGTACTATATGCAGAACACACCACAACATGGTGGCGTGCATGTCCTGTACTCAATTTGGAGGCTCTGGCGGCTTGAATAGATGCAGTCGGGCGTAAAGAAGTAAGGCCGCCCATGAGGGAAGAGAAAATCACGGCTGGTGGCCGAAATCGCTGGAGTCATGGCCGAGAAATTGCCGTATTAGGAAGTTTCCGAGCGGCGCCGACCAACCGACGGCTCCGCCCGTAACACGCTTCCCAGCCAGACAGTAAAACGAAACGCCAGAACGCTTATCTATGCAGACTACAGAAACGGCGAACCCGTCTTGGCCACGACACGGATATTGCTGGTGTACGGGTGCAGGGGCATATACGCGTCCCTCAGCATTCGCATCACAACATGTCATATCTCCAGATCAAGCGGCTAGTGGACGAGCACATAAAAAGCCTCAATGTGCCGCTCGTGTTGGACGAGGAGATGCGGGGTTTTGCCGAGAAAAACCATATCTCCGAGAAAACCATGGCTTCCGTTCTCCTCAAATGCAATCTCGCCATCAAGCGCCACAACAGAAGTGTCTATAGCAAGCAGGTCGTGCACCAGATTGTACAGCAGATTTTGAAAAGTGAAGAGGAAAAACTCCAGCAAGTGAACCTGCAGCTAGCTCGACTATACCAGATGATTGAGCCAATCACAAACCGCGGCGGCGGGGCCGAGAGGCTCGGCGCCGTTAACGCCATCGGCCGCTTGGCCCGAGAATTGCCCGAAAGCAGGCATCTTTTTGCAATCTCCGAGCTTTCCCAATCGGGAGCGGCAGTGGCTGGGCGGGCGTCGGACTTATCGGAAACGTCGGTATCGGGAATACCGGGAGAAGATACGCCACATGAAGCAGGTGCCCATGCAGGTGACCACGAAACGCCAGCGGACCCCGAGCACTCCGCAGGCCCGGGAACGGACCGCCACGGCGAAACACCGGCGGAAGACGGCGTCCTGCATATAACCGGCCAGGTCGTCCTGGTGTTGGGGAGCACGGAGGCACACAGGCGGCGCGGCGAGCTCCGCGAGCAGTACGAAGCGCTCCGGGCACAGCTTGTGGCGCTCAGCGAGGAAATCGCCTACAACCAAGACAAGGGCCTGTATATAACGCGGTTGGCCCTGCAGGTCCAGCTAGACGCCGCCACAGCACCCTCGGCCGTCGACCTCCAGGCGCAGATCAGCCGATTCAACATCCTCGTGGAGAAGCTCGCTTTACAGTCGGCAGCACATACTTAAGACTACAGCAAAGAAGTTCAGGGACGCCGTCTACACAGTATAGGTTGAGGTGGATTAACTATGCACATTTAATCGAACAAACCGAAGCCCATGTCGTCATCAGACTCCTCCTTCTCCTCTTCCTCCTTCTCCTCGGCAGCCTCTGGAGCAGCACCAGCGGCAGCAGCAGAGCCGGAGGCAGCAGCAGCACCACCAGATGGGACAGAAGCCAACTTGGTGTTACCCTCGGCAACCAAGTCCTCGACGGTCTTGCCCTCCAACTCGGACAACAAGGAGGAGATTCTGGATTGTTCAGCCTCAACGCCAACAGTCTCCAACAAAGCGGAGATGTCTGCGGCAGATGGGGAGGCGTTTCCACCTTGGACCAACAACAAGTAAGCGGCTAAGTACTTCATTTCAGAATAATCAATTTAAGCGGAGAAAGCGGACTATCCTTTTGATATGAAAGAAAAGATGGTAGGAAAATTTTTCACGCACTTGCGCGATAGCTACTGGGTGCACGGGTGCGCGCGTATGCAGGACTGCGCGTATGCAGGAGACGCCGCTGGCCCGACTTGTTGTCTGGGGCGGCGGGGCCGGGTTCAGCCCATGCTTTGGCGGAGGCTTGCGGCAGACGTGAGGCACACGTCTGTTGTGGTTTTCTGTCGGCGGGCTGTATGCAGTACCACCTCTACTATGGAGTAGTTAGAAATTAGTTTCGGATTTGCGATCGGCGTTGCTTCTTACAGCGGTAGGTATTATTGATGTATTGATGTATTACTGAGGTTGTAGTGCTGTTTCGTGATTAATCAGTAGTTTCGTGATTTTTCTGATCTGCAAGTTTTATCGTAAGTCAGGTTTCGGTACATAAGCTGAAACTCACTATTCTCGTCCTGAAATAAGCTTTTTGCACCCATTCTACCATAAAAACATCATTTTCCCGAAAGAGTACTCCAAACCGGAATCGAAGAGTCTATCTAGTGTCAAACAGCCCGCATTAAACCGCTTTCCCTTTTGGGCATACGCCCGGTAAAATAAGCTCCTGCATCTAACAGACACTCCTTTGGCTATTTGTTTCAGCAACTGCACGCTTCAAACCAAACAACTTCATCACCCCAGTATGGATTGAAGGCCCACGCCACGGTGTTCGTCTGCCGGCATGGAGATCCTGCACATAACCATCGGTGGCCGTGTTCACTGACGTCACCGGGGTGCTCTGAGTCGGCAACTGAGTTGTCGGTGACAAAAACCACCGCAAATATTGGACAGCCAGACCCGGGAATCCGGGAACCACCAGGAGCAGCACCCGTACACCGAGCAGTTCGCAGTCACCGCGCGCACGTGACACCGCACCGCCGCGCACCCGCACTACAGCACGCGCCTGCACTCCCACCCTCTCGGCGCGCACGTGATGCCGCGCGCACCAGCCCTTCCTCACGCAAAATTTTCACCACCTCTCATTTTTCTCTCACACTCTTACAACAACCACATCGATATTCATCATGGCTGAGACTAGTATGTGACCCTTGATGCCAATCAATCCCAGATAAGAACCGATCATCACGATTCACCGAGATTCAGAAACAAGAATATAGCCGGAGCAAGCTCTCATGAACCACCCTGACCCCAATTGACGCCGAACCCAATCCCTCCTTCGAACACAGGTGTCCCAATGGGCCTGTCCACAAAACGCTTCATACAGCTGCAGGTGTTCGGCAGTGCCCCTTGTTGCCAGGCCCGCCAGCTCCTTCCCACCCGTACAGATCGGTTCATGTCGGCTTTTTTGTTCATTCATACTAACGTGCAGCTAATCAGAGGAAGAGAACCTTCAAGACCTTCTCCTTCAAGGGTGTTGACCTTACCAAGTTGGTCGAAATGGAGACCGAGGAGTTCACCAAGCTCTGCGGAGCCAGAGTCAGAAGAAGATTCTCCAGAGGCTTGGGATCTAAGCCAATGGGCTTGATCGCCAAGTTGAGAGCCGCCAAGTTGGCCACCCCAGAGAACGAGAAGCCCGCTGTTGTCAAGACCCACTTGAGAAACATGATCATCGTCCCAGAGATGATCGGCTCTGTTGTCGGCGTCTACAACGGTAAGGTCTTCAACACCGTCGAGATCAGACCTGAGATGGTCGGCCACTACTTGGGTGAGTTCTCCATCACTTACACTCCAGTTAGACACGGTAGAGCTGGTAACTCTTCTTCCAGATTCATGCCTTTGAGATAAGTGTATACTATAAATAATATCATCGGTACTCGTACAGAGCGGTAGTCACGTGAGGGCCCCGCGGTCTGTATGCAGCACCACGCCATCACTCGGTGCACCCGCGCACTCTCGCCACCATGGACGCCAGCAAGGAAATCACATACGGCGCCGTGGCCGGGTGTCTAGCCAAGGTCATCGAGTTTCCCTTCGACACAGTCAAGGTCCGGCTCCAGTCCGCCGCCAATTCGCCGTCCACAGTCTCCATTCTCCGCAGCATCTACCGCAACGAGGGCGTCTTCAGTTTCTACAAGGGGCTCAAGGCCCCGCTCATCGGCGCTTGTCTCGAAACAGCGGTGATCTTTGGCGCGTACGAGCAGTGCAAAGCGGCGCTTGTACGGTGTGGCGGGTCGGCGGCGGCAATGCTGGTGGTGTGTGCTTCGGGGGCGTTTTCGGGGCTTGCGGCCTCTTTCGTCTTGACGCCCGTGGAATTGGTCAAGTGCAATCTTCAGATCGCCAACACCGTGGCGCACAAGAGCACGCCCAGCTACATGCTGGTGACGGCGCAGATCATCCGGAAACACGGCGTTTTGGGGCTCTGGCTGGGGCTTTCGCTGACGGTGCTCCGAGAACTGGTGGGGACCGCCATTTGGTTTGGCACTTACGAGCAGGCCAACCGGGCGCTCACGGCGGCGTTTCCCTGCTCGAAAAATGCAAATAACCTAGCCAGCGGCGCCGCTGCCGGGTTGCTCTTCAACTTCTCCATCTACCCAGTTGACACCATCAAGTCCAACATCCAGACCTCCCACACGTCGGGGCGGACGTACGCCAGCCTTTCGATGCGCTCCGTGTTGAAGTCTATTTTGGCCACGCCGGGCGGCGCCCGGAACTTGTACAGCGGATTGGGGATTACGCTTTTGCGCTGTGTGCCGGCCAACGCCACCATTTTCTACGTCTACGAGTGGTTGAAGGATAATGTCTAGCGCGGCTGGGTCAGTGCTGCGGCACCGTGTATGGCCCGTTGATACTGGAGTGTATTCCTGCACATGTGTCACGTCCTGCGTACGTCTCGTGTGACTTGGACTGCGGAGCACCGTACCACAGAATCTAGCAATGGAACGGTCGTTATTCTGCACCATCTGGCTTATGGCATCGCGTCTTGGATAGCTCCAACTCGCGTCGGGAGAGCTCAATCAAAACTCTCTGGCGGCATACTCAATATGATCAGTGTTGATGAGATCGTAGCCCAGCGAAAGAATGTCGTTCCAGTACTGAGTCTGTTTTCTTCGAGGCCATTCAGGCCCGCCCCAGATTCTAGCCTTGATTCCGTTTTCGTGTGCCACTTCCGCAGGGGAAAGTATCCAACCACCATGAATCCGTCCATCAGCAACCTCTCGTTGGTACGAGGTGCTGGCATATCTGCACAACTTCCTGTATTGCGCCAAAGTCGATTCCGACGCGTCGGGAAAGTCGTAAAGAGGGCAGTCAAGAAACAAATGACGCGTGGCGCCATTTTCCGTCTGGATGAGCTCCCATGGCACGTTTCCCGTGAGGGTCACCGTGATCGGGCCCTGCACAAAGCCCCGTTCCTCCGTGTACGACGACAAGTACCCCTTTTCAATGAGCCGCTGAAGCTGGCTGAGCAAGAAACGATATGTATCGTTAGCGTCGGTTTTTATGTCCAACCACAAATCGAGAGTCTGCCCCGGATCGTCGTAGAACACGCCATGCACAAAGTCCTCTCCTCCAAGTGCCGCTTTTGGCCCGTTTTTCCCGTTTTTCGGCCGGAAGTGCTTATTAGCAGATTCCAAAAATCCCACGAGCGGCTCCAAGTACATCTGTTGCAAGGTACCTTGTTCCTCCAAGTGCATCCGATTGTGCCCCACATAAAGCTCGTTTTCCCGGAACTGGGCTGTGGTCTGCGTACACGTGTCGGTGACAGCATAGGGCTCTGGGAATTTCCAAATATCCGCCTCAACGGAGATACACCCGAGCAGAAGGGCGTCCACGAGCGGGCGCTTGCGCCAGTAGTCATTGTGCAGGTGCACAGCCTTGGGAGTGACGTCTCTGTTGAGCGCCTCCACCGATGGAAACCGCGAGCACGCCTGCGGCCGGAAGACGCTGATCATGGCGGTGTCGTCGGCCGGGGTGTGGGGGTGAGGTGCGCGTCACGTGCGCGCGCCAACGTGCGGAACTGCTCGAGGTTCTGCTCGAGTCGCTCCATTCCTGCACGCAGCCCCGGCTCCATGAGCGCCCGGACGGTGCCGAGCCAGTCCTGGAGCTGCGCGTCGCCAAACGTCTCGCCCAGCGTTTCCTTGTAGAGAACCAAATGCGGAATCGCCCGCGCAAGCGAGTGGACGCACGTGCGTGCCTGAAGCGGAAGTGCCTCCGCGTCGTCGAGCGGCTTGTCCAGGCCCAAGAGAGAGACGCCAAGCCGCCCGCTTGCCGTGAGGCCCTGGCACAGACGCAAGAGCGACACGGCTTTCCCGCACACCGCCGCCAAGCCGGCCACGTGCTCCGCGTCCAGACGCTGGATGCGGCGGAGGTCTGCTGCGTTGTATGCAGGCACGGACATTTCGTCGACCCTGTGGAAGAACGGGCCGAAGACGTCCATGTGCAAGAGGCTGCCGTACTGGAGGAGGTCTGTGCCGAGCTTGATGAACTGCGCCGTCGCCACGAACGAGTCGACGACCACGTGGTCCCGCTCGACCCTGGGTGTGTGCAGGACAAAGTACTGTTCGAGGTCTTCACACTGGAGAAACCGATGCAGTTTGCCGAGTTGGTCGAGAACCTTCAGGCCGTGGTCCACGGCACGGATGACGCAGCTGGTGGAATCAAGCTTGCCGCTGTTGTAGTCATCCAACGAGAGTCGGCCGGCGCCTTTATCGGACGGGAACGGGAGGCGGCCTTTCAAATAGTCCACCGTCATCGCATCCAGCCCCGTGATTTGCGGGTGTAGGAACAGAGGGCCACAGGAAAAGCGATAGAAGAGGCTGCCCACGCTCAACCACCAAATGATCCGAAGCAACGACTCCCGCTCGTACAGCTTGCGTGCGTTCAACGTGCAGTCTTTGTTCAAGGCTTCGATTGTTTTGTTTTCCTGCACTATGTTCCAGCACTTGGCCATGTTGGCCATGAGCGCCAGCGGAACATTCGAAATGGCGGAGGTGTGGCTGGCCAAGAAATAGCAGAGGACCATGCCGTAGTCCGAGAGATTGTCCCACAACTTCTCCATCTTGGCGATCCAGTGCTGGGGATTTCTGCTGATGCGCCAGGGTTTTTTGTCACAAATTGTGGCGATCATCGCATGGTAGACGGAACTGTCTGAGCTGAGCGGAACCCACTTGAGAAAAAGCTGTTTTGGCGGGAGCACCATCTGCTGCGGGTGCAAGACGTCGTAGTAGTAGTCTAGGAGCTCCTGCATCTGTGCCGGGGCCGGCAAGTCGTTTTCCTCGAGCTCGTAGCCGTTCAAGTGGAGATTCTGCCGGCCACGTTCGTCTGACGTCAGCGACGCCGATCCACATGCATTGCTCCTGTCATTGACAGAAAGCCTCTGGATGCCGATTTGCCTGTCGATGCCCGGCGACTGCAGGGAGGCCGTATGACGCGTGTCCCGCTTCCTCGGGTCCAGATATGCCATATCGGGGTCCTTGCCCGTTTCGGAGGTGTAGCTGTATACGCTTTCGGCCGGGCCCTTGGCGTAGATGTGGCCGGGCTCGAAATCCGGCCCCATGTAGCTGCCCGGTCCTGCACCGTGGCCAAACGGTCGCTTGAACAGGCGGTGTGGCCCGTGTGGGTGTTCGGGGCCCGGGGACAGGCGATACTCCGATGCTGGTCTGGAGTGTGGCGGAGGAAGCCAGTGTTTTCCGGGTGTTCCCGGCCGGTCCATCCCACGAATGTCCATTCCACGGAGTCCGTCCTGGATGTGTGGAGGGGGCCCGTGGTGTGGGGGGCCCCGGTAGTCGTATGGCGGCGGCCCATACCCGTAATCGTAGCCTCTCGCAAACTCCTTCTTCCGCCAGTACTCTCCGTCGTAGCGAGGCTCGCTGGCGGTGTCCAGTCCTCGCGCCCGGCTCTCGTTTCGCTGGTCGGCAGAGGTGTCTCCAGACAGAGGCCCAAACGGGTCCGGAGCTAGCGCAGGTTCAAACGCAGGATCCCGTTCCCGGCGGTCGTGGCCGTACGCCATGGGATGCGGAAAGGCGTAGTAAGGATATGGCGGGTAGGCGCCGTAATGGGGGTGCGGGAACGGCGGAGGAGGTGGCGGCGGGAAGGCCGGGCCGAACTCGTGGTGTTTCCAGTGCGGCCGGGGCGGCCCCTTGAAGTGGTGGTGGTCGTGGCGCCAGTGGCCATATTTATCGTCGTGGTAGCCCTTCCAGCGATGGCCCTGGTGGCGGCGAAAAGAGCCCCGAAACTCCAGCTCCACCAGTGGAGTGGTGTCCCCAGACGGAACATCGTAGTAGGACGAAGCGTACAGGAGGGTGGGCGACGGGAGCTTGAGGTTGGCGAGATCGCCAAACGAAGAACGCTGCGAGAACGACGTGGACGGCGTGGCTGTAGAGGGGTCTGCCATTGGCTCGTCCTTGCGTGCATCGCTTGCCTGGGCACTCTGCTTCGCTTCCTCCTTGTATGCGTAGAACTGCAGGCCCTCCTGGCCGGTGAGCTTGATGAACTTGGGGTCTGTTTCTGCCGGCACGTCCAGGGGGCGTTTTCGGCGCCGCCCGCCCCGCATGCTCTGCACAAACACGCAGTCGATGCCAAAGAACTTGCAGTTGGAGCACATGGGAAGCTTGCCTGCCTCGGGCTGGGTGAGCGCTTCGCCATCACACTTGATTTTCTTCTCCCGGCACAGGAGACAAGCACGGCGGGCCACGGCCCGTTTTGCGGCGGTTTCGGCTTCGCCGCCGACCTGCATCCGCATGCCATTTCCCTGTGGGCACTGGGGCTGGGGGGCGTTTCCGGGGGCTTGGTGCTGGGCTTCTGCTGCGGCCTGTGGGTCTTTGGATTCTGCTCCACTTTGTGCTCCACTTTCTGTTCCACCTTGTATTCCACTTTCTGTTCCGTCCTCCTCGTCATCCGCCTGGCGTTCGTGGTTCCGCCCCTGCACCTGGAATCGCTCGCTGCCGGAACCGCTCCCGTTTTGGAAGTTGTGCATGGGAGACGGGACAGGGTGTCCTGTACACTCACCCGGGGCCTTTCGTAGTGGTGACATCGCCGGAGTCAGAAGTGGGGTTGTGAAAACTGCGCACTACCCCAGCTTGGAACGGGTGCGCTGGTGTACGGGTCTACACGTGTATGGTGGCTTGCCGCGTCATGTGACTGGTCTGCCTTGGCTGACGGAAAAGGCGCCGGTCACTGTAGAATAGTGTCGTGCGCCTTGTGTCGGATTGCATAGGTCTGCTGTATTCCATAACAGGGTACTTATTCGGCTAGCGGGTCTTTTGGGCCCGGCGGCTTGTACGGTCCACCGCCGCTAGGCCGTGGCCCTGACGGCCCGCTTGAGACGGGCGCCGCGGAGAAGACTAACCAAGCTAATGCTGCCCGCCAACAACTCCTCCTTGAAGTAGAACAAAAATGCAGCGGTGGTGATGGACTGGAACAACTTGATGGCCAAGCCGCGGTACAACCCCTCCAAGCCTTCCTCGCTGATGATCTTGCGGATCTCCTGGTACATGGAGAGCGGCTTCCCGGACTCCTTCTTCTTCACGTGCATGCGAGACTTGAGCGTGATGTACGGGTAGGTGAGCGTCGTGGCCACCAACTTTCCAAACGCGCCAATAAAAAACGCCTTGGCGGCGTTGAAGCTCTGCACGCCTCCACCGGCCACAATCACGTTCTTGGCCTGCTCAAAGATCGTGTACTGGATGATCGGGTTGATCACAAGCACGAGCGCCGGAAACACCCCCGCAAAAAGCGTGCCGGGGCCGTCGGTTTCTATGATCTCCACAATGGACTTGACGGTGGAGTGCGAGCGTTCGCCGTTCTCTTTGGCCCGGGTCATCATCCGGGTGTTGGCAACCCAGAACGGGTTGGTGCCAATGACAGTGATGGCTCCGGCAATGGCCCCCGTCACTATGGACTGCATCGTGGACAAGCCCTTTTTTCTTCTGGCTGCAATATTGGCCCGCACAAACACGTTGGTGGTGAACTCATAGAAGTAGTAGTAGATGAAGTTCAGCAACGTGATCCCGTATAGCGCACTTTCAAGCCCGGAGTAGAGCCCCGACACGCCCTTCTTGCGGAAGATGTCCCGCACCGCCTCCACCGTCGACAGCTCGTGTTCGACCGCCAGCTCCTTGGCGCCGGCGGGTGAATCCGCCGACGAGGCGGCGTCCTTTTTCTTCTTGGTTGTTTGGGCTAGCGTGGACAACGTGACGAGCGGATACGTCACGACCATCGAAAGAGCGCCGCCCCCGGCGCCAGCGAGTGCATGGGCAAATTCGTTATCGGAAGACATGTTGTTGCTGAGCGTGGGAGAAATCACATGTGTGGGGAACGCGTGCGGCGCGTGGTGTACGGGTGTGCGCCTTGCCGAGCGGCTGTGCATTGGTCTGTGTGCAGGATATCCGTCCCCTGCTTTCGGGAGTGGGGCCGGGCGGCGTCTTCGGAAATGCCGAATGCGGGTGCTGGCTCGCGCGCTGCATAGAAGGTGGCGATCTGTGCTCGTTTTCTGCAGTCGTCTAAAATACCGAGTTCAGTTCCACTCTGCAATTCGATGATCGCTGATTCGTTCTTGGTCTCAATTCCGATTTTCTTATACTCAGCACTCTGTAATTTACTCGAGAATTTCGATTCTATATTTCCAGTTTCGGTTCTCTCATATAAGCTCTTTTATTACTCTCAATTTGTAATTACCTGTTATAGACCTCGGTTACTCAGCCGCTCGAGTATTATTCTTTCGCATGGTACCGTCCCATTCTTGGTTTTCATCGTTTACCGGAGCAGGAGCCTTTGGATGTACCGGCACGCTGCTGTGTGCAGGAAGGCCTATATAACCATGCTCCAGGTCCTCGTTCCGCTTCTGGAAAGCACTGGTCGCGAATGTGCTGCTACAAGCGAGTCTGCGGCTCTGGACTGCATCGTCATTGCAGCAGCTCCCTGGCCCACCGGGTCTATGTACATGTCACGTGACTACCCGAGGTATGCGGCGGCAAGCGACTCGAGCCCGTCTGCCCCCATCAACTTCTCCTTCACAAAGGTCTCGGCGTGCTTCTTCCCGTGCACAAACGTCACTGCCCCGACCAACGCATACATCATCTGTGCGCTGACCTTCAACTCTCCGCTGGCCTCAAAACCCAACAGGTGGTTGTACGACGTCCAGAACATGGTGTCGTTCAACTTGTGGTTCTTGGCAAAAACGCCGAGCGCCATGCGCCCGCCCAACTCCTTGGCCATGGGCAGGCCCAAAACGTCCATGTTTTTGCCGTTTATGGTGAGTTCTCCTTGGCAGTTTTCACCCACCACGTGCTTGGCTGAAAATAGGTTGAGCAACTTGGATCCCATCACGCTCAACTTCTCGTTGTACGGCTTGATTCCGTTGGCGAACGACTTGTGTGTGAGCACCTGTAGTGCCATTTCGTCGGGGATGGCGTATTTGTCGGCCAAAAACGCTTTGACGGGCTGTAAATTGGCGGCGCTGAGCTCGTACTTTTTGCCGCCTGCTGTTGTGAGCACCTGGCTGGCGTCTTTGCGGATTCCTGCCTTCGCCTGGACGAAAATGCTCCTGCTGAATACTCTGGACATGACGACTTTAGGATGCTCTGAACTGCTGTGGCTGCGGCTTGCTTTCGTTTCGGACTCGCTGTTTTGCTGGTGATCCACACTCTCTTTTCGGACTCGCTGTTTTGCTGGTGATCCCACACTCTCTTTTCGGCTCTCGGACGCTGCTTCGGACGGTGTGTCTGTGTGGAGAATTGCCAGGAATGGCGGTTCGGTGTGGTGTGATGAGAGTTTTTTCACCGCTTTTCGCGTGCCAAAAACACCCGTACACCCGCCCACCGCCCGGCTCCTTTTCGGCTCCGCCGCCCAGGCGGCGGCCAGCTGCTCCGGCGGGCCAGTCCGCCGGCGGGTCGCCGTCGGGCCCGGAACGGGTGTCCTGCATATAGCGCACGCCCTCATCGGCGCATCGCACCGCAACTGCACCGCCATGGACATCTTCAGGATCCTCTCCCGAGGCGCAGCGCTCAAAAACAGCAAGAAGGCGTCGGCCGACTTTGCTCTTCCGAAGGAGAAGAAGCCGTCGGTGCGCTCGGTGCAGGACGAGGTCGACCGGGAGACCGATTTCTTCAGGACCCACAAGCGGGCCGCAGAGCCCCTTCCTGAAAGCGACCACGACAGCGACGAAGACGAACACGCCCCCACGGCAGTGATCAAAAGCCAGCAGGATGCAGACCGTTTCAGGGCAAGAAGCAACACGAAGGTCACCGGCGAAGACGTGCCGTTGCCCATCGGCTCGTTCCAGGATCTCGTGGGCCGCTTCGATCTCAGCAAAAAACTCCGCCAGAACTTGCTTGACGCCGAATTCGTGGAGCCCACGCCCATCCAGTGCGAGGCCATTCCGGCGGCACTCAACCGCCGTGATTTGATTGCAGTGGCTCCCACCGGATCCGGAAAAACGCTTGCTTTCCTCATTCCCTTGATTCAGACCTTGCTAGATCTGGGCGACAAGAAAAACACCGCTATCCGCGGGCTCATCATCGCCCCCACCAACGAGTTGGCGCTGCAGATCCACCAGCAGCTTGAAGTGCTCACGCGGGGTCTTAAGGCCGTGCCAACCGGCATTTTATCGCGTCAGCTCGCGTCAAAAGTGCAGCAAGAGGTTGTCAGCGCCTCCAAGTACGCTGTGTTGGTGTCGACGCCGCTCCGGCTCCTCGAGTTGGTCAAAAGTGGCCATGTGGACTTGGCGCAGGTGCAGGAGCTCGTGATTGACGAGGCGGACCGGCTCTTCGACCGTGGGTTCGTGGAACAAACCGACGCCATTTTGGCGGAGCTCAGCCACCCCCGCTTGAGAAAATCCATTTTCTCCGCCACCATTCCCTCCAGCGTCGAAGATCTTGCGCACTCCATCATGAAGGACAACTTGCGGATTATCGTGGGCCTCAAAGACTCGGCATCCTCGACCATCGACCAAAAGTTGGTGTTCACCGGGTCCGAGGAGGGAAAGCTTGTTGCCATAAGACAGATGATCCAGCAAGGCGAGTTCAAGCCGCCGGTGATTATCTTCATGCAGCTGATCATAAGAGCAAAGGCGCTTTTCCACGAGTTGCTCTACGACAAGTTGAACGTGGATGTCATCCACGCGGAGAAAACACCCAAGCAGCGAGACGAAGTCATCAAGCGCTTCAAGAACGGAGATATCTGGGTTTTGATCACCACCGATGTTCTTGCCAGAGGTGTGGACTTCAAGGGAGTCAACCTTGTGATCAACTACGACGTGCCGCAGACTGCACAGGCGTACGTGCACCGGATTGGAAGAACGGGCCGAGGCGGCAAGACCGGGAAAGCCGTGACTTTCTTCACCAAGGAGGACTCGGTGGGGGTGAAGCCCATTGTCAATGTCATGAAGCAGTCGGGCTCGGACGGCTACAGTCTGTGGATGGAAAACACCTCCAACATCAGCAAATCCCAGCGGAAACTTCTCCGGAAAAAGGAGGTTGAGCGCAAGCAGATCAGCACGGTTCCGAAAGTGATGAAGCAGAAGCGGAAGCAGCGGCAGGAAATGATCGAGGCCTCCAAGCGCCGAAAGGAGAAGAAGGAGCGGGAAGCGAACGACGCCTAGCGGCGTTTTCCTCGTGTGCATCATGGATCTGCTTATAACGTGTAGCACCATGGATCTGCTTATAACGTGTAGCACCATGGATCTGCTTATAACGTGTAGCACCATGGATCTGCTTATAACGTGTAGCACCATGGATCTGCTTATAACGTGTAGCACCATGGATCTGCTTATAACGTGTAGCACCATGGATCTGCTTATAACGTGTAGCACCATGGATCTGCTTATAACGTGTAGCACCATGGATCTGCTTATAACGTGTAGCACCATGGATCTGCTTATAACGTGTAGCACCATGGATCTGCTTATAACGTGTAGCACCATGGATCTGCTTATAACGTGTAGCACCATGGATCTGCTTATAACGTGTAGCACCATGGATCTGCTTATAACGTGTAGCACCATGGATCTGCTTATAACGTGTAGCACCATGGATCTGCTTATAACGTGTAGCACCATGGATCTGCTTATAACGTGTAGCACCATGGATCTGCTTATAACGTGTAGCACCATGGATCTGCTTATAACGTGTAGCACCATGGATCTGCTTATAACGTGTAGCACCATGGATCTGCTTATAACGTGTAGCACCATGGATCTGCTTATAACGTGTAGCACCATGGATCTGCTTATAACGTGTAGCACCATGGATCTCCTTATAACGTGTAGTCTCATCTGACTGGGCTCTGTAAGCCTGTAGTTCATGCCGCGGACTTGAAGCACCGGCAATGATGACGAGCAGGAATGGAAGGCGGACGGCAATAGACTGCAGGTCGGAGAAATACAACTTTGACAGGCGTCTTTACCACTCACGTGATTTCTGCAACGAACACGGCTCTTCAGGGGCCGTTATAGTTTCTGAATGCATCATGGGCAGAATATTCAACTTTTCAGCTGATTATAGTTTTCAGCTGATTATAGATTTCAGCTGATTATAGATTTCAGCTGATTATAGTTTTCAGCTGATTATAGTTTTCAGCTGATTATAGTTTTCAGCTGATTATAGTGGTCCTTATTCTTTTCATCCTGCTTCAGTATCTCCATCATTCCACCCATATTGCTGGAACACACTCATGTCTAGCACGTGACTCAACCCAAAGCCACCAATTCCTCGAAGCTGACTCGCCGATTTCATTCTCTCATCAATTCATGTTTCAATAATAACAATAAAGGAAGTGGTACTTCGGTGATGTGACTGCAAATCCGATTCAGAGCTGTGCAAAACATAAACCAACTTTTTGAAAGCTTTTGCAACTGGAAGAGGAAGAAATCAAGGGCTCAAGATTCCTTTTCGAGGCGTCCCAAGTTGAAGAGGCGATGAGATCTGGAACTGAAGAATCAGTAAGTTCCAGGCTTCAAAACTTCACTAGGTTGGATTCCACTGTCATTGGGAGCAATTTGAGTTTGAATCGTTGAATTTCGAGTTTTGAATTTCAGTTTCAAGATCAAGTTTCGAGTTTGAAATTCCCAGATTCAAAACTTTAAAAATTCAAGTTTCAAGTTTCAAGTTTCAAGTTTCAAGTTTCAAGTTTCAAAAGTGAGTTTCAAATTTCAAATTTCAAGATCCAAGTTTCAAATTTCCAGATTCAAAACTTTAAAAATTCAAGTTTCAAGTTTCAAGTTTCAAATTTCAAGTTTCTAAACTTTAAGGATTCAAGTTTCAGCTTTCAAGTTTCAAGTTTCAAATTTCGAGATCCAAGTTTCAAGTTGTAAGTTTCAAGTTTCAAGTTTCGAGTTTCAAAACTTTAAAATTTCAAGTTTCAAATTTCAAGATCCAAGTTTCAAAAGTAAGTTTCAAGTTTCAAGAGTTCAAGAGTTCAAGATCCAAGTTTCAAGTTTCAAGTTTCAAGTTTCAACAGTTCAAGATCCAAGTTTCAAATTTCAAGTTTCGAGTTTCAAAACGTTAAGAATTTAACTTTCAAGTTTCAGCTTTCAAGATCCAAGTTTCAAATTTCAAGATCCAAGATCCAACTTTCAAGATCCAACTTTCAAATTTCAAATCTAACTATAAAGCATCCGCCGTACTGCATAAACTGCGCCCGCGTTCATCTATCTCACCACCCGTTCATAATCGGAACTACAGTCTGTGGCCTGGGTCACGTGACGCGCCTCGCGTTCTGTCTGCAGTACGGCCTGTATGCCGGCTGGTTCCGGCACGGCAGTCGGCAAGCATCTACGTCGTTGCACGTGACCGAGGCGGCTCAACACATCCATTACTTTGAACTAGATACTCTCGGGTCTACACCACTTCTAGTGGTGGGCGTGGCCAACAGAGGGGTAGCCGAAGAACGATCTTCTGCCGATAATCTCTCCAACAGAGAAGAAAGCCAAGCCATGGATTCCGTAAACGGCAGCCTTGGCCGCAGCCTCCTTGGAAGGCTGGAAAGACGTGACCTTTTGCATCAAAGCCTTCTGCTCAGCAGGCGACTGCACAAGCTTCAAGCACAGCTCGTAGACTTGTTTGAACTGAGCCTGAGAGGGAGGAGCCAAACCCTCGCTCTTGTAAACGGTTTTTCCGATCTCGGCACCAACCTTACCCCAGTAAATGGCGCAGTGGGTAAGTTGGGTGGACTTGGCAACGGCTTCGTTGACGAGGCTGGTGGCCTTGGTAATGATTGCAGACATTGTGGTGGAGGAGATGAATTTTCAGGTGCGGTTTTTCGGGAGCCAATCCGAGGGCGCGCTGTATGCAGGCGCAGAGTCCAGCTCCCGTGCGGCTGGGTGCAGAACTGGCGAAGGAGATATGGGTGGATTGAAGGGGTGGCTTGAGACAGACGCTATCGTTATTCGTATTGCATGCGTGCATGCGTGCATGCGTGGTGCTGGATGTGATAGCCTGTGTGTTCGGCTGAGAACAGCGACGAAATTGCGAAGCGATAGGCGTATCCATTCATGGATCGTACCAACATCGTGATTTTTGTGACCAAAGGGGTTTCGATCAAACCAGACTTAAAGCGTCACAGTGAAGCGGTCGGGCCAGATCATGGGCGCCACCAAACTCCAGCCATAGAGCAAAAAACACACCCACGAGCTGATGATCTTGACCCAGCTCGAGAAGTACGTGCGCCCCACCGGAATAAAATCCCCCACATTGTCCTGCGTCACGTTGATGGTAAGAAGCGTCGAAATGTACTGTGTGGCCAAAAAGAAAATCACGTGGAACATGGTGTAGTTGTAGCCGACCGGCGTGCCCGTCTCCACCTCCTCGTCATAGATATCCGCCTGTTGAAGAGCACTTTCGGGTAGCGCTCCTTCATTGACTGCCTGTCTGATTGCCTCGTATCTCATCTGCGCCCGTTCGTTTGGCTGTGACGTCACCGGGGCGGGCGTGGTTTCGTAGAACGACAGGTTTGCAGCCCTGGTGGTTGTGTATGCCAACGCAAGAAACGTGAACAAGGCCCCCAAAATCACCAGCAACGTCCGCGTGCCTTTGGAGCGCACGAGCGGATTGCACATCCTATCGTCGGGCTCGGAAACGACGGCGCTAAGCACTAGGTATGTGCAGTAGAAGACCACCATGGATGCCTGGGCAAGGCCTGCGTTTGGGTTGAACTCCTGGATGTTTTGGTTGACGGAGACAACCGAAATCACCACCGACAACACCACATTGACGGAAATGGCTGTCTGGTTCATGCTGCAGCCGGAGCCGGCAAAAAAGCAGTACATCACCACCGTCAACACGATACTGCACACGTACATGGCCAAGGTGCCGCCTATCAAGAGCTTTTTCCAGAACCCGGCGTTGTACTCGTCCTCGCCGGTCAACTCCTCGAGCTCGATTTTCTCTAGGCATTTTTCGGCCCACGCGTGGGCAAAATCCACCAAGAGAATCAACCCAATACCCAAGAAGACGGTGGAGAACACAATGGCGATGTGGTTGCCGTAGAACACGAAAAAATCGTCAGGGATAACCACAAAATTCACCGTCAACAACGTAAGCCACGCCACAAGCTTCAACTTCCACCCGCCGTTCTGGATCACGTGGCGCGGGTTCTGCGTCAGCTTAACGTTGACTAGCAACCCCGCCAAAATCAAGTGCAACACCCCAAGCGCCAAGTTGATGCGGTACACCGACGAGAAACTTATGCACTCTTTGCCGTCGGGGCCACATCGGTTGTTGACGTAGCCAAAAGTGATTTTCTCGAGTCGGTGGATGACAAATGGCGAAAGCGCTATCCACGAGATGAGTGAGTTGATGAGAAGGAGCACGGCGTACGCAACACGGGTCATGGTGGATGACTGGAACGTTCCGCCGATGGACGAGCAGAACGCCAGGCACGTGACTGCGCCACAGCATGAAGCGCCGGTGCTGACAAGCGTCAAAGGCAAAGACGCCACGATTCCCATGGTATGTTGACGGGCTGGTTTCAGTCGGATGTTTTAGTTGTCACTGCCGCTTGCCAGTGTGCCGGATCTGCAGTAAGACCGTGGTACTTGTGGGAGTTGGGATGGTATCACTGGAACGCCAAGACTGCAGGGTCGGGTGTTCGGGTGTTCTGGTGTTCCGGTGTTCTGGTGTTCAGGTGTTCACTTGTTCTGGTGTTCACTTGTTCTGGTGTTCACGTGTTCTGGTGTTCACGTGTTCTGGTGTTCACTTGTTCTGGTGTTCACGTGTTCTGGTGTTCTGCTGTTCAGGTATTCACGTGCTCTGGTGTTCACGTGCTCTGGTGTTCACGTGTTCAGGGATCCAGCCGAGCCAGTTATCGTGCCTTGTCTGCGGTCTTGGTGAAATCCCTACGGAGGAGTATGTCGCGCAGTGCACCCGTACACCAAACATCGCATCTCTGTTCACACCCGACAGACACTTGCACCTCAAAGACCTCCATACATCAAACACGCACAGACACGAAGCGGATGTCGTTCAGAAAAAGAAACGAGCAGCTCTCTGCAGGCATCGGCCGGGTGCCGCCTGGAGCACCCAGGAACCCGCTCAGCGGCCGGACCACCGCCAGCCCCGCCAGTATCCGTCCAGCTCCGCTCAAGCCCCCGCCATCGGACGCAGCCGAATCCGGGGACCCCGAAACACCCCCTATTTTCCAAAACAAAGCGGTGCGGCCGTCACTGGTCACATCGCAGCCCACGGTTTCAACAGGAACCGCCGATCTTGACCGCATTTTGGTGCACCAGGGATTGCCGCTCGGCCAGTCGCTTCTAGTGGAAGAGTCAGGAACAACCGACTTCTCGCTGGTGCTTATGCGGGCGTTTGCCGCCCAGGGAGTGCTCCACAACCGGCGGGAAAAGAAGGTCACGTGCCATGTGGTGGTGGTGGGCCCCTCGGCCGCCTGGGCCAAGGATCTTCCCGGCGAGTACAAAGGAAACAGCAAGGAGCAGAAGAAGGCGCAGTTGGCCAAGGATCAGCAGAAAGTGAACGTCTCGAACGTGGTGGAGCAGGATATGAAAATCGCCTGGAGGTACGGGCTTCGAGCCAACGAGCGCCCGCCAGACGCACAGGGCCTGGAGTACTCGGCCCAGTTCGACATCACGCAGCGCTTGGTGCCGGGCGCCAGTGCCCAGGAGATGACGTTCGTCCCTGTGCTGTATGCAGGAACGCCCGGTTCCACCCGGGCCATCGAGGCGGTTTCGGAGGCCGTGGCCACGCAGGCACGGCTCGGGCGGCTCGTGCGGGTGGTGGTTCCCGGGCTCCTCAACCCCTCCATGTATGGGTACGAGTGGACTGCACACACGCACGTTGTGCCGTTTCTCCACGGGCTCAAGGGCATTCTCAGCAAGCACCCCACCGCCACGCTCATGGCTTCCTTGCCCGTGGAATTGTACCCCCGTGAGTCTTTCACCACGCACATGGCGGAGCTGTTGATGGACGGAGTGTTGCATTTGCAGCCCTTCAACGCTGCCATGGCGGCGCTCATCGAGAAAGCATACAAGAACGAGCCTGCCAAGATCCAGCAGGGCTTCGTGAACATCATCAAAATCCCAGTTCTTTCCGAGCGCGGAATGATGACGGTGGCACAGGGCGAGTATGCCTTCAAAAACGGGCGGAAGAAGTTTGAAATCGAGGAGTGGGGGATTCCGGTGGAGGACGAGGACGAGAAGCTGACCTCCAAGGATATTGACTTCTAGCGCATGGCGCCCTGTGCAGGCCGGGGATGGTGCGCTCTCCGTTCCTGCATGCACGCGCACCATTTGTTCCCGAAGCAGAAGGCTAATTACGCGCTCTTTTTCCCCCTACTCTTCGACCGACTACCGTCATCAATTCCCACAACCGGAAAAGCCGTCGTTCCGCACGCTCCTCAGTCGTGACCGTGTCCATATCTCCGCTCTTGCTGTCCAACCGCCATGTCGCTGTCCCCGGTTAGAAGCCTGAACCAGGCCACGGATCCCAGAAACAAATCCTCCCACAGCCAGGCCCAATCACAATCACAGGGCGCCGTCCCTTCTTCGCCCCTTTTCTTTGCGTCCAGCTCGTCCAATCCGGCCTCAGACAACAACCCCTCCTCCCAGCGCAGAGATGTTTCTTCGCCGCTCCACTACACGTCGTCCAGCCGCCATCAGCCCTCGGACAATTTGACATCGGAAGTTGACCGCATTGTGCGCCGCCCCATTCGCTCCGATATCAACGCCGACGTGACTTCGTCACCCATGAGACGCCGTATGTTCGACGACCGGCTTTCGTCGCCCGCAGCCCACAATCTCTCGCTGGACAGCTCCCAGCCGCAAAGCGACGCGTTGGCATCCAGTGAGCCGGTTCGTGTGATCTGGGGCACAAACGTGTCGATTCAAGAGTGTACCAATGCGTTTCGGGACTTTTTGATGCTGTTCAAGATGAAGTACCGCAAGATGGCCGACAACCAGCCCGTGGAGCCGGAGGATCTGCAGCTTTACTACGTGGGCCAGTTGAACCTCATGAAGGACTTGGGCACCACCAACCTCAACTTGGATGCCAGCAATCTCTTGGCCTACGGTGGAACCCGCAAGTTGTACTACCAGCTCATCAACTATCCGCAGGAAGTGATCCCCATCATGGACCAAACCGTCAAAGACTGCTTGGTGTCGTTGTTCTCTGACTCTGCCGTTGTTCCAGCGTCAATTGACGATATCGAAACGAACATCTACACCATCCGCCCCTACAATATCAACGCCGTCAGGAAGGGCATGCGTGAGTTGAACCCCAACGACATCGACAAATTGGTGTCGGTTAAAGGCCTTGTTTTGCGGGCCAGTGCCATCATCCCAGACATGAAGGTGGCGTTTTTTAAGTGCAGTGCGTGTGACCACACCATTGCGGTTGAAATCGACCGAGGCGTGATTTCCGAACCCACAAAATGCCCTCGGCAGGTGTGTGGCCAGCTCAATTCGATGGTGATTGTGCATAACCGCTCTTCTTTCGCTGACAAACAAGTGATAAAGTTGCAGGAAACTCCCGACTTGGTTCCTGACGGGCAGACGCCACACTCTATCAATCTCTGTGCCTACGACGAGTTAGTGGACACATGCCGTGCGGGAGACCGTGTGGAGGTGTGCGGGATCTTCCGGTCTCTTCCTGTTCGGGTGAATGCCCGGCAAAGAGCGCTCAAGAACTTGTACAAGACGTACTTGGATGTGGTGCACATCAAAAAAATCGATGTCAAACGCTTGGCTGCAGACGCATCCACGCTCGAACAGCAGGCCACAGAAGCTGAAGAGGTTGAGCAGACCAGAAAGCTTACAGCAGAAACCATTGCCAAGGTAAAGGAGGTGTCCCAGCGGGACGACTTGTACGAGGTGTTGGCGCGGTCGTTGGCGCCCTCTATTTACGAGATGGACGACGTCAAAAAGGGCATTCTTTTGCAGCTTTTCGGTGGAACCAATAAGCAGTTCAAGAAGGGTGGCCGTTACAGAGGAGATGTCAACATTCTTCTTTGCGGGGATCCGTCCACCTCCAAATCGCAGATTTTGCAATATGTGCACAAGATAGCGCCTCGTGGAGTGTACACTTCTGGAAAGGGTTCTTCTGCCGTGGGTTTGACGGCATACATCACCCGTGATATGGACACCAAGCAATTAGTTTTGGAGTCTGGTGCCTTGGTGCTTTCCGATGGCGGTGTGTGTTGTATCGACGAATTCGACAAGATGAGTGATACGACGCGTTCAGTGTTGCACGAAGTGATGGAGCAGCAGACCATCTCCATCGCTAAAGCAGGAATCATCACCACCTTGAACGCTCGAACCTCCATCTTGGCATCGGCAAACCCCATCAACTCTCGGTACGACCCCAACCTCCCCGTCACCTCCAACATCGATTTGCCTCCGCCATTGCTTTCCCGTTTTGACCTTGTCTACTTGATTTTGGACAAGGTCGACGAAACCATCGACCGCCAGTTGGCCAGCCACATCACTGACATGTACTTGGAAGACATACCTGAGTCTGTGTCTGCATACACAATTCTCCCCGTGGAGCTCTTGAGCGCCTATATCCAGTACGCCAAGGAGAACATGAACCCGGTGCTCACTAATGAGAGTAAAAGTGAGTTGGTTCGTGCATACGTGGACATGAGGAAGTTGGGTGATGATCTGAGAGCTTCGGAGAAGAGAATCACTGCCACAACCAGACAGCTTGAGTCAATGATTCGGTTGGCAGAGGCGCATGCCAAAATGAGACTTAGTCAACACGTCGAGCTCATTGACGTCAAGGAAGCTGTTCGGCTCATCAAGTCGGCCATCAAGGACTACGCCACAGACCCGATCACCGGCAGAATCGACATGGATATGGTGCAAACAGGAACCACTTCTGCACAGAGAAGAATGCGGGAGGATTTGGACCAAGAGATTTTGTCGCTTCTTGAAAACGGCGTGTCGGTGCGTTTCACGGACTTGATGACGCGGATAAACGAAAAGCTGAGTGTGAGAGTGGAAAACCACGAGTTGAGTGAAAGTATCAGACGCTTGGTGGTCGAGGGCAAGGTGCAGGAGAGTGGTGACCTACACCGTAGAATGGTCAAGAAGGTGGCCCTTGTTTGATGTATTATATCGATCCATTTTCACTGTATTATATCTATCCATTTTCACTCTGTATCGATCCATTTTCACTGTATCTATCCATTTTCACTGTATCTACCCATTTTCACTGTATCTATCCATTTTCACTATATCTATCCATTTTCACTCTGTATTATCTATCCATTTTCACTATTCTGTAGTCCTATCGGGATCGCCTCGAATCCTATCCGATACACTGGCAGCTGTGTACTATGGCGCGATATCGGAGCCGATGGGTTTTGTTCCCACGGCTATCGGGAGCCCAGTATCGTTTGCCACGAGCAGTTTCCGAATCGCCAAATTAGAGAAACTTCGAAGTATCTCTTCTCTCCAGAGGCAGTGCCCGGCTCGCTTCGGCAGCAGGCTCAAGCGTCAGCTCCAAATCCTCATCGGCCATCTTCAAAAAGCTCTCGAAACTTTCGTCGAGTTGCACATCCGTCACGGAGTGGTACTTATTTCTGGTCATGGAGTTGGCCACATTCACCTCCAGCGCCACATCCACCGGCTCCTTATTGATTATTCGCCGAGTCACATCTCGGAGCACGTTATTCTTGGCCCTGTATGTCGCCTGCAACCCTTCGATTTCCTTTCTGTTTTTGGTGCACTCCACCACTGCCGACCCGAAAACAAGCGTGAGGAAAAGCGTCTTGAACACAGGCGTGCGGAACAAGTCGGCGAATCTCGGGTTCTTCTTGATGCCCGCGGAATGGAGCCGTCTCGAGGCGTGCCGACTGGCGTGCAGAAACATGTGTGGCGGAAACAACTTGCCAGGAAGCTGTGCACCGACAATACACCGTAGACGCACAGAGGGTCTGTGTGCAGGCCGCCAGCGACGCTAGTCCAGCGCCACTTCCGCCATGCGCCGCAACCTGGCCAAAACGAGGTCTTGCCGCTTGAACCACGCGTTGTTGAGACTCCAGTCGTATGTGACTTTGGTGCTGTCCACCAACCTCCGTACCTCCGCCACGTTGCCTAGGCTGGCCCACTCGCTCATGGAGAAGATGTACCACAAGGAGCTTTTGCGGAGCCGCGTCAAGCCCTGCACGGCAGTGTCATTTCTGGGGAGTAGCTTGTTGACGTTTTTAAAGCAGCCCTCGTCCACGTCGGATAATGGAGTACCAACAAGGCCCCGCTGGAAGATGTCGCGGGTATACAGAATGTATGGGGTGGGGACGGTGTTGCTGTGGAGTTTGGCGTAGCCAAGCCGCTCGTAGAGAATGGCCCGTGTTGCCTTGGGCTCGGGTCCATAAGAGGCGTGTATGTCCATTTCGTAGATGACTTTCAAGAGATAGGTCTCGATTAAGTCGCTCCACCACCACGGAATGTTGAACATGATGCTCATGTGCATGAGGAGCTCGGCCACGATGAGATACGTGCGGATGGCATAGGTCTTGATGTTGTATCGCAGCTTGAATGTATACGACAAGTTGTCGATGTAGGGCTCGATGATATCGTGGCGGATCTTGCGAAGCATGTTCTTGTCTGGGCGAGGTGGAAGAGAGTCCGAGGCTAGCTGCTGGGTTTGAGCTAGGAGAAGCGACACGATGCACATTTCCTGGCATGCCGCCACATACACCCACGCCTTATCATTGGTGAAGTCTTTCTTGATGAAGTCGTAGGTGGAGTACGCGTACTTGAAGTCTTTGAGCATCAACGACCAGTCTGCAAGTTTGCGGATGGTCTGCTCCGGCGCTGACCGGTGGTAGTAGTTGCCCGAGGTGCTGTAGGAGCCCGGGGTTGTTGAGTTGTGTGGCTTGTGGTCGTTGTTGAAGAGCTTGCGGGACACCGAAAAGAAGCGGCCGGTGATGGATTTGCGGGGGGAAAGCACCAGGTCGTCCCAGGTACGGATCTTGCGCTCCATATGAGGGATCAAGTGGAGCGAGAGAAACTCGTGGATTTTGGCTCGGATTGCGGCGTCCAGCTCTTTGGGGAGCTCGAGGTACTGCGGTTCGTGGTGGCTGAGCTGGAGCGTGATAGCCTGTACCTCTTGCTCGATGGTCAGGTTTTCGTGCTGAGGCAAGCGGAAGAACGCTTCTCTTTGAGACGGGTGTTTTTCTGCATCTCTCTCCGGGTGTGTGGTTTCCCCGGTCTCGGACCCTAAGCTCCCCTCTTCCCCGGCCTCTTTTCCCGAGCTCCTGCTCCCGAGGGGAATCGCCGTGGACTGCACAGAAAGCTCTGTCCGGAGCAGGTCCTGAAACTCCGCCACCTGGGCCAGCGGGACGCCGGCATCGTGCAACACAAACACGTGCATCAACAAGTCCAGGAGCTGGAAGTATTTGGGAAATTGGTAATTGCGGAACTCGACAATCAACGAGCGTACCGCGTCAACGGAGTCAGAGCTGTAGTCCACCACAAATATCTGCAGCACCGGGTGGTTGAAAGTGTCAAACAGCACAATTCTGTTGGACGAGATGATCTTCTGAAACATGTTTCCGTAGAGCCCGCTACCGCCGCTGCTAATTGACTGCATCACCACCTCGAGCGCCGAGATGCTGAAGAGCGACTTGATTTTGTCGTCATTCTGGCTGTAGAGCGCCAAGAGATCGGGTAGTGACAGCTCAAACCGAACAGGAAACAGTGTGTAGTTCTTGGTGATCAATGCCGTGTTGGTGATACGGTACGCCTGATGGTGTGCTGGGTAGTTGGCGTTGTTGCCGTAGGGACGGAGAATCTGGAGACACGACGCCAGGGGGTTTTGGCTCTGTGCCTGTATGCACCGGTCTGCATGATGTGTGGACTGCACTGACACTAGCGGCAGGAACGAATGCTGGAGAAGGAGCTGCCGACTTCCTGACGGATCGAGACCGTCGATATTCATGGTGTAGTTGGAGTGCGCGCGGTTGTAGTGCGATAACACTGCTGTCACCTGTACATAACTACTGACTAGTAATAGGAAATATTCCAGTGGATTATCGCTGCTGCTGATAGTAGACCAATGATACTAGACTAATACTAGACTAATACTAGACTAATACTAGACTAATCCTAGACTAATCCTAGACTAATCCTAGACTAATCCTAGACTAATCCTAGACTCATCCTAGACTAATCCTAGACTAATACTACAAGTAACAATAGTGCTCTTAAGTTTCACCGTTACCCTACACCCATACGGGCCCACGCAACGGGCCAGACCGCCCGGACCCGGTTCTGGCCCGAGGGCATTTGCTGTTCCGGCATATAACTGCCCTCGGAAGTGGCAGTTTGGTGTGCATATATTCACCCTCGGAAGTGGCAGTGTGGTGTGCATATACGCACGCCTGTCCCGCCCAGACGGGCACATCTCCTCCTGACCGCGGTGTTTTCTCGTGAAAAGGGGGCTGTGCGTTCCCCAGGCGCCTGCCATTCTGCCCGCAAATTTTCGCCCCCTCTTCTGTCGTTTTGGAGAAGGGGACGGGAGGGGGGTATAATGGGAGGTACGGGTGTGTGTGCTATTCCGAGGGCAGTCGCGTCATCCGGGGGTCGCTAACTCTGCGATCTTCCTGCCTTTAGCGGGGTACAGGATTTCAAGAGAGCAGAAAAATTGGATCTTAAAAATTGGTACCGAACATCACCAGGAAATCAAAGATGGGCGAAGCTGTTTAATTCTGCAGTTTGTTGAAAACACATTTAAAGCAGAGGCTTGGAAAGAGGAACATTGGAAACCACTTTGTTGCTGGTATTTTTATTCATCTTTGCATTACTGTAGGGCGCCTTACATAATACCAATACTAGACTACTATATACACCTCCTAGTCTACTATATACACCTCCTAGTCTACTACATAACCTCCTATACTACTATATAAACCTCCTAGACTACTATATAAACCTCCTATACTACTACATAACCTCCTATACTACTATATAAACCTCCTAGACTACTGCTAAAATAATAGAATGATGCTACTACAAACAGGATACTACTCGTCGGAACTTGAATCTACACCGTGCAACATGCTGGTAATACGAACCATCACCAGCGTCTTATCTCATGCACTCTTCCCTATCCGAATCTCTCATTACATCCATAAACCTCTCACGCCAATCCTGTTTCGTCCTCTTTTCCTCCCATTCAACTGTGCCATCTTCTTCCATCAGTCTACAAGCCTTCAGCCAAGTGGCGCTTCCCTGCCCGTCTGTCTGCAGGACACGCCCTATGTAGTGCTTGAAATGCTTCCATTTCTGCCCCTTTTTGGTTTCCCGGTTCTGTGAGAAGTCGCCTGTTCATACTTTCTCCACATTCGGCAACAAACACGCATGTGCGCAGGAAAAGTGCCGCCAAAAATCGAAACACGCCCGGATGCCGCCCAAACTCGGCCGCAGCTAAGGCACCCGAAGAAGACCCCAAGAAACGGCCTTTGGGGCCGGTCCGGTCACGTGACATGCGCCTGCACGCCCGTGTTGGTGTTCTGGCCGCATGCACTAGGCGATGTGTTACACACGCCCGCTGCTACCCAGAGCTGCCAAAGCGCCAGCATACCGGACCGAAACCGCCTGCCGCAGGCATCTTGAAATTTGCCAAATTGGGCGTGGGCGCCTGCCATGTGCAGTGTGCTGGGCGCATGGGTTTTTCGCGGCTATTTTTCCTGTTTACTTTCCTTTTTTCCTCCACTACCCGTGTTTCATTTACCCAGAATTCTACTGGCACATTACGGCCACCGCCCAGCTACTGCCTGCCTGTTCCACCTCGTTCCACCCCGTTTCATCCCGCTTCAGCTCCACTATGATTCACGCCATGCTACGCATACTACTAGCCCAGCTGCTACTACTACTGGCAGCTCTTGCCGCCTCCAAGATCACTCACCCAGGCATCGATTTCAAGCTGGTGGGCGGCAGCATTGCTCTTTTGGGAAACTACGACGCCTTGTCCTTCTACAACTACGCTAACGACTCCTCGTTCGTGGGCCTGTCGCTGTCCAACTCGCTGTATCTCTATCTTCGGAACTCGTCGGACGGCTCCAGCCAGAAAATTGCCACTCTAAGTGGCGGCTCCGTCTCCTCGTTGCAGCAGCTCAACGGCGAAAGCGTCTTGGTGTCTGGAAGCTTCTCCTCGCTCAATGGCGAGGACTACCAGCCACCGGTCATTTACAACGTCACCTCGGATGACTTTTACTCGCTTTTCTCCACAAAGAGAGAAGACCACAATGTCGAGGGCAATGTGCTCACCACATTCGTGGACAACGATCTCATTTATCTTGGCGGAGACTTTCAATTCAATGATACCACGGGCGCAGCCGTGTACAACATCACGTCGCGGTCGCTACTGTCGTTACCGTTTCAGGGATTCGGTGATAATGCAACAGTGAACGCCATCACAAAGCTCTCGGCCAAAAGCGGTGACGACTCCGATGCATCCATTGTTTTCGGCGGCTCCTTCCATTCCTTGGGGTTGCCAGAATTGCTCACCCACAATATCCTGCATCTGTACAAGCATCACAACTCGTCCAACTCCACCAACACTACCTTTATATCTGCAGAGCAGATGGTGTCACTCAAACATGCCACTTTCAGCAACGTGAACGGCATCTCATCCAACCAGGACTCCAGTGTCATTTGCCCGCAGTCCAGTGGCACGTGGTCCATACAGGACAACTCAGGTGGCCAGTGGAGCGTGCAATTACCCTTGGAAATGCAGGGAATGGTGCCCACAAAAGTCCGGATCTATGTCCCCGAAAACAGCCAAGATGGAATCAAAACCTTCCGGATTTATTCGTATCCCAACAATGGTATCATGAACTTGACTTACATTGACCCAAACACAAATGACTTGGCGTATTGTGATGCCGCATGCCCTTTGCAGTTAGGTTCCACTTTGAGCTCCAGCACCCAGTCGAACATCGATGAAGAATACCCGTCTCTGGACGAGGACCTGGTTTACGTGGACAAAGATGGGTCTTTCTTCATGTATTACATGGACACAAAAACAAGAAATCTTGGCTACGGGAAAAACTATCAAGAATTTGCCCTCATCAACCTGATCAGTCTGGAGAGAATTGGGCTCACGGCTACTTCTTGGTACGGCTCCAAAGCAGAGTTTTCCGGCTTTGAGATGTACCTGAACAGCATTGCCGTTTACGGAAATGACACTTTGAACGAGTCGAACTGTGGTTCTGAATCCAAACAAGACTCCAATCTGGCCGTGATTAATAGTGGCAATTGGCAGCCGGTTACCGAGGTCAGTGACATTACCTCAAACAACTACATTGTTTCTGTGGGAAATTCTGGCTCCTCCATCACTCTCTACCCAAACATCTCCTACGCTGGTGACTACTCTCTTTTGTTTTACACTCCAGGCTGCTCTGCTGACAACTCGTGTTCGAAGAGATCCGTTGTCAATGTTTCGGTCTTTGATACCGACAACAACACCGTTTCAAGCGTCCAACTTTATCAGAATAATCAGGAGGACAAGTTCGATTACTTGTTTTACGGGCATTTGAATGGGTCTTCTGAAGAAAAAGGCAGAAACAGAGTGACGATCGAATTTCATTCTGCAATTGATTCATCTGTGAATGAACCCTGGGTTGTGGTGGATAAGGTGGTTGCTAACATCGTCTCCTTGGACAACTACAACTCCCAAAACCTGTCAAATTCCACCTCTAATCTGAACAGGAAAAGTTTCACTCTCACCAGCACAAACCTCAACGGTTTGTTTGAGTACTCGTTGGCCAATTTTTCCCTGTTTGATTTGAACCAAGTCTATGAATCCGAAGGTGATAATAAGATCATCAAACTGACAAATACTTACGTTGGAAATTCTTCGATTAACATGCTCAGTGGCGAGTTATCAGAGTCTTCTGTGGTGAAACAGGTCACGTATAACCTGGACTCGAAGCAGCTTCTTCTTCTTGGAGAGTTCGAATCTTCCAACCTCACCATATCCAACAACAATTTGTTGACGTTGAGGATCTCGGACTATAACACCACATCCAATGAGACTATTTCAAGTCTTCAAGCGAGAACCCTTCTCAAACGTGCTGATTTCCAGGGTCTCAGCTTTAACAACTCCATCACATCTATTATGAATGTTGAAAATGGCTTCGTTGCTCTAGGTCAATTTTCAGCAACCGGTGAGAATATCAAGGATCTTTCCAACGACAACAGCACTGCTTCTTCGGCCAATAATTTTGCTCTTAATGCAGGCGGTGAGTGGTATTCTTTCGGAAACTCTTATCGCAATGATGACTATTCTCAGTTTGCATCAATCATTTTAGACGAAACAGAGTATTTCGTCTTTTCAACGTCAGGTGGCGACTTTCAGGTTTGGGATAATACAAACAAGAGGTGGTCGACGCTGAAGAACAAGATGGATATTACCGCCAGTGTTGACCTCGGCAAAAGAGACCAGCAAATCATTGGAGGCCCCTCGTTTGGTACTATGCAGTTTTTCGAAAAAGACCAGGCCTTCTTTTCGAATGCTAGCAGCTTTGATGCCTATGACTTGCAAGTCATGAACGGAAGTATCACAAACTCCTTCTTTGTGAACTCTTCCCTCAGTGTTATCGGGGGAAAGTTCCAGGACAACACCACCATGCAAAATATTGCGCTCGTCAGAAACAACAAGGCCACATCTCTAGACCTGAACATGTTGTGGGAAAATGACACGTTTGTGACATCTTTATATGTGGATTCCAAGGCCGAGAATTTGTTCATTGGAAGCAACGGCTCCGTTAGTATCTCTGGCTCGGGAACCACTGGACTCGTCATCTACAATTTGCAAAATGGCAGTTTCACGTCTGTGCAACCAGCAGATCTTACAAATTCGGATGGCTCCGCGATATCCGTGAATGCTTTGGCCTTCAATGACGATTCTCAGCAGTTGCTTGTGGGTGGAAAGTTTGACAATGCCGGCTCTTTGTCCTGCTCTTCGTTGTGTTTCTTTGATATTGCTGCAACAAGATGGACTAGCCCAATGACGGGATCTGACTCCACCACCATCGAAGGTGAAGTGACAGATGCCAAATTTCTTGACTCCAACGCCGTTTTGGTTAGTGGAAATTTGACTCTCAACGGTACAAGTTCCGCTTTTGTCGTCTATGACTTTTCCAGTGGCACTTTTGCTTCTGCCGGAAACAGTGTCAACGAGATTGGTGACAATGGATACATCACCAGATTTATTATCAACCAGGAGGCCAAGGGACAGGTCAACAACAAAATGGCGGCGCTTACAAATCAGTCTGTCATTGCATACAATACGTCTTCTTGGGCCAGAATTGATGGCAGTATCGAATACAGCGAGGAAACTCAATTGTTGGATCTCAAACTTATCAAGCTCTCAGAGTCAAGCTCGTCTAACCCTCTGCAGCAATACTTCAGCAACGATAATGTGCTTATGTTATCAGGAAGATTCAATTTGTCCAACTACGGATTGGTCAACACAGCGATGTATGACGGCTCAGTTTGGATTCCTTACGTGTTTGCCATGGAGGGATCATATGCAGGTTCAATTTACTCTACCTTGTTTGAGGATGTCTACAGATATCAATCATCCGACGACCTCAAAAGTTCGAGTCATCATATGACTACCGGCCAAGTGGTGGGAGTATCTTTCGCGTGTGCTCTTGGCTCCACTGCGTTGCTTGGACTTTTGTTCATTATTCCATTCTTTTTCTTGTTTAAGAGGAAAAAATCCCAATTGAATCGCAGAACTCACGAAGATGAGATGTTGAATGCCGTCAAACCTGGCGACTTATTCCATGAGATGGATGCACAAAGAAGAATGTAAGTACATAGAGTGATATATTAACACGAACCCTCCAAGAATTTTGCATATAAGGCACTAATATAGATTTTCGAAATACTAAATGCATGAACAGTGCACGCTAATCTAGGTGCAGCTTAGATAGAAATATCAAAGGCAGATACAATGCTGCCTGCACAATGGCAGATAATCAAATTTGTCGGTACTAGAAATCGCCCTAGAGACGTGCATCAACCACACACGAATCGTATTCTTATACACATATGCAATTCTCAGCTTTCAGTTAGTGATGCGGTGGCTCAATGGCAGAGCTTTTGATTCCAAATCAAAGGGTTGCAGGTTCGATTCCTGTCCGTGTCATCTTTTTTCCAACACCTTTTTACCTACCATATTTCCATACATTCAAATTAGACATATTGCTACACGATTTACCTCGTAAACTGTATCATTTCAGTAATCAAACTCGCTCTGTGTCAGAAGTGCCCGATTCAGCCGCAGTCTCATCGTCTATATCAAAGAGATTGTCATCTGCAGGAGCGGAAAACTCGTTCAAATCCGTGGGGTCTTCATCGACACTGAAGTCCACATCACCCAAGTCCTCATCGTTGTAATTTTCGTCGTAATTTCCAAACAACTCATCCTCGTCGTCCGGCACACGAACATAGTTCCTGCGCCCGGGCCGGCGGCCAAAAAGAAGGCCAGTGACGTTTTCAAACAATTTACGGTCCAATTTCCGCATCATTTTGACCGAGGCAATTGTTCCGGCCATCACAAAAATCCCGCCCTTGACAATCCCGTTGACCACCTTATCAACAGAATTTTCCTCGATTGGGTCAAAGTCACTTGCATCTTCCAAGCGAATCTGACCGAGTCTCTGGAGTCCTCCATTTCTCTTGACACCCCGCTCATAAACAAACCATGTGGCACCGAAGAAAGCAGCGAGAGGAACAAATAAAAGCACCAAGAACTTAGAGAAGCTGAGGTTGCGGCCGTGCTTCTCGTTAAACTCCTTCTCGTGACCGGGACATGCTTTTGGATTGAATGAATCTAGCTCTTTTCCGCCCTCACACGTGGACGAGGGTAACTTCCTGTATCCAGTGGGCTCGAAATACTCGAAGGTGTCGGGCTTGCTGCACATCTGCTTCTTATGATCCTGGGGACTGAGTCCCGCGACCAACTTGCACGTTCCGTCGGTATCACGGTAAAAGTTGTAGTCACACTCGTAGTCCTTGACTGTGCAGGCACAGTTCTGGGTCCTGGAGTACCCATTTATCAATGGAGCTGCACCAATGAAGCAATCGTAATGACCCTCTGCCCGGCGCAAGTATTGCGAGACATGCCCGAATATGCAGTTGTCGGAGGAGCCTGGAAGTTTGGGGGTCCAGTACTCATAGTCATCATCATCAGGATGGTCCAAGTCAAGCTGGCACTGTCTGGGGAAGTAGTTGGCAAAGTCAATGGAAACCACCACGGTGTTGGGGCTTTCCTTGGTGTTGCCCAAAATCATGAATTTTCGGGAGGTGTCGGACGGAACTGTGGCCAAGTCGAGCACACGCATGGGAACTTCGCTGAACTGAAACGTCTTCCAGGAATTTCCGTTGTCGGTCGAATACAACATTTCGTTAGTGAGTTCTTTTTCCTTCACCATCACCAAAATCGTGCCTCGGTCGCCAAACTCCCACATGTATGCGCCCTTGACCACTTCCTTCCACGTCACTCCTCCATCTGACGACATAAACGTGGCAGGCTCTTTATCGTCAAGATACTCGCCCACATTTCCCACACCAAACAAGTATCCGACTGCAGAAGCAGACGAGAAGGTATCCTTGTAATCTGGTCTTTCAGTGAAACTGCGCAAGTTCAACGAGCACTTGTTCAAAGCGTTTTTCTGACCCTTGGTACGCTTGACACACCCATACTCTTTTCCAGTAGAGTCTTTGGAGGGCGGGACCAAAAACTCCCATAACCCACCGTCGTTGTGGGATATTCTGGTCCTGAGTTTCTTGGCTCCCGGATTTTTGGCCTCCGAAACTGTGTTGGCAATGTATGTGCCTTCCAAAATGTCAAGGCGGTCGAAGTCCACGAACCCAAACCCGTTTCGGTTGACGTCCTCCAACGCCAAAACATAAGACGTGCCGTTCGAATTGGACTTGAGAAGAGCGCCTTTTTCCAAGCCACGCGTACGGTCTGTGGTCACATGCATAAGAATGGATTTCGAAGCAGAGTCCAAAATCGTATAGGCAGTTTGCTGGTCAATTTGGAAATTCGACGGGAAGTCTGCGTCGGCAAAAATCACACCGTCCACCGTGACTTTGGCCTTCAATGATTGCGTACCCTCCACTAATGCCACGAAGACGAATCCGGGCTTCATGGCGAAAGCGAGCACATTGTCAAAAAGCTCGGTTTTCTCTTTGAAGTAGTTTTTGGACGACACGAGTTTTCTTTTGTTGCCTTCAGTCACTGTGCAGTAAAGTAGATTTTCATTCAAGCCAAGCGATTTGTCCACATACCCACAAGTGTGCACATTGTCGAGGAGTTTGTTGAAAGTAAGTCCTGCATCCTCGGTATAATAAGCTTGAGATCCTGACAAACCCCCGGTGGTTTCGTCGTGAGTTATGAAAATGAAACTGTTGGCATCTAAAGGATTCAACACTATAGGCAATCCTCTTGCGTTGGGCCGGCCAGGAATGTCCAACGGCTGGAACGTATTACCTCCATTTTGCGAGTAGTAGAGGTGTTTTTCCGTAACGATCATGGCAGTAGAGTCAACAGCTCCGACCAAGAAAAAAAGCACGTCTTCCGGTAAAGGAACACTCACAAACGACTGGCCGCCGTTGTTGGATGCATAAATCGATCTGTCGCTGGTGAGAAGCAAAATGTTGTCGGAAAAGTTTGTACTCTTCACGTAGGAGTACTGCTCCATTTGGCCCTCGAGCTTGGACACATCCACCGCAATCTTGGGCTTATCTTCACCGTTCTTGTGGTCTTTTTTGATGTCCTTGCAATTGAATTCATGTTGTTGCACAAAATCTGACTCCTTCTTTTTCATCTGACATTGGTTACCGGCAATTTTCTGTTGCGCCGGCAACTTGATCTTTTTGTTAGAGTCCTTGCAAACCTCAGCAATCTTTGCCAACACGGGAACGCAAACTTGTTTTGCTGAAAGCTCGAAATTCACCGAACATTCATAGTCTGCTGCTGTACATTCACAGGGCACCTCTTCCATAGTAAACGCCTCGGATGGGTGATTGTAGAGACAGAAAGCGTCTTGTTTCCTGCGCGTAAATATGTCCCTGTGCCCATTGTAGCAATAGTCTTCTGGTGAAGTCGCTGACACGGTCTCAAGGTCTGCAGCTGAGCACACTTTTCCTTCGTAAATATCGGAGAAATCAAGCACTATCAACTCATACTTTTCGTCCTCGTACATTCCCATAATGTAGGCCGTAGTGCCCGAATAGTCCTTCTTGGTAAAAACCCATGGGCCGACAATGCTGTGTTCCAAATTCACAGTGATCCAAGTTTTTCCTTGGTCTAGCGAATATCGGAAGTTCAGTGTCGGAAACCTGGTTCTGGCTTTTAAGGCCACGATAATGTTGCCCTGATCAAGGTATGCCACGTCGTGATAGCCCTCTAGGGCAAACTTCCAGCTGGCGCCACCATCTCTGGAAACATACAAGTCACTGTGCAGCTGCTTCGATAAATCGCCCTCTTGGCCTTTAAATCCATTGCACGCAAGAAGGTTGGGAGTCTCTTCGGCAGGGAAATAAACAAAATGGAAGGAGCAGCCCGATTTTAGCTCACACTCGGGATCGTCGAGCACCTCCAATTTCTGCCACGTAGCTCCATTATCGTAAGTCATCTTGCTGCGGAATTTAGGTTGTTCAACCATAAAGTTGGAAGTCTGCTCAAGGGCATAAATAACCGAGTCCGACACTGGAGATACGTAGTACAGGCCAGTGTTGGTCAGCAGCATGCGAGACACCTTGAGTCCAGTGGAGTCCGACATGTACAACTCCATTCCAAAGATGTCTTTTCCAGTGGAAGGCATGGCGAAGACGAGCCGCGCCGGGCTGGCGGAAGAAACCCACAAATCACCGCCGCTGAACTCCATATTGGCCAAACCGAAAGACTTAAGATCTTTGCTGACCACCAATTTGTTTTTGGCCTTACCGAACCTGTCGCCTCTCAAGTATACCAAGAAAAACGCCAGCTCTAAGGCAATAAAATCAATTGCCAAGTCCTTTAGTCCAGGAAGCTCCACCACCTCGTCTGATTTCGTGAAAAGGTCGTCACTTTTATGGAGCGACGATTTCAACACATCTCCCTTGGAGTTTCTCTCCTCTTTAACACAGTAAAGCGTTTCTGGCTTGACTGACTTGTCGAAGTCTTTGTTGTTCCGCGGAAGGATACACTGCTTGAAATACTCAGGCATCCTCTTGATGGTTTTGAGCCCGTCTAATGATATAAAAGTCACCGTCAGACAACTTTCTGGGCCGCAAACCCCCATTTCGATCTCCACGATATCCGCAGACGCACTGCTAAACATCACTTCATCAAAGGAAAAATCAAGCAACGGCTTCTCGTCGAAAAAAAAGAGCTCGAAGCTCCTCCACGTTTTTCCCGAGTCCGGCGTCAAAAAATGCTTGTTGCCGTTCATGACGGCCACGGCCACGCCGGGGAAATGGGGATTCACGTACATCTGAACGACACTGAACCCTTTCAAAGCATCAATTGAAGCCCAGGAATAGCCGCCATCGGTTGAAAGTTGGGGGTTTGTGCCCTGGGATATGATTGTGTCGGCGTCCAAAAATTTCAACCCGTAGGGGGGATCGGAGAACTGGATAGACTTCATTTTTAAAGGCGAGTCTGAGGCGAGCGCCTGTATAAATAGACATGCCAAGAAAAGCACGCATCTTACGGAGACTAGCATGACACGTGGGGTTGTTGGTGCTTGGGTCCGTTAGGGCGAGAGATTGAAATCAGGGTCGTTGAATGAGGCGCGGCTTGTGTGCAGGTGTGAGCATATCGATTATGACGATGAAGAAGATGACGAGCGGGGGAGCTGTGGTCAGACACATGGACCGGCAAGGGCGGTGGGTTGATCCATGGGAAGGCGATGGGTTGTGCAGATGCGTGGTAGTGGCGTTCATGGTCAGACAGAACGTGGTATGATGGTCAGATCTCGAACGGGCACGTGAATGGTCGATGATCGAGAGTAGACATGTCCGACACTCGTTCGCCCCGTCGGCTGTTTGGCTATTGCGTTCATTGTGTAGGAATACCTTCGGGGTCTGCTGAGCCCTTCTATGCCTGACACGTTAGTGTGGAGACTCCACAATGAGACTCTCATCGGAAAGTGCCCCCAAAAACGGCAGAGAGTCAACCACCTGCACGTAGAAGCCAAAGTCGTATTCCTGGCCAATGTACTCGCTCAAAGAGCCGCTGGTGTTGGCAAAGCACCTCTCGAATAGCGGTACGTCGTCAGCACAGACGCGGAGGATGGCCTCGATAGCAGGCATCTGCGTTTGCTTGACTAGGATGTCAAAGTGGCGAGCAGCTCCGGAGATTCCATAGAGCTCGTTCAAGCTTTTGAGGATGATGGTTCGCCACGTGAGGAATCCGATTTCGACGCTGGCATACTTGGCGCTGTGAGCGTCCAACAAGATGGGATCAGTGAGTAGTTTGATCCGAAGGTAGTGCCAGTCCATTTCCTTTTGTTCGAGTCGCCGCTGGGGTAGTTGTAGGTGTGGGTGCAGGTCTGGGGTGATCAGATAGTCTTTGAGTGTGTACCGCGATGGAGCGCGATGCACTCATACACACTCGTCACACTAGCGTCACACTAGCGTCACACTAGCGTCACACTGCACGCCACACACACGTCACACTATGAGTTGAGCCCGGCTCGCATGCCGGAACTCCAGTCTCGAGCATCCCCGGATCCGTTAAAACTGAGAGTGGCTAGCTCCGAAAATAACCCATCGCCATAACTGAGGCCCACTCACCATCCACACCGAAGTGTCTCGCCGAACCCATGGGCCGCCCTTCATTCCGATGATGCCATTGACTGTCACACCCGCAAGTCCGGAAGCTGGATCTGCACATTGGAGCTGTCGCTGGAGTCCTCCGCAAAACTCTCCGAATCGTAGCTCTGTGCTTCCTCCGCCTTCTCCTCCACACGCTCTCTCCGAATATACTGTTCAAAGAAGGGCGCGTAGTAGCCAGTGGACGGGACCTTTGCACCCATGGCTTGTCCCATTTCCGGCATCTCGCCCCCCATTTCCGGTTCCATCAACGCCTCCTCGGAAAACTCCCAGAACACCTCATCAAAACCATACTTATATTGGTCATGGTATACCTCCGGGTCCCGGAACCTGACCAGATCACGTGGCTGCGTCATGTTCTCGTCAAAATGCTTCTCGTTAAACGAAACCCTGACTGCGTTGAAAGGTAACGGGGTTCCTGGAGCTGCCTTGATGATCCTGGACCCAACAGGCAAGTCCAGAATTCCGATTGGGGCGGCCATGAGTGACACTTTGGAGTCGGGCCTGTTTTCCCGCTCCAGCCGCCGGTTGCGGTCCGAACGCCCCTTGAGGCTTAGTGCCAATTTGGCGTAGTTGCGGTTGGCTGGAACTGGATACGCCCATAAACTGCTGTGGGGCCTCGACTGCGGGGAACCCAAGAAAAGCGACTTGCGGTTGAAATTGAGCTTGACCTCGCTGTTCTGCCTTTCGTGTCTGAGCTCCAAGAGCTGCTTGTGTGAGTATACTTGTTTCATAATGGCTGCGAAGACGCGCGGGAAGGGGGTATTTATGTTCACGCAGAATTTGTGCACAAGTCACAAATACATAAACTCGGGTAGAAATGGAAAAGTATTTTTTTGCAAAAAGATTGGAAGGTATCAAAATTGAAAAGGTGCTGCAAAAAAATATCGACAACTGCAGGACTCGAACCTGCGAGGGCAGAGCCCAAAAGATTTCAAGTCTTTCTCCTTAACCGCTCGGACAAGTTGCCGCACTCTTACAGATGCTTTCTATTGGTACTATATAATGGACAGCCTGAACAACTTTAGGTGCAGGCGGGCGCGCACACGTGACACCAATTCCCTCAACTGCAACAGACAAGACAAGGTACAAGGCAATAGAGGGGAGAAAAAAATAAAACTTGGCGAAATCGCCTTTTGCTATTCAATTGCCCAGTCTCCTTGTTCCCTGCTAGTAACATCCATCTGAAAACAAAAATGTGAGGCTGACACCAAAGTCAAGAGACAACAAACATGCTTTTAAAAACAGAAACACTTTTGATACAACTGATCTTGATGAATAATGATCAATTTGCCTCTTCCTTTTCATAATTTCAAGCAGCGTCATGGATTCAAATACGCCTACAGATGCAAATATTCGTCATGGGTTCAAATACGCCTACAGATGCAAATATTCATCAAGGAGTACCAAACATGATAGAATTCATACCAAACTTGGCACCTTCAAGTCTAATACTCAAAATCCTGATCTTGTCTGATCCCGTTCCAGACATTGTTACAGAAGATTCAGATGAGGGCTCATATTGAGAATGAAAATCAGACAATTCTAGATCTGACCTCAGCAGGATTCTTTTAGAGGCTTTTTGATTATATCAACAGTCTTGCAAAATCCACCATGCAGTTGTCTATGCCAAACTCAAGGACAAGACTCAAGAATTCCGCTTGCACAATTGGTGGCTATTTGAGTTTATGGCAAAAGAAGGCTACTCTTCAAAAAATTGTGACGGTTTTTACTTCATGCGGATCCGTGAATGGGTCAACGGCAGAGGAAGAAAAAACTGACCTTATTCCCATTCTACCATGTAATGTGGTGGCTGCTCTATCACTTCTTCAAGCCAATAGCCATATATAGCTTGAGAGATTGTGTTGAGGAGAGCATTTACTATAAGGAATTGGAGAAGGATCAAGATCGAACATGATCAGGGTCACGCTACATGAAAAAGCAATTGAATAAGAGGCACTCCAATCCAAAAAGCTTTTCCATAACAAAGCCAAATCGAGACAAATACACATACCAAAAACTACGAGACCGAGATGACACTGTTCTCGTGTTCCTTGAACTCAAAGACTCGGAAGTATCATCCCAAGACTTGGCCGTGATGGATGACCCGATACCAAATGTGTTTTAGAAGCACAAAAATCCAATGCTTATCAGATTCAAGGCTGAAAAGAAATCCAGGACTGAAAGATCACAAGAGGAATTCAACTTGAAGAGTATTGCTGACTCATCTTCTGTACTTGCCTACAAACCAGAGGCAGTCAGGGAGGTTTTGAAAAGCAGGAAAGGAAAGCAGACTACCATGAGATGATTAGACATCGTCATCAAACAGAAACAGACTATAGTCTTTTCGAGGTGCATGAAAACCATGGCGGTGCTATTTTGTCTTCAAGATCAGAGGGAGACGACAGAATGATGAATGATTGCTGATGGCGGAGCTAACGCAAAAGGTTGATCAGATAAGTCTATAAATGAGTGAGCTAAACCAAGGTCAAGAGAATGGCAGCTAAACCAAGTTCAAGAGAATGGCAGCTAAACCTCGGGAGCACCAGTGCCAATAATGATGGCCTGCCAGAGAAGAAGAAACCACCAAGTACTTTGGCAAGCGTATCCCCGGATCAACCTCTTACTAAGTGGTAGTCTCAGCCCAAATACAAAGTCAAAGATGTTGGGCGAAAGTCAAAACAGTTCCGGAGGTGTACATCGAATGGTACTTTCCACGCGATGGAGTTCCAAGATCGCTTGTATGGAGTGACCTGGAAAAGTCCAACCATACACAAGGGTACTATAAGCGAAGGAAGTCTCTAATAACATTTATTGCAAAGAAGGAGAACCAGATGTACTGGATCTCAATACCAGGGACTTTGTTGCTCTCTTGGAGACCAGGGACTTTGTTGCTCTCTTGGAGACCAGGGACTTTGTTGCTCTCTTGGAGACCATCAACACCGCAAGGGAGAATCACTGGATGTACAAAACCCTGATGCATGAGCGTGCAAGAATTAAGAGAGAATTGGGGAGTTGAGATATTTGCACCATACCCTTGAATGGCACTAAGATGAATGCTGCGTTACCCTGAAAGGACGTTCATACTTTATTTTGCAGCCATCAGCCCTCACCAAATACATACAAAACAAGAGAACAGATGCGGCCGAATTAGATGCAGTACGCATGTTCAAATTTTGCGGTAACGCCGGGCATACAACCCTGATGCCATGTTTAAAGCATGAGACTCGGTGTGCCCACAGACTTGCATTACCGTTCCACTTGAAACTCTTACATGCATCCGCTGCCGCGACGGGACCTGTACACAACCGCGCACGCGCGAGGCTAGGGTTGAGTGCTTTCTGAGACCGTTCAAGGGTTTTGTGAAAAAGCAAAAAAACGACAACTGCAGGACTCGAACCTGCGCGGGCAAAGCCCAAAAGATTTCGAGTCTTTCTCCTTAACCGCTCGGACAAGTTGCCGTTATACTGAAGTGAGAAATTTGAATACGCTAACAGTTCAGAGCCAGCCCAAAAGACTCTTTAGCTCCAGACTGCAGAAATTGTGATCCCTCAATTCTTGCCTCGTGATTTTGCGGAAACTTTGGTACACGCGAGCCGCAGCCAGCTTACATGCACACCGCGCACATCGCATCTCCACAACGCCGCTACCCAACCACAAGGACCATGAGCTGGCAGCAGGTACAGGACGACCAGGGCAGGACCTACTACTATAACCCCAGCACACAGGAAACCAGCTGGAACAACCCAGAAGAAACCGGAGAATGGAAGACCTTCACCACCGATGACGGAAAGGAGTACTACTACAATGAGAGCACCGGTGAAACAACCTGGGACAAGCCGGTGGAGAAGAAAGTGGAAGAGCCCAAGCCCCAAAAGCACGAATCAAGCAACAAGGTGGTTTTGAGTGATCTAGACAACGAGCTAGCGAAGCAGCCCATCAAGCAATTTGCACCAGTCACAACAGTGAAGGAGGAGAAGAATGGAGAAGAGGTTGAAGAAAAGTCCAGTGGCGACAAATTAGCGACCAATGAAGACCGCAAAAAAGAAGAAACAAGCGAGGACAGTGAAGATGAAGACGCAAACAACGACAAAGCAAAAGAAAAGGCTTTCACCCAGATGCTTCAGCAAGCAGGCGTGGACGCTACGTGGTCGTTTGAAAAAGTGATCCAGACATTCATCCAGAATCCAAGTTACTGGGAGATTGGCGATGCGGTGGCCCGCAAGAACCTCTATGAGGAGTACCTTGTCAAAAAGCTCGAAACCGAGTCGTCCAACGAAGTGGAAATGATCGATACGTTCAAGAGCAACTTCCGGCGGGAGATCCACCGGTACTACACTGGAAACCAGATCAAGGAGACAACGCGGTGGAGCAGCTTCAAGAATAAGCTTATCCAGGAGGAAAATGCCGTGTTCAAGAACTCCATTCTTCCGGACTCCGAACTTGAGGGCATCTACTCGGGGTTTTTGGACGAAATCCGGCGCCAGAAACACGAGCATTTGCATGCAGAAAAAGCCCAGGCTTTGGAAGAGTTGAAGGGCTATCTTCTCCAGATCACCAGCGGAGACGACCACGACGATACGCAGTGGACGCAACTCTACGAAAAACTCCAGAATGACGCCCGCTTCAAAGCCAACAAGCACTTTCGTGTGCTCACCAAGGCAGACATGGTGCAGCTCTACAGCAGCCACGTTTTTCCGGAAATCATGAGTCGGGTCAAGAGCAAAGTCACCGCTGCACAGGCCAAAAACAGGCGTCTGGACATGAGGGCACGAGACCAGTTCCGGAAGTTGCTACTGCAAAGAAGCATCAAGGCCAACACAAAGTTCGGCGACTTGGCGGTCGAAAACGACGATTCCTACATGGATTTGTGTGGGCGAAACGGGTCCAATGCACTCCAGCTTTTCTGGGACATTGTGGAGGACCAAAAGCAGCAGTTGAAGGTTAAGAAGGATTTGGTGGAGCAAGCACTCAAGGACGCCATTGAAAAGCACGTCATCAAACAAACCTACGAGGAGGTTTTGATGGGCAACGACATCTTGGCGCTGTTGACTGAAACCAAAGATGAGCGCATTTCCACGGTTGTTGCGGACGCCGGGGAACTCTCCGTCATTCACGATATGCTACGAGCCGATCTTGGGGCCCACCGCAAAAAGGTACTAGCAGCCATTGAAGAGAAGGTGAAGGTGTACCAGAGTGCGTTGGGGGAGTGGATATCGAATCACATTTCCGAATTGGGCGAGATCGTGGCCCTAGAGGGAGCAGAAGATGAAAAGAAAGAAGGCGAAAGAGGAAAGGACGAAGGAAGAGAAATGCTCGAAAAGAAACGAGTTATCTTGCAATCAGGCAGAAATGCCCGCATAGTGGCCCTGGACATGGATGTTGCAGCTTGGGAAAAAAGATTGAGTCTAGTGGGCCCATTCCAAAGTCTTTCAAACGAACTTGGCAAGCTTTACACCGGCCACGAAAAAGAAGGCTTCTTGAAAACCGCCTTGACTAGAAGTTTGGACTGCACTGTGGACTTGTTGCGCAAGCGGGCATCCAAGAGAAGAGCCCCAGAGCCGTCTGGTGCTGCCAAGAGAGGAAGGACTGAAGAAAAGGCGCCTGTTTTGATGAACTACTAGATTAGGAGTTCCGCCAAAAATCGAACTCTTCGAGCGCAGCTGCCCGCTGGATAGGCAATCTCTTGACATGTGAGTCATTCTCATTCACTGCCAAAACCACACCTGAAATTCCAACGATTGAAGTGTATCGACCAGAACTAGTTTTGGAGAAGTCGAATCAATACACCTGGAGATATGTAATCACATCAGCCACAGAAAAATAGAAGCCCAATCAAGAAATATTCCGCCAGCCCAGGCCAAAGTCAAGAATTGACTACAGGTTCACAGCCATGCTTTCTATCAGTGGTCTTCTGAACTTCTGCTTCGACTCACGTTTGCAGTATTACCCATCACTCCAGCACACAGTGCGAAAAGCAATTACTTCAAGAAGACCTTAAAATTCGGGTTTCTGTCGGAAACTCCCAAGAACCGCCAAAACCCGCTCTTTCCCTAAACCGCTTCTGGCCGTACTTTCCCAACATCCTCTGCCGGCTTGGGCTGCACAGACCAGCGTGTACTGCACACAGCGCACGCACCCTCACCTCAACTCTCACTGCTCCACCCAGTCCAACATCAGCCTTATGGTATGTCAACCAAGTGAAGCCCATACATCCCAAAGTGAAACCGCAATGGACCAGAAGAATGCAAAGACCAAATATGGCCATGCAGGCACGACAAAGCCAATCTCCAGTGCAAAACTCACGTCTCAACGGACAGTGCACGAAAACGGATACAATCTCCGTCAACACCAATTAAAGCCCGTACTAACGCCAGTCACAATCCCTTAAACCATATTTGACCGCGGTCAGAACATCATTGACGGCCGCTATTTGTCTTGAGGACTTCTCGTCGCAATTGGTGGAGAGACACAATAGACCTGAGATTGAGGTGGACAATTCACACAGCCCCGAGCTCTTGTTGAATGCAGTGACCATTGCCAGAAACGAACATGAAAAGGTTTTGATCGAGCCATCGATTAACTCCATCCGAATGTCCATATCCATCAAGCAGGCTGACGAGATCGAGCACATTCTTGTGCGCCAGTTCACCCGGTTTCTAACACAGAGAGCAGAGAGCTTCTTTATCTTGCGCCGTGTGCCGGTCAAGGGCTACGACATTTCGTTTTTGATTACCAACTTCCACACCGAGCAGATGTTGAAGGACAAGTTGGTAGACTTTATTATTGAATTCATGGAGGAGGTCGACAAGGAGATCAGTGAAATGAAGTTGTTTTTGAATGCGCGTGCCAGAGTCATTGCCGAAGCCTTCTTGACGCCTTTTGACTAGCGCACCATGACCAGGTGTCGTGGTGGGAATGTTGATCAGGTGTCATACTTGAGATTATGGCCTTTATAGTAGACTGAAGTCTTTATGACATTGTTATAGTCCGACTTTCAAAGCTTTTCGCTCAGACTGTGTAGCTTGCTTGTAAAGATGTACCCCTAAGGCCCAAGGATTGTTGAATTAAGGCCTCGTGAAGTATTACCCTAAATTTCTTCCTGTCATCATTAGCGTATTTCCATCTCATCAAAAACCATCACCAGTCTACATGCCATTCAGATTGATCCGCTATAATACATCCTTAAAACATCTACACATCTCTTACAGCAAAGCGCACCCACCATCTTATAAAACAGCAATTAGTGTGGCTTCTCTTGCTTGTCCAAGACAGGACTAGCATGGCTACTGGCGTCGCTTTGACTTCCCGCCTGGCTTCCATTGTAGGTCTGCGGCGCTCCTGACAACACCAGCTTCTTTTTTTGGCCGTTTTTCGGCGAGTAGCCCAGCGGAGACTGCGGCAGATCCACGCTTTTGGCCGGATACATCAGATTTTGGAAACCTTGTGGCGACCCGTATGGAGACTGCGCAGGATTGGAGCTCCGGAAATGCAGGACAGAGCTGGGCCGGTTGGAGTCCTTGGGTGTTAAGCCCTGATTCACGTACTTCACCTGACCATTGTACTGGTAGGCACCGTGATCCGACGGAACAGGCAGGTAGTTCACGTGGTTTTGCATAGGCACCTGCGGCAGTCTACGTGGACTGACGACATCGGCTGGAACTGGGTTGGGCACAAAGCTTTTATAGTCAGGAGCATCTGGAATAATCAACCCCAGATCCGGCGATCTATCGGAGAGACCCGGAATGTGATTGAGCACAAGGTCAAGCTTGCGCAATGAGTCACACACCTGCACAAAGCCTTTGGATGAGATCTTCAAAATCCACCGGTAGTTGAAGATGTGCTCTTTGTAGAAGTCCGCCTCTTCCTTTGTGGTAGAGGAAATAAAGAGAAGCGTGGCAAAAGTGCCAATGAGCGTGAAGTTGGCCGACGCAGAAGAGTGCCAGAAAGAGTGAATGTGTTCGGGCTTCAAGTCCCGGACAAATTCCATAGACGCTAGTAATCGAGACCGAGCAGCAGACCTGCACACATTGAGAAGCTCGTCCGGCACGTTGGACCCATTGGTGCCTTGTTGGTACAAGGTGGTGATGATTTTGCGGTGGAGCGTCAACTCCGCGGCAAAATATGCCAACTGAAGGTACCCGTTGGAGCACAACTTGCGTGGTTGAACCGAGTTCATCTGAAGTTCGGGTGGAAGCGAGTGGTACCAGGTTCGGAGCTTGAGCTGAATGGGTTTGGCAATCCGAAGAACCTCATTGATATCGGTGACTTCTTTCATGGCTCTCATGGAGAAGAGAGAGCTGCTGATTTCAGAGAGAATCTTGGACAACTCGATCAAGCTCATGAAGTTTTTCTTGCCGTTGGTAATATCTGATGAGCCCTCCTTGAGATCACCGTCGCCGTGCTTTTCTGGAAAATCCTCCTCAGCCAAATTAGACACCACCCAGTTGACTTCATGGATGTGAGACGGGCGGGAGTTTTTTAGCAGGAGCCATTTTTCTTCGAGATAAACCGCCCACGCAAGCCGTTTCCGGAGCCCTCGTTCCCATTTGGGCAACTTCCACGTATCGCAGTCGAGCCCCAACCCCAACTCTTCCGAAAGAGCCACCACCTGGGAGCATAGAACCCAATCGTTGAAATCGGATTCGTTGAATGATGAAGAAAGCGAGGCGGACGCCAGCGAAGACGTCAGATTCTGCGCATCGTTGCGCACACTGATATCGGTGAGAATGTGCTTGCACTGTAGGAGCAACAAACCCGCCTGAACAGCACTGAGTTTGGGCCGCTTAAGAATTTCGAGAATGTAGTTGTTGAGAGCGATTTTGAGAATCAACTCCACGTTTGGTTTGGGGAATCGTGATAGCTGGGGGTCGTAATCCCACCACTGGATAGCAAGAACGTACACCGCGGCGAGCAACGGAGCACTGAACTCACGGTGGGTCCGCGAGTATTTCTCCAAAAACACCTTCTTGTGGAGAATCGGGTATGACGGGTGGATGATGCGGAAGTAGAGATCAATCAAGATCTGGCCGTGCGGCGCAATGAATTTTTCAACAGCATCCACATCGTTGGACATGTTCTGAAACAGCAGTTTCGACTGGTCGTCTTTCAACACAAACTGAGTCCTGTTCTCGACTTTTCGAAGCGAAATAGACTCGCTGAGATTAATTTGCTCAATCTTGTTGATGGGCTTGCCACGCGGAGCCTGCGATTTATCTTCCTGAGACCCAATCACCACATCCAAGAGATTGACGTCAAAGAGGTATGACGTGGGACCCACGTAGAACGACGACCGCGGGTACTGTAAGGAAAGCGTTTTCTTGAGAAGCGACTTGTTCATTGTGGAGTAGTCCTGCACGGGCGCCACGTTCCGGATAGCCACGTTGGGCGGCACCACCTCCTGGCTCATGGGAGGGCCCATATTCATGGGCGGCATATTGTAGTCCACACGCATTCGTTTGGCCTGGCCGTCATCTCGAGGGTTGGTCGAAGTGCATGCAATGGACTTGGTTTCACACTGTGCGCAGGTGTTGGTGCCGGGGATGATGACACACTTTGTTTTTCGCCGCCGGCAGTGGTCACAAGGGCGCCTCTTTTCGCCAGGCTTTGGCGCAGATGCCTCCATCGGGCCGCCGTTTGGATGAAGCGGTCGATTGTTGTGACTCATGTGATTCTGGCCTGGTGCCATTTGCTGGGACGCCATTGGATTGTGGTTCTGGGCGATGCTTTGATGCTGTGCAATGTGGGTCTGGTGATGGGTCTGGTCTTGGTTTGGAGCGCTGGCGCCGTTTTTGGGCCGATGTAGGAGCTCGTGTTCCTTGTCATTGTGGAAGGGCACCGACGACATGAGCGCCGACGTCTGTAAATCCAAGCCCTCCAGATCATGGAACGGGTCAATCAAGAAGTTCTGCGACCAGTCAAGGTAGTTGGCTGCGCCCTGCGTACTGGCGTTTCCCATGTCTGCATTGATGAGGTTGGAGCCGTCCATTTGAAAAGGCGTGCTTTCGCCGTCGCCGTCGCCGTTCTTGCCCCCCGCTTTTTGGTTTTTTTCCGGTGCCTCTTCCTTGATGAGATTGGGATTGTAGGTGTCTAGGGGGTACTGGCTCAACTTGGTCATTTCCTCAGGGTCCGTGCCAGACGGATATTCATTGTCCATGGCTTACACTGGCTTTGGATGCAGATGTGCACTCCTGGAAGAAAATGTCGCTCGGCCTTTTGTAGCTTTTCTTGACGACTGAAGGAAACGATGCCTTTGTTATGGTGGTGATGGGAGAGGGAGTTAATTTTTCTTGCGCGACATGCGATTCATCAATGGTGATCTACCGGGTCCAGTCCCGAGGCGATGCTGGAGGTCTGATGCGGTGATATGATATGTTGCTTTCCAAACGTTTGATTTCGTACTTGTTTCGACGGTTTGGCACTTGTTTCGTGACGGTTTGGCACTTGTTTCGACGTTTTGGCACTTGTTTCCGCGAATGGGCTTCTCGATACATGTTTGATATGGTGCTACCCCGCAATGATGGACCGCTTTTGGACTGCCGGGCTGGCAATGTGCTGCCTCCGAGGCGGCGACGCCAAATGCAAGGCCTGGTGAGTGTTGGCTCCGCTTGGGCCCGCTGGTACGCATCCTGCATACAGCACCATATCTCCGCTCTCTTCTCAAAGCACCAGCTATGGACGTCTCGGATGCCGACACCGTGGGACGCCGCAGGAAAAGAAAGGTCGTCCTTGACTACCTAGATGATGTCGACCCCCCGCCGCACACAAAATCCAAAAAGGGCGACTCCATGGCGCTCCACCAAAAGGTCTCGGCCATGGACGAACGCCGGGCGCAGATTCTCGGGCGAGAGGCACCACTTGTCAAGCCGGAAAAAGAAGACCTTCCTGCCGTTGTTTTTGGCGACGATGTCTTGGCAGAAACGGACCTCCGGTCGCCGGATGTACGGGTGCGATGCCGGCTGGCCGTCGCAAGCTACGATCAGCTCCAGCTTCATTTGTTGTTTGACACCACGGCGGAAAACTGTCTTTTCCGGCTCTATCTTTACGCCATTGCCCATGGTCTCGGACCGTGGTGGCCCAAAAATGACGTGCACACAAGAGTCTTAAAGAGAGTGCTTGAACTCAGTGCTCTGCAGAGAAGTGGAAGTCCAGTCTCGGAGGAAACCGAAAAGCCTGTCGAGAGGAAACTCAAGAACGGGGTAGTCGTTGTCACCGAGAAAATCGATGTGCCCGGCCGCGTCCTCAAGCTCATTCAGTGAGATTCTCTGAGGATCGGTACTGGAAGCAATTAAGGCAGTTTGACACGCAATTCCTTTCTACCCCGATAAGCGCTCCCGCAAGTTGGCTACGAAGCCGTGATCATAGATGTTGTCCAAGTCCTGCATGGAGCGCACCGGCTGCAACCCGCCCCCACATTCCACCACGGAGGCCTCGTCCTTCAAGGAGATATACACGGGCGTGTATACAGAGCCTGTTTTCACCATCGACTGCTCTAGGTACACGCCCAAGTCAGGAGCATAAAAAAGCACGCCCAAACCGACCAAGTGTTCAATCTCGCCCCACTTGTCAGCCTCGTTGGTGGTGACGCCAAGATAAATGTACCGTAGGTGGAGAGCGGCAAAAGCGGCAGTGATCACAGAGAAAATGCCCGCCAAAATCATCAAGATGCCGGCTCTTTTGTGGGACTCTGTGGTGCGCGTGATGGTGTGCCAAAGCCCGTCTCCAGACTGCACCAAAACACCATGGCACAAGAAACCCCCGTAAACCATGGTCCAGATGTTGGCCGCCAAGTACAAAAGAAACCAGCGGTAGTTGCGCTTGCCGATGCAGTTGTTGACCCACATGCAGTGGTGGTCGTATAGGGAGATGCACGTGCCGCACACCGAACAGTGCTTGGAGCGAGCGGGCTTCTGGAACCGGCAGGTGGAGCAGAATTTGTCCCAGAAAATGAGGCCGTTTGGCGGGTATTCCGCAAGGGCGTTCTGCACACAGCCGGCGGTCACGGTCCCTGGATCGGAAAAGACCACTAGCTCCGTGGCAATGACCACGGACGCCATGGCGGACACCACGAACGGGGTGTGGCATGCAGGAAGAACGGGAAACACGTGGAGGCAGAACTGCACAAAGCACGTGCCCATGACGCCGGCATAGAAGAGCGGCACCAGCCAGCGGAGCCCGGTGTGGATGCTGGGGTGGGAGCGGAGCACGGCGGAGACAGCCGCGGAGCACGTGATCAAGCGGGCATGGAGGGCGTGCACACGGGTGTTCCTGAATGCAGGCGAGTCGCCGAAAACAAGCACCGCCACGAGCGTCGCCAAGACGGCCACGGCCCCAAGAAAGAGCATGTGGTCCGAATTTCGCTCCACGTCTCTGGTGCACGGGTGTCGCGCCAACACTATGCGCAGTACGTACGACACCAAACCAAAACTCCACGCACACTGCCAACTTAGTCTAGATCCGACACCACAGTGACAACCAGAGTTGCTTCGGAGAACCGCGAAAACAGTGCTGAAGCTGTCCCCAAGAAACCCAAGTCCAGTCAAGGCGTGTCCAAGAAGTTTTATTCTGCTGGAGGAATCAAGCAGGCCACAGTTGAGAGCCTTTTCCAGATTCAAAGAACCATCGCCACTTGAGCTGCTACAACTTCTGGCAACCAGCACTATTTCAGTGTCATGAACATCGCACGGGCCGTCCAGGAAGAATTGGACCATATAGCCCACATTCTCGGGGCAGTGCCTTTCACGCCCGGATCCGAAACAAACACGTTTTTTCTCGGCATTTTCAAAATCAGGTACAAGGACCTCGCCGATCTCGAGCTTACGGAGTCTTCATGGGAGCTGCACAACCAGGTGGCCGTCAACAAACTCCTCAAGCTCTCCATCTCGCTTGGCAATCTCGTCCGCACGTTCCAGCTAGACAAGGAAGCTTATGACGCCAAAACGGCCCAGCAAGACCTGTACATCAAAAGTCATGGCCCGAAGCAGGGCAACAATCCCTTCAACGACAGCTTTGTGCTGGCAGACAAGAACACGCTCTCTGTACCGGTGCCCTACGTGACTTTCATCAGAAACTTGGCGCTCATCATGAAGAACTTTGACATTGGCACCGCCATCAACCGCAGCTCTTCCACGTTTGGCAACCACGTCTCGAAAAAGGCAACGGAAAGCAGCTCGCTAAACGGATCGTCATCTACGTTGGCTGGCGTGAGTTCGCCGATCCGGCTCAATTCCAAACAGCTCCTTATCGAGAAGCTTGAGATCAATATCCGGTTGGACCCGCTCTTTACATCCAAAATCGTTTTTAAGTTGTTCATGGAGATATTCGCCATTGTTTCAGAGCTGTTGCAGGATATTCCACAGGACCTCACCGAGTCTGAGGTCAGCCTGCTCGTTGCAGGCAACACGGCCAGTTTTTCGGCGCCAAAACCGCCGTCGGAAACTTCGTCCATCTTCTCGTCTCTTAGCAATGGTCAGGATTCGATTTCCACCACCGACGAATATGTGCGGTGCATTAAGGAGGTGTTGAATCGAGTCAATACGGGAATTATTTATCCATTCACGCTGTTTGTGCAGCACGAGTTGGTCAATCCCCAGATCATCAACAGCTTCCAGGGCCTTGTCGCGACGATATAGATGTCGGGGTCGAGATGGATTGGATCCAACGAGTGGAAAGCCGAAAATGGAGAACATCCATCCACGCATGAATTACTAGCAGGTCTCGTGATTTATCCCATCTACATTGGCGTAGAGCAAACGGCTCCGTGAAACGAACTCTTATTTCCGGTTACTGACTCTTCAGAATCCAACGGTTGTGTGCTCCAAAAGGCAGAAGAATCAAGCCCATAGATGCTTGGACAGGAAGTTGCCGTGTCAACAGGCAAGCAGGGCAAATCCGGCAGCAGCGCCGAGCATATCCCAAGATTGGTCCAGATTTGGGTCTGCTTGGAAGATAGTAGCCTTGGCAGCAGCGCCGAGCATATCCCAAGATTGGTCCAGATTTGGGTCTGCTTGGAAGACAGTAGCCTTGGCATCAGCTGCAGTCTGTCGCCCCAAACAGGCAGTTCACAGCGAGACATTCACTTTCAGTTTATTCAACAGTGTGGCGGCCAACGTATTATGGCAAATTCACCTGATATTAGGCAGTGTTCCAGTCCTCATTCCTCAGTAGAGCCACCACCAATCGGCAAAGCGGCGCCAGAAAGCGTGGGCAGCCCGGCGCCCCAAGTACTTGCCCAAATAGGGAAAGAACACATAGTTGACGAGTGAAGTGAGCTGGTTGATGCTTTCCTCCCACTGCTGCTGCGCCGTGAGAGCAAAGTCCGAGTCGGAATCCGAGTCGGAAACGGAGAACTCCGAATCCAGCGACATATGCAGCACCGGCGACTCCACCACCTGGTGTGCTGCTTCACCCACGGCGTCCAGGAGAAGCGCTCCCAGAATTGGATCCGACATGGCGAGTGTGAAGTAGTTGTTGAGAGCGCGCACGTGATAGGCGAGGCTGGAGAAAGTCCAGCAATCGGGAAACACTGAAACCCGCCCCTTCAAAGCCCTGAAACAAAATCCACGAGGCCAAAATGTCAGCCACAATGCGGCCAAGTCCTCGAACCAATACCAAAGCCACGTCAAAGCGAACCCCCAGGAAAAGACGCAAAAGGTGAAGTGCGACCAGGGCGAAGCGAATTGACAGGGTTAATCACTGCCGTTTCGGCGAATGGCTAGACAAGTCGGCAGACAGCGACGCATTCAAAAAGCAAAAAGCGACAGCAGCCAATAAGCAGCAAAAAACGAAGCAGTCAGGGACCAAAAAGGCGCGCAGGTGAGTTTTGCAGTCAGGGAGAGATGTACGGATCCGCGGGCGCACCATGAAAAAAGCCATGCTCCGGCGGCTCTTCTCCACCAAACCCATGACCATCGACCCCAGCAAGTTCCACGTGGTCAAAGAGGGCAAGGCCACGATCTTGGCGCCTGTGCAGGATAAGGTCTTCTACAACCACATCCAGCAATTCAACCGCGATCTCTCCGTGATGGCGATCAACGCCTGGCTTTCTCACTACAGGGCATCCAAGGAGGGGGCCCGCGAGCTCCGTGCCAAGAGAAGAAAGCTAGCAGAAGCCGAAACACACACGGGTGAAGAGACACCGCAAAATGAGCAGATCCCACACGCCCAGCGGGCCGAGCCCGGCCCGGCCCACGAGCCCAAAGTTGCACCCACCCCAGCCACAGACTCATCGGCCGCCGCCGCAGCACCAGCACACACCAAAGCAGCGTCGGCGGAGTTGCCGTCCGAGCCAGCCACGGGAAGCCACGAAAACCCCCCCTTTGTGCGGATCCTCGAGGCGCTCTCCGCCACAGGCCTCAGGGCAATCAGGTACGCCCACGAAGTCCCCCAGGTGGCCACAGTCGTCGCCAACGATCTCTTGCCCGAGGCAGTGGAGTCAATCAACCGCAGTGCACAGTACAACAACGTGCAACACATTGTCCAGGGCCACCAGGGCGACGCGGTCAAGTACATGGGGCTGGTCAGCGACAGAGAGAGGTTTCACGTGGTGGACCTTGACCCCTATGGAACAGCAGCCCCATTCATCGAGCAGGCCGTTCTCCTGGTCAGAGACAACGGCATGCTTCTTGTCACGTGCACGGACGCCGGGGTTCTCGCCGGGTCCGGATACCCCGAAAAGTGCTTTGCGCTTTACGGCGGCAACAACTTCGGCAACACGCACATGGGGCTGGAGACCAACCACGAGGCCGGGATCCGGCTCATTCTCGGCACCATTGCCGCCGCCGCCGCCAGGCACAAGAAGACCATTGAGCCGTTGCTCTCGTTGAGTATCGACTACTACTTCCGTGTTTTTGTGCGTGTCACCACCAAGCCCGTGGAGGTGAAGAACCTTGCGCTGACCATCGCCATTCCGCTTCACTGTGTGGGGTGTGGAGACATAGTGGACCAGCGGCTCGGGCGCATCACCGAAAAGAAGCACCAGACGCCCAAGTTGGCCCAGATCCCAGCCACCCTGTGCCAATACTGCGAGCTGCCGTTCCACGTGGCGGGGCCCATGTGGGGAGGAAGCCTACACCAGCACGACTTCATCGACGAGATCCTCCGCCTCAACACCCGTGCCTCTCATGAAACATACGGCACATGTGAAAGAATCAAGGGCATGTTGACGTTGGCTCGCAACGAGTTGTCGGTGCCGTTTTATTTCAACTTGAATGCGCTCTCCAGCTACATGAAGGCGCCGCCCATTTCCATCGACGAGTTTGCACGTGCGGCGGGCAACTTGGGGCATCTGGTGTCACTTACACATGCCAAGAAGAATTGCGTGAAGACGACGGCGCCTTGGGAGCACGTGCTTCAGATATTCGTGGCTTGGTTGAGACGGAGCAACGAGAAGTTGGTGCAGGAGCTCCAAGCGCAGCTTGTGTCGGCCGAGGGTGAAAAACGGGCCAAGGTGCAGGCCAAGATTGATGCCCTCCAGGCCAATTTGGCCCACAACCCGAAGTTGACCCCGGGAATGGTGGGGCACAAGATCCTCCGCCACGTGGCCGAAAACCCCGCCGTGGACTTTGACTCCGACAACGAACAGAGCACCAAGATCACGCGCTTGCGCCGCTTGAAGATGGTCCGTTTCCAAGAAAACCCGACCAAGGACTGGGGCCCCAAGGCCCGGCCCCTGAACAAGTGAGGACATTGGAACTGAAGACGGGAGCACGCACAAAGCCAAATATCAAATAGAATGGGCGCCGGAAACATGGCAAATAGAGCGGTACTGCATACAGCGCTAGCTGCACCCCGAACCGACAGCACAGTTGCTGGAGTGATAGGGAGGTACGGTGCGCCCACATGCAGGACAGCTAAATGTGGCGTAAGTGCGCCCCCCCGACACCACATTCACGAATAATGCGCTACAGTACAGTTTGCTAAGTTATTATTAATTAAATCTATTAATCCACTTACAACAACATGGCAACACCAGCAGCGGCAACAGCACCGAAAACACCAGCACCGACAATTTGAGCACCAGAGTCAGCAGAGCTGGAGGAGGAACCGTTGGTACCATTGGTACCGTTGGTGCCGTTGGTGGCGTTAGCAGCAGAAACGGCAGAGGCAGCGGTCAAGGCAAGGACAACAGTGGTGAATTGCATTTTTGTGTTAGGAAAAAAAAACTGAGGACGGGGCGGTACGGGTATTTATATACGGTAAAAATTCGTGTGCGCGACACTGCCGATGCACGACGCCCGCCCAATAGGGTCAAGGCGCGCTTACGTACAGGAACGCGACTATGTTCAGTCATCGAATGTTCTTTGTGCGTCGCCACCTTTTTCCGGCAGGACGCCACAATTCTGGCCACACATTTTTAGCTGGCGGCGTTTCACTTCCGAATCCGGACCCAATCCCGAATCCGGTCTCACAAGCCTCTGCCAAACGGACTAGCAACTTTGCTGCCCGCCCAGTTTTTTTTTTTTGTTTTTGGGGGCTTTAGCTGCGTATCGCGGAATTGCGCCAAAGTAAACGTATGGCTGGACAGATTTGCGATGTGCAGAATTCTTCCGACTTCTCAGGGTCCCCCGCGCGGCCCCCACCTGGAACAAACATCGGCCAAAAGATACGCCCACACGCCATAGTGGCGGTAGAGCTTATACCTGGCGTACTAGTGGAGGCTCCGGGTTGCGGTGGAGCTTTTTCCGGCCGAAAAAGGCCCACAGGAAAATCTTTCGGGGGGTTAGTGTGTGTCCTGCACACGTCTATATTTAAACCACGTCCTGCGCCCGAGGGCCCCAAATTGCTTTTTCGCACGCAGGATGCGTCAGGTGGGCGTAGCATTTAGCCGGATTGGGGAGCAGTACATGCAGGACCAGGCGAGTTCCCGGGCGCTCCGAGGGGCACGGGTGCACGCGTCGCACACCCGTACACCAGGGGCTGCTCAGGTCCATCTCAACGACCTGCAGACGCGGCTACATGAATACATTGAAGAATGCCTCTTTACAGAAGCTAGCATTGCACTGCGGTTACCGCACGGAGCTGACCAAGGCCGCCAGAATCCAGGCCATTGAACAGTCCATGGCGTTCTATGATAGGCTTCTTGCCATTCCCAAGAAAGAGCCTCTCCGCATCCTTTCCGTGGACGTGGGAATCAAGCACTTTTCCTACAGCAAGATGGCGTACACCAGCAGCAGCGCTCAAATCTGCGACTGGAACGTCACCAATCTCCACGACCGGTTTGGCGCATCAGACTATGCCGGCTTTGACTCCCTTGTGGATTCAAAGGCGTATTTGGCCTCGTTGGCCCTTGGCGTGGTGGACTCCATCTTGGTAACTCCGGATTGGACGCCACATATCATCACAGTGGAAAACCAGAGAACCAGGTCCAATAATAACCAGGCCACGTTGCCCAATGTGCTTTTGAATTTCACTTTGGAGCAGATGTTGTACGCGGCTTTCGCTGCTCGCCAGACAACAAATACCAAGATTGCCCGATCCGTAGTGATTCCCATGAACTCCAACAAGATGGTCAACTTCTGGCTCTCTCGTTTTCTAGCTCGCCTGGCCAAAGCGACATCGGCTCAGTCGAAGGGTCTTCGAACGAATCTTTTGTACGGCTGGCTCCTGCGTACCACGGCGTCGCCGTTTGACTTGGGGTCTTCCGTCACACTTCCTTCGGACTTCAACACCCTCAGTTCGCCTAAGAAGAAAGCTGCTTTAAAAAGCGCTTTGGATCTTGGTCTGGAGATAAAGAAGGTTGATGACTTGGTTGATAGTCTATTGTACAACTTGACTTTGGCCAAACAGCTTGCTCGCCATGAGGAGTTGAAGGCAGCTGACGATATCCCGGCTTTGCTTGCACAGTGGGACCAAGAGCATAGTCTGTATCTTGCCCCTTTCGAAAACTCCACCTTCAAATTTGAGTTTGAGTCCCTTCTTTAGTTCAATTCGACCTCTTCAGTTTTAGCTGAATTGCACATCGCTTTGCAGTGTGATTGCTAGAGTATCGACTGAGCTTCCGCACTCAACGGTGTTATGGTTCGTGGCACGCCGTCGACATCATTCAAAGTCTCTTTTAGAAGCTTTTTTCTAATATCGCCTTTTGTAGAGTCTCGGACTTCTTCGAAACTAGCATTTCCCAAACGTTCCCCTTTCCTTGAGTTTGTGTCGGATTTCTCGTGCTTGTCATCGTCATCATCATCATCATCGTCGTCATCTTCATCGTCATCGTCATCATCGTCGTCATCTTCATCGTCATCGTCATCACCATCGTCGTCATCATCGTCGTCGTCATCACCACCATCATCGTCATCGTCATCATGGTCGGCTTTATTCACCATATCTTCGTTCTTCGCCTCATTTTCATCATCACGCTCATCCAAAAGCTCCTTATTCTTTTGCACAATCAAATCCTTGATGCGTATTCTTAAAGTCTCCACAATCGCCAGCCATTCCCGCATACCTCCCATTCCCATGTCTCCACAAACCAAAACCTTTTCCATAGGTTTCAAAATCTCAAAGCCAAAACCTTCCTCATTCAGCAGTAAAATCTTGAGCTGCTTGCTGGTCAAGGGATGCGTGTACATAAGCGTGTTCATGGCCGGAGCCACCAAAACAGGTTTTTTGGTGGTGCCCACTCCATTTACAGAGCCCCAGCACCGCAAGATTGATGTAATGAGATTGTCTGACATTCCGTGGGCAAGTTTGGCCAATGTATTGGCGCTAAGTGGCGCAATCAATACAATGTCGGCCCACTTGCGCAACTCGTTGTGGAGTATAAGGTTCTCATATGCGTTTTTTGGCTTCTTGGTCTGCTCAGACGTCGATACCGTGGTGGTCGTAGAGCTGTTGATGTTAAACTCAGAGAAGTTTGTCCACTCGTCTTCATCCCGCCAGATTTTGACGTCTTTGCGGATCTTGAGCCCCTTTAAAAAGTGGCAAGCGGATTTGGTGACCACAAGCTGCACAGAAATCTTGCTGGCCCCAAAGATCTGAAAGAGCTTGTCGATAATCAATGGCACCTTGATCGTGGCCACGCTTCCCGTGCATGCCAATAAGATGTGGAACTTTTTGTCGTCCTCCTTCAAGAGATACTGCTGGAAAGGCACGGCTGAATTGTTGAGCGACGAGTCCACCAAAGCTTTTTGGCTCTTTTTCACGGAGGAGGTTCGAGAGACCGTTGCTAGTGGAGTATCAGAACCCCGACGGGAGTCTCTGCTAGAGAGAGCACCCAGAGCGTCTGGCACAAAGGCCGACAGTTTGACACCAAATTTGGGAGACTTGGCCAACGGCGGTGAAGGCAGAAAGCGCGAGTCCAGGCCCAAAAATGCGTGGCTGAGTTTGTCTATACTGTTGGGACTGCCCACACGGTCCCCATCTTGGCGGGAGAAACCAGTGGCGGAGCCGTTGCGGCTGGAGTTCAACAAACTTTCGTTGTTGGACACTTTCCGAGGAGTAATTCCAACCACCAGGCCTGTCCGACCCATCGTTGGAAGGTTTGCCGACAGTGGCTGCGCAGAGATGGTGAAACGGCGGCTTTTTTCCAGGTCCGAGTCGCAAAATGACACAGACTGGCCGCGTGACCGATTGTCCAGTTGCAACGAGTTGATGTCCGGGCGGGCAGAAGCAAGCGGAGTGGGGTTCTTCGAGTTCCCGTTGGCGCCGCCAGTCGAGCCGCCGCCCGTTGCTGCGGCCTGGCGCTGGCCGCCTTGTGACAGCCTCTGGAGGACATTATTGCTCAGAAGCAGAGGCGCCATGCTGCGAGATGAATTCTGAGGTGCACTGGTCTGGGGCAGTATGTTGTTTGAGCCAGTTGGCAGCACTCTACCGCCTTTGGCAGCTTTGGCCTGGAGATCAGCTAGCTGTGATGCTGCCAAAAAGAGCAGCAGCGGCGTGGGACTTTGCATGGCGGGCCTTTTCTCCGAGCCTGATTTTTCTCCCATTTTCCTGTTGGGTTGGTCTTATTGGGGACTGGCTGTTTGAGCTTTATGTTGGAATTATTCGGTGGTTGATCTCTTGGGGATGGTGAGTGTCTGTTTTCGGTTGCTTTATTGTTTGGTCAGTTGTTGCTATTTGTAATGTTCGACAAAAGGGGCGTATGAAAAAGCGACGAGGCAGATGCGGACAGACGCTCTTATATAGGCAGATAGTGACACAAAGACGCCGCTCACGAGGGTTTCACTGGTGTTTTAGGTTTGAGGAAAAGATTTAAATCTGTAGGTGCATCGTGCGGGTTGCATGAAGGACAGAAAGTTGGGGAGTTCCGCTCATTAGCGGTGTGCATAGCGGGCGCGCTGTGTGCAGGACTTAGACTGACTCGTACAGCAAGCCGGACAGACATGTAGCCGGTGCCGGCATGTTTACTGCGGTATGGCCAGAATGCACGGCCCAGTCTTGAAACGCCATGTGCCGAAAAGTCCATAATCCGAAAGTAATACAGCGTCCAATGGAACAATCGGGTGGAATCAGTACCGCACCACATCACCAGGTTCAGCTCTCAAAGACATTTATACACATGGCTCTGTCGTTCAGTTCTTCGCAGAGTCCTCCTTCAAGGTAACCACACGGTTCAACACGATCTTGTCCGAAGTGCTTTCTTTGTCCTTGCAAAAGTAGCCGATTCTCAAAGCTTGAAAACGGACAGTCTGCGGTCCGGGTTTCTCGGCGATGTTGAACTCGGAGCCTGCCACGCCGATGTTGAGTGGCGACTTCTTCTCGATCTCGGCAAATGCTGCCTTCTCAACCACAGCGTTGTGCACCACCTCCTCGGATCCGCTGTTGATATCGCTCAAGTAGCCGTCAGGGTGGGCGCTGGGGTTCTCGCTATTGAACAACTGGTTGTAGATTCTGACCTCCTGCACGGTTTGTGCATCCTTCTCGCCCACCCACTGGATGTAGGTTTTTGGCTTTTGCTTTAGGTCCTTGTCGTAGTTGACCACAATCTTGGTGACCTTGCCCAGCTCGTCTTTCTCCACCTTCTTCACGCTGACGTTGAAAGGAACCTTCATCAAGCCCACGGGCTGGCCGGGTGCCAAGCGGAAATACTCCTTTCCAGCCTCGTCTCTGTAGTCGTCACGGTCGATGTAGAAACGCTTGGAGAAGACCAACTTTCTGGAGCCAAACTGCGCCTCGGATCCGGGCTTGTAGGCCATTTCCACAACCTCCTCAAAGTCCTCATCCACATTTTCCACCTCGCAGAGAACCGGGTCCAAAACAAGCATTAGGCGCGGCGTGGTAGCGTCCAAGTATTGTCTGATGGCGCTTTCGAATCTCACCACCTGGATGTTGGTGGTGGACGTGGTGACGCCCAAAGTGTTGATGAACGACAAAATGGCTCCAGGCGGCACACCGCGGCGCTTGATGGATTCCAAAGTGAACAACCGTGGATCGTCCCAGTCTCTGACATGACCATCGGTCACCAACTTGGCGATTTTCCGCTTGGACATGATGGTGCCTGTGATGTTGAGACGACCATACTCGCGTTGGGCAGGTCTGTAGACGTGCAATGCGTCACACAACCACTCGTAGCTCTCCCGGGAAAGACGGAATTCGGTGGTGCACAAGGAGTGGGAGATGTTTTCAAACGAATCCACCAAACAGTGGGTGAAGTCGTAGGTGGGGTAGATTCTCCACTTGTCGCCGGTGCGGTGGTGAGGTGCGTTCAATACACGGTACGCCACCAAATCCCACATTTGCGGCGAGGGCAGCTCGAGGTTCTGCTTCATGCGAAGCGTGGCTTTGCCCGGTTCGTACTTGCCGTCCTTCATGCCCCGGAACTCCGCCATGTTCACCTCCACACTGTTATCGCGGTGAGCACACGCAAACCTTTCTCCTCCAAGCGTTCCATCGGCTTTCATTCCTCTTTGGGCCTTGACCTCCTCGGCGGTGCAGTGGCACACGTAGGCCTTTTGCACGGAAATCAACTTCTCGGCCAACTCGTACAACTGGTCGAAGTAGTCCGACGAGTAGGTGATCTTCCAGGGCTCGAATCCCAACCACTCCACCATGCTCTTGATGCTGTTGAAGTACACCTCTTCCTCGGCCTCGGGGTTGGTGTCGTCGAAGCGCAAGTAGCAATTGCCGCCGTGGTGTTTGGCGTAGCCGAAATTCACCATAATGGCTTTGGAGTGTCCAATGTGCAAGAACCCGTTGGGCTCTGGCGGGAACCTCGTGAAAACCTTACCCTTGGTAACGGCCAAGTGCTCCTGCATCAACTCCGGGAACGCCTGGGCGTTTTCTCCAGCTTTGTGCAAGTCGCCCAAGAAGCCCTCCGTGTACATCGACCGCTCGGGCTGCACCACCTCCTCCTTTTTGGCAGGTGCCGCCTTTTTCTTCTTCTCTTTTTTGACCACGTCACGCTCATCCTTGGGGCCAAACATTTCCCCAGCAATCTCGTCGATGATGGGCTTGAAGAGCGCAGGTGAGGCCCATTTCAACTCCTCCACTTTCTTGGTGTCTCCCAAGAGAGCCGGCACTCCGGCGTAGCGCTTGGCCATGACACTTTCTTTGTGTTGCTCGATGTAGTGGAGAATTCTCTCCTTGACGTCGTCTCTAGATAACTCGACGCCCACGCCTGCAGCGGCATTCATGTCCTGTTCGGTGCTGGAACTGCCCTCTTTTTTGATGTACTTGACGGCTTCGCTGACCTGCAAGTTTGTTTTGAGCCGGTCGTCCAAAATGGCCTTGGTGACCAACTCACGCTGGGCGGTCGCATCGTCCAAGCCCTTGCTTTCGACGGCCAAAGTTTGCAACAAGTTGAGTTTCTTTTCATCCACAGGACTGTGCACGTTGCCCTCGGCAAGAATGCCGACAAAGGAGTCGCAGACTTTTTTGTTTTTGGTGAGCTCGGTGGATTTCTTGGCGCTCAAGCCAATGGCTTGGAATTGTGCCACCAACTCTTCTTCGCTGGTCATGATGGGTAGGAGAAGGATTGAGATGCTCTAATATTTGCGCGCTTCCATGCACTCCTGTTTCGGGGCTGTTCACCTCAATGCTTGGGAGATGAAACGAAGCTGCCCCATTGGTCGGATCGCTTATTGTGCTTACCGTGTATATAGCCTTTGATTTTGCTTCACGTTCTCATGAAATCGTAAAAAACTTCCGCAAACTGGTCCACGTTATCAAGATACAAGTGGTGCCCTGCGTTGTCGAGCGCCTTGTAGGTGGCTAGCTTCGGCTTGCCCTGCGACCTGGCCAAGTCGTTGATCTCCTTGGTGATCTCCATTCCTGCATCTCGGCTCATCCAGTCTTTATCTCCATACATCCATAGAGTGGGAAGTTCCATCTGGACAAACGCTTTGGGGCAACGGTCCAACAACGGCAACCTCGCGAGAGCGCCATACGCCAAGATCCGCGTGATGGCATATTCGCCGCTTCCTGCGGCCTTGAACACCCGGTAGAAGTAGTTGTGTATGCTCTGGAACTTTTCTGGGTCCGTGTAGTAGATGTGCGAGAACCGGTGTGTGGTCCAATTGGAGATCATCTTGGACCGGACCATTCCAAGTCGCCGAACAATAGCGAATGGCGACACGTGCTTACTCCAGAGAAATTCGATTGTTCTGTTGCGCCGAAGCCCGGGCCGCTGATTCCGGTAGTCTACCTCCTCCTCACTTGCATCTTGTGCTTGGGGGTTGACAATGTCCTCCTGGTTAGCAGATAGTTCTCTCGAGATCTCCACGGTGGGCATCTGAGACTCCTCCCTGAGCTTTTCGGTTTCGGGCACCTGGCCCTGTGGCGTTGACTCGTCTTTCAATAGGGAACTTGCACTTCTCTCCACGCCCACCGGACTCAACAAAACCAACTTCTCTATAAGCAGGTGCTTTTTGCCGCCTTCTTCATCGCCACGCTCTTTCTTGTTGTACTTTCTCGCATAGGCACAGCTGAGATAGCCGCCAAACGAGTGGCCGATCAATACAAATCGCTCGATACCCCTGCGCTTTCGCCACTCTTCTATGGTGTCAATGAACCAATCCTCATTGGCGTAGATGTCTTCTTTGGTGGCATCTCCTAGCTTGGGGTAAGATGGTCGAGACGAAAACCCAAACCCAAGCATGTCTATGGCGTGAACCCTGACCCCCGGAATCGCAGAGAGCTTTTCGAAGTTATCCAAAAAGAGCCCTAGCGAAGCGGCGTAGCCGTGCACCAACACAATGTCTTTGACAGTATCTGTCGTGGCGGGCGAGATACTCAAGGCTCCTGGATCGCCATCTTTCTGGAGATTCTCGATGTAGAATTCATGAATGTGGTTTCCGTTTCCGATGTCTGTATCGATGATCTTGGCCTCTCTTTTGCCGTCTGATTTGGGAAAAAAGGGCAAGAAGGAAAGAAGCTTGCGCTCGACATTCTTGTCGGACCATTCACCCGAGATTTCGTGGCGATACCAGTCTGAAAAGGAGGTCTTCCACTCGTATGGCGGCCGTTTCCTACCGTCATTGAACTCGTTGACTTGCTGAGTTTCCGTCATTGCACGTCAGTTGGAGTAGGATGCTTAAATTTTTGAGGAAGAAAAAGGAGTAGTATCGGCGAAAACAGGAAGTGATGGACTGTTTGGTAGAGGCGTAACACTAGACGGCCGGAAGATTGCGCGGGAGGACGGAGATAATCCCAAACAGGTAACACCAACGCGTGTCGGCAAATGTGCCCAAATTTCAGCAACGGACCAGCCGAAATTTGGTTTATCGGGCCATTGGCTATCATACATGACAACTGGCCCAATTGGCAAGGAGCTCACATAGCAAGGTGAGATCTCTCATATGCAGGTAGCTTCCTGTCAAGTAGCGTCCCTTCAGGCTCCGGGGATGCATCGTTTAAACAGACTTGAAAGACCTGAAACAGACTCGAAACGGTTGGAGTTCATGCTTGGTTTGTGTGCTGAATAAGCAAACCAAATTGTTTTGAAGGCGGCGGCACATACTTAGATGATAGCAAAGCCTTGTGAATTGGCCAGACTGTATTCCGTTAGCATCACATTCTAATGTAGACAGTACTGATTTTCTAGGTGTTATGCTTTCTTTGGAAAATGTGGTGACTGCGACAAAGAAATTGCCCGTGGCCCCTTGGAGGAGTGGCTGCGAAAATGGCTCACGTGCGCATATTGAGTACGCCACGACTGGCCACTCGAAGTTTCGCGTGGGTCGTGTGCGCGCACAAAAAAACTCTTGCAGCCTGTGCGACTTGAAGAAAAAATTTTCCAGCTTCTTTACTCTATCAATATATCAAACAAAAATGGTATGTGCAACCTGTGGCCGAAGTCACCCATATTGTCTATGAGATGACCCTGAGCTGAAGAGCGGATCTGAGCTGGAGAGTGACATGAAGTCATGATGGTCACAGTCCATTATAAACTGCAAGAGGTAGGTCCCACGATGAGACCCGCCTCCTCAGCCCAGATGAGCGGCAGGCAGAGAAGACGCTGTCACAGCAAAGGCCAAGAGAAGTGCAGTACCTCGTTGTCCTCATACACACCGTGTTCTTTGGCTTTCTGACCAGGGACCAATCAACTCAGTCAAATGCAGATCGATACTAACTATTCAGGACACTAAAACTCCAGTCACTCTTGCTAAGGTTATCAAGGTTTTGGGCAGAACCGGATCCAGAGGTGGTGTCACCCAGGTCAGAGTTGAGTTCTTGGAAGACGCTTCCAGAACCATTGTCAGAAACGTCAAGGGTCCAGTCAGAGAGAACGACATCTTGTGCTTGATGGAGTCTGAGCGTGAGGCCAGAAGATTGCGTTAAGCTATTCACATCATTGTCTTGGCGGCTCGTCTGTTCGTTAATGTCATAATACACAATTCCGAAAACCACCGCGTGATGCTGCGCGAGCTAAATGTAGAACCAACTTCCGCTATGCCCCATCGCAAACCGACGACGCCACGAAACACGTGGTGTACGGGTGCTGGTGCACGGGTGTGGGCGGTGAACTCACGCAGTTTGTGTGGGCGGGTGAGAAAAGAGCACCATGTCTGATTTGGAAGACGACTTGTTGGCGCTTGCCGGCGGCGAGTCCGGCGGCTCCGAAAACGAAATGCTGGATGTTCCGTTAAACCGAGCACGTGCCCGCCAGGCCAACGCCAACTCCGCCAGCGAGCTGGACGACAATGATGGTTACGACGGCGTGGAAGACGACGACGATGGCTACAACTCCGAAGAGCTCGTCAGCCCCTACCCCTTGGAAGGAAAGTACAAAGATGAGGCCGACCGGGAACATCTCCTCGAGATGGATGAAATCGAAAGGGAGCAGTTGCTTTTCGAGCGGTCTCAGGAAATGGACCGCTTCAATGAGAAGCAGTACTTGCAGCAGCGCATGAAGCAGCAGCGTGCACCCACAGAGAAGAAGACCCGCTCATCCAGCCGCAAAACAACGGCAGTGTCATCGAAACTGAACAAGCTCAACGAATTGCGCAAGCAGCGGGAGCAGAACCGGCGTAAACGTGACGACTACGAGGACGACGACGGGGAGGACGAGGAAGAGGAGGCCGAGGCCGAGGAGGACTACGATGAAGACGACTACGACAATTATGGCGACAGTTCAGGCGTGGTCTGGGGCAGCGGAAAGAGCAAGTACAAGGCCCGCAGTTTCGAGAGGGCGACGTGTGGCGACATCAACAAGATTCGTCTTGGGCGCAGTTTCTTGAGCAAATACCTCTACCACCGCAACTTCTTGGAGAGCATTGTTAACACGTTTGGGAAAATCAACGTGGGCGTGGACCGCCGGACCCGTCAGCCGATGTATCGGGCAGTGCAAATCGAGGAAGCCGTCCATCATCCGTCCAAACAGTACCGTGTGGGAGAGGGGAAAACAGATGTGTACTTGGTGGTGAGTCAGAATCGTACTCAGAAAAAGGAGTTTCCCATCAACGTGTTTAGTGACGGCGACATCACCCCCGAGGAGTTCGATCGGTATGTGGCGGAGTTGGGCAAGACCAACGAGGACGTGGCGTACCGGGACGATGTCAACGAAAAGGCAGAGCAGTTGCACAAGTTGATGAACAGCGGGTTCAGCAACAAGGACATTGATGAGATGGTGATGAAGAAGCAGAAGTTGCAGAAGGGCATCTACGCGTACGACGCGGTGTACCAGAAATCGCGAGTGATGGACGAATTGAAAGTGGCCAAGCAGGATAATGACTTGGACAAGGTGAAGGAGTTGTTGGAGAAGTTGAAGGAGCTCGAAAAGGTGCTTTACAAGGACAACGAGCGCACGCTGCAGAGCTCGTCCACGAGTATGTCCAAGGTCAACGAGCGCAACCGGAAGTTGAACCAAATCAACATCCGAAATGCAGAAGTGAAGCTGCAGATTTTGCGGAAGACCGCTGACGCCACGGACGGCGACCCGTTCCTGCGCTTGAAAACAACCACGCGGATATTCTACCAGGACTTGGTCAACGAGGAGAACCAGAAGGCTTTGCAGGATGCACGTGACAACTACGACACCATGCTTGCGGAGAAAAGTGAGGCGGAAGCGCAGATTGCGTCTTCGACGTACCGTGTTTTGGGCAATTTGGATCTGCTTATTGCGCTGGTGTCGAACGACTACGTGCCTGCATTGTAGAGAGGAGTGAAAATTATCGTGATAGGAGAGGAGAGTGAAAATTATCACGATAGGAGATCCGATTCCCCAGAACGACCGGAATAGAAACATCGATGATCTGAATGATCAGGCTCGAAATATTATTCGAGAATAAACGCATCAGTGGAGTCATAATACCCAACACGTCGATGGTCACAACAGAATCAGCGCATCCACGACTCTTTTAGACCGCCATGAAACTAAGAACAGACCCAGATGCATTTTGGCAGTAGAGAAATTAGACAAGAGAATAGTGAAAAATAGAGAATTAGGCAAGAGAATAGTGAAAAATAGAGAATTAGGCAATAGAGCCGTACACCAGCAATATCCGTGTCGTGGCCAAGACGGGTTCGTCGTTTCTGTAGTCTAAATAGGTAAGCGCTCTGGCTCTTCGTCTTGGTTTACGGACTGGCTGGGAAGCGTGTTACGGGCGGAGCCGTCGGTTGGTCGGCGCCGCTCGGAAACTTCCCAATATGGCAATTTCTCGGCCATGACTCCAGCGATTTCGGCCACCAGCCGTGATTTTCTCTTCCCTCATGGGCGGCCTTACTTCTTTACGCCCGACTGCATCTATTCAAGCCGCCAGAGCCTCCAAATTAAGTACAGAACATGCCCGCCACCATGTTGTGGTGTCCTGCATATAGTACGCTGCTCCGACCTTACATTTCCGAAGCGTTTTTAGAGAACACTGTGTTTGGGGTATTTCAGAAGACATAAGAGACAGTGAAAATAGTGAAAACAGAAATTAGAGTGAAAATTGTGAAAATTCCACCAAGGCGGATCACGTGCTTCTGCAAAGAAGCCACAAGCCTTTTACAGAAACAAACAGGCACAATTTCCACAATATCACAATATCAACTGAAAAGTTGGCTTGGGTAAAAACGTACAGGGATAAGTGGGAAGAAAATGATCTTTATTTTTTGACCCAGATTGGTATTGATAAGCCGATGATTTGTATGCACTGTGAAGCGCGGCAGAATGTGGGGAAACACCCATAGCATTTCTATAAAGCGTTACAAAAAATCCAAAATCCATATCATCGCAATAGGAAAGATGCTGCAAGATATCGTGCCCGAAATTCGCCGGCACGTGGTAACCGAAACACATGATCCCTGTGCAGTACCATATACCACTACCGCTTCTAGACCAACGCCTGGAAGCGTTTTTGGTGTGTTGATGCGTCCTGCCCACTGCCATACAAGGCGAAATGCAAAACGGGTGAACCAGGATCAGCTTTCAAGTCACGTGACCCACCGGCTAGCACGCCACAGCCGTTTCCGGGGACAGCCAGGGCAACACAAGCGTGCGTATCTGCGGCAAAACGCCTTTTCGGCGGATTTTGGTTTCAACCGCTCTCAATGGGCCGGACTGGATATAGAGCCCGGAACGGGCCAAGTCACGTGCGCACCTCGAATAGTTGGAATCGCAGCACACAAGACACACAGGCTGTCACCAAACTGGTCAAGCCAGGCACGGTTTCTGCATCACCGTCCTGCACAAACACCAACACTTCTGCATCACCGTCCTGCACAAACACCAACACTTCTGCCATCACCGTCCTGCATATAGCATCACCAACACGCTTTGTTCCTGTTGCATGCTATCTTCTACCAGCAGACAGCGCTAGTAGAGTTCACGAATAAACTGCTGCCGGAGCTCGTGGCGCTCAACTTCCCTATTCAAATGGTACACCGAGGAATCGTCATACGTGTCTAGCGGAAGCTCCGAGTAAAAAGACTGGATGGAGTCGGCTGACGAGACACTCAACAGGTCGTCTTGACAGGAGCTTAGGTACAGGTCCATTGGCATGTTCCACTTGTTGTGTTCGGCAAAGTATAAGGCCGAAGTTGTTCTGGCCAATGCAGCGCCGTCAGCCGATTCGCCGTCGTTGACGAGAGTTTGGGAGCCCATCGAAGGCGGGCTTCTTAGACTGGGGCGGCTGTTTCTTCTGAACAAGCAATCACGTGAGTTGGACTTGAGCCGCATCAGCGACAATTTGGTGGAGATTTTGTTGAATATGCCACTGGTTTGCGTTTTGCGGGTTTGCACTTCACAGGGTAGGTCGAACGAGATGCTGCCGTCATCGCTGATGTAATACGCCTGGTTGAGAAGAGGATCAAACTTTGCTTCCCACATTTAAAGTTTGAGTTTTAAAATAAGCGGTTCTGTTTGAGTCAGTGAAGAGGAGACTCAGAGTTGACAGGAGACTGGACAGCAGTGTCAGTTCACGTTTGTGGTTGCAACAGATGTGAAGACGCGAGGTCGTGTTGCGCTCTTTGTGGTGGAGGAAAAGCGAATTGGGGATCCATGTTCCGAGATTTGCAGCGGCTTATATAAGATGGATGTGCTTAGAAATGCGGTGCATGCGGAAGATGCGGAGTAGCCGCACGGAGATTAGCCCGATGCGGAAGGGCGCCCGAAGCGGAGACACCGACGGCTGGCGGCTCCGCAAAGGAAATCCGACTAGCGGCAATCCGGCACCACGGCCGAAGCACCGGGCTCTTCCCGAACGCCCGCCGTCCCGGTGGCGACCGCTTGGTCGCCCGCGACGTCACGTGCGCGGCACGGGACACGCACGGGACACGCACGTAGCCCCGGCGCCCAACATCACGTGCCGCGGGTGGGTGTGGGCGCGCTCACCTTTTCCAACCCCTCATAGTTGCCCACTAAAATGGTCTCCGCTGAATTCACCCAAAAAGTACGTGCCATCCGAGAATGCCTCAATTGTACTAACCACAGGCCGAATCTGTCAACGCTTTGCCCAAGCGTCCTTCCGACGACGAGTTGTTGAGCTTGTATGGCTTGTACAAGCAAGCCACTGTTGGCGACAACACCACCGACAAGCCCAGCTTTTATGACTTGAAGGGCAAGTACAAGTGGCAATCCTGGGAGGACTTGAAGGGAACCTCGCAAGAGGAGGCCGAGACCAAGTACATTGCTTTGGTCGACGAGTTGCTCGAGAAGTACAAGTAGGCCCGGAAGATATCCAGATCTGGCAGACGGATCTCACTGGATTTGAGAGAATTCTGAGTTCGGATCCAGTGCATGTAACGAGTTGCAGATCGAGTATATATCAATGAAGCAGATGCTGAATAGTCGAAGCAGAAGTAGAATAGTCGAAGCAGAAGTAGAATAGTCGAAGCAGAAGTAGAATAGTCGAAGCAGATGCAGAATAGTCGAAGCAGATGCAGAATAGTCGAAGCAGATGCAGAATAATTAATGAAGATGTAGAATAGTCGAAGCAGATGCAGAATAATTAATGAAGACGCCGCCTCTATTAACTCACGCCTCCACTCACCACCCCCTACTCCAATTTCCTACCCTTGACCCTCACCATGGACATGATTCTTATCGAACAGTCCACCATCATGAATGCGGGGATCACCAAGTATGGAATGTACAAGGCAAACAAATTCCACTTGTCCGAAACCAGTAGCCCATGCGCTTCAGCCGTGTACACCACATAAGTCAAGCATGCGCCCGTGGTGAACGAGGCATTGAACCCGTAAATCACAAGAAGAACCAAAACTTCCTGGATATGTTTCCGTAAACAGTAAGCAGCCACAAAAAAAAGCGGCAACTGGAAAAACAACTCGAAAACACCAAAATATTGAAGCCAGAGTGGTGGATTCTGCAAGAGGAAGTCTTTGTTGGTGGAGATATGGAAATCCACCGCAAGCGTCTGAATCCAGAACCTGCTTTGCGGAGGAACCACTAGGCACAGGTCAATGATAAGAGTGATTGGAATATGCAGCACAAAGTACCAGAAGTAGAAGGTGTTTCTTTTGGTTCCCGACACTGAGCTATTCTTGAAACCTGGCATTTTGGGGTTGTTTCAGCCTTTTGTGTAATTTTAATCGAGCCTGTTAGATTCGGTTCTGCCAGTTCTTTTTGCCCGACTTGCCTGTGCTGGATTTTCTTGTTTGATCGTCCCTTGCGTTTGTCTTTGTTTTGCTTGTCTTGCTTGTCTTGTTGTCTTGTTTCTTGTCTTGTTGTCTTGTTTCTTGTCTTGTTGTCTTGTTTCTTGTCTTGTTGTCTTGTTTCTTTTGCTCGCTGTCTTTGTTCGTGCATGCTGGTCGTCTGGTGCCATCGGACTACGCGCCCAGGTGCAGGACACCATCACCAAACAAGATCCCAAAACAAACCTGGACCAAACCACCACCAACCACATGTTTTCATATGTCCACCGTTTTTTCGGCAAAAAATCCCCCGCCGTTTTCGAGGCATCCAAGCCCATCAAGCGCAAGTACGCATCCGTGTATAAGCCGCTCGTGTGGATAGACTGTGAGATGACTGGGTTAGACATCACCAAAGACCACATCATCGAAATCTGCTGCATCATCACCGATGGCCACCTCAACGTCGTGGATGAAGTCGGATACGAGAGCACGGTGCATGTGCCCAAAAAGGTTTTGGACAAGATGGGCGAGTGGTGCATCAAACAACACGGACAGTCGGGGCTCACGGCCAAGGTGTTGGCCAATCCTCAACAAACCTTGGCCAAAGTTCAAAAGGAGTTGTTGGAATACATCCAAAGTTATGTCAGCGAGTCAAGAACGGCGCTCATGGCGGGCAACTCCATCCATATGGATAAGTTCTTCATGATGCGTGAGTTTCCGCAGGTGATTGACCACTTGCACTATCGCTTGGTGGATGTTTCCTCCATCATGGAGGTTGGCGCCAGGCACAATCCTGCGCTCATGAAGAAGTTTCCCAAGAAGAAAGGCGCCCACACGGCGCGGATGGATATCATGGAGAGCATCGACCAGCTAAGATGGTACCGTGACAATTATTTGCGGGCGGACATTCCAGCTGGTCTCAGAGACGAGGAAACTGCCCTGAGAGTTGAGGGACAGGAGGCTCAGGACAAGAATGACAGTAAGAACCGGCACAGCGATGACAAGGACGAGAATGACAGTAAGAACCGGCACAGCGATGACAAGGACGAGAATGACAGTAAGAACCGGCACAACGATGACCACGAAGAACAAGTTCAGGAACAAGAAGATCAGCCCGAAAGACCTCGCAAAAAAGCCCGCGTCAGCAATGTTTCCAATTAACCATGAGTCAGATCAAAGCCACGCCACGCTCATGCCAGCGGAGACAGTGGCTCCGGTCATTCAGATTCATAGCCCGCATCTCGGAACTTCGCCAACAAGCATCGAATGTGCAGGCTTTCCACCGGCTTTTCAAGCACACCATCGAAAAGCCCCAGTTCCTGAGCCTCTTTTGCAAATCCCGTGATGGCCACAATCGGCGTTTCTGAATTCACGCCGCTGGTAAACTTGATCAATTTCACCGCGTCAATGGCCTCCACTTTGGTAAGTCGAAGCGCCGTAAAGATAAAGTCAAACTTGACCTGGCTGGTGGCTCGCCGCACCAAGTCATCGCCGTCCAGAACTGCCAACACAATACAGCCATGTTTCTCCAAGAGCTTGGACACTGTATGCCGGACAATGGCAATTGGCTCACAGTATAGAACATCCAAACCCACCGTCTCCGAAACCTGCGGCAGTTCTCTGCCCGTACAACTCTGCATCATACTCTCACGCCGCTTCCTAACTCGGTACAAAGCCGACGTGCTATCCTCATTATCGGAACTCGGAGGAGAGTGAATCAGCTCGCTAGCGTTTTTCAGGAGCAACCTCTGCGAGAGCGACGGCACGCTGTTGCGAGGCCGGCTCTCGTCGCTTTTCCTGACCCGGTAAAGGCTCTTTCCCGGAGATCCCGGGTTCACCAAAAGCGGCGAGACCGGCCGCTTGAACGGGCTGCCGAGGTTGAGTTTTCCCGAAGACACAGACAGCCCACGTGACTTGGAAATGCTGGACTGGCCCAAAGAGTCCGACGACGACGACGAGAAGCTGTGGCGATGCCCCAAGTGCTCGGATTTGAGCCGGTTGATCACGTCTTTGTTTGCCTTTTCAAGCACGTTAAGGTTCCGGAAATGGAACGAGCCAAACTCGCTGGCATCCGCCAACTTGCTTCCCCGCCTCTCCCTTTTGGCCGACACTGGAGTGCTGGGAAGCGACAAGTAGTCTTCTGCCTCCTTGCATCTATCCGTGGATTTATCCATGGACCTTGCTCTGTTGGATCTGTCCAATCTGTCCAACTTCTCCATGGATTTGTCTGAAACTGCTTCCTCGTCAGAGTCGTCCTTGGGAAACTGCGACACATCTGCTCCACGTAGGTCGAAGTAGTCGGTAGACTCGGGGCCTTCTAACGTAGGAACGAACGAGTCGGGCACCTCGTCGTAGAGAGTTTCCCAGTTGATATCATGAAAGTATGGGTGCTTCATGATTTCCTCGGCGCCGTTGAATCCCAACCGGTGTTCCACTTCCCGAGTCAAAAGCCGTTTAATCAAGTCTTTAGCTTCGGGGCTGCAGTACTCCCGGTCATCGGCCTCGGAGAGTGGCGGCCAGTCGATATCGCCAGCCAAAATGTTCTTGAACACTTTTTCCGGGGTTTCGGCGTGGAACGGAGGGTATCCGTATAAGAATTCAAAGAAAATGCATCCGATGGACCACCAGTCCGAGTACTCGCCCTGGCCATCGCCTAGAATGATTTCTGGGGCCAAATAATCGGGGGTGCCACAAAATTTCTCGATTCCGCTGCTTCCTTCGTGTTCGGGGTCGTAGAGCGCAAACGAATGGATATTTTCGTCCTCCTGTGGGGAATTGACCAGAAACTCATCATCAATAATGGCAAACGACGAGTCTGATGGAGTTCTGTGTAGAGTAGGATTCACATTCGGCGACTCGATACCGCTGCTATTGGAACCAGAGCGGGTACTCATAAAGTGCGACCGGGAACGTCTTTTGGCAGCAAAAACAGGGTCCGAACTCGATTTTTCGGGCGTTAAAGAAAACGGCGTCACCGACAGCGTGCGCTTATGGGAAAATGGCATCAAATCCGGCGATTCGACAGTGTTAGCCAAGGGGCTCTGCACCGTGGAGCTGATGTTTTTCCGAAAAAGCTCGATTCCATGTTCGGAGGCGCTGCTTTTTCGGTGCTTGTAGGTATGGCGGCCAACGACACCGATTTTGGAGAGCCCAAAATCCGTAAGTTTCATGTGCCCTTTGGCGTCGATCAAGATGTTGTCTGGCTTTAAGTCACGGTGGATGATACTGCGCTTATGAAGGTCGTTGACACCAACAATCACTTCGGCAATGTATCGTTTGGTCCACTTGTCGCCTAAAGTACCTAGCATCTTTAGAAGCGTGGCACAGTCCCCACCGTTCAAGTACTCCATCACCAAATACAAGTAGTCCTTGGTCTGGAAGCTGCTGTAGAGTTGCGTCACAAACGGCGAGTCTGCCTGAGTCATCAACACCGCTCGCTCGGCTCGAACATTTAAAACCTGGTTCTTGGCGATCATGTCTCTTTTCTTGAGACATTTGATGGCAACATAGTCACCGGTGAGTCTGCGACGTGCCAAGAACACCAGCCCAAAAGCACCTTTGCTGATGGCCTTGATGATCTCGTAGTCTTTGATTCCTCCAGAGGAAGGTTTGGGGTTGGATTGTTGAGACACGAGAAGCGGCGAGAGCGGCGGTTTCGACGACGACATCGAGTTGCGCGCCCCAGAAGCAGGGCCCGAAAGCGGAGTGTTGTAAGTGGAGCCCGAGGAGCTGTTGCTGGCAAAGGAAGACGCCCCTAGCGACGGAAGCGTCAAGCCTGTTGGCGCGTTTTCCCGGGAGAATGGAGTGTCTGAGTCGAAACTGGAGTGCCGTGAAGGCAGATTGGTGCGTGCCACAGTGTTCTTCTGGAGCGTTGATAGATTCGCCTTTTCCACATATGGGGCTGGTGACAAATGCCTGCGTGGAGATGGCAGCGAAGAGCGTTTTAGATCGAGCTTCTCCAACGAGCCGGTGAGCTTAAGAAGGCCTTCGGTTCGCTCTGGGTAGGTGGGGTTGAGAATGTCAATTGGCGTCAATGACGCCGGCGCGTCCATGAACCCAGCAGCAGCTCGGGACGGCCGAGGCGACCGAACGCCGTCGAAATTGGGCAGGCTGGGCGTGCTGACCAACAACAGCGGCAGGGAAAGCTCGCTGATGCTTCCCTTCTCGGTGCCTCTTTCTCCCTCACACGAACGCCTGTAGAACCCAGTCTCTCTGCCGGACTCGCCTCCAATCTCTCGTTCACCGTCGCTCTGCGGTGCTTCCATGTCTGGCCTAGGAAACCTCCCGAAAGATGCAGCTCTTGATCTCAAAAACGTGCTTTCCTGGACCCTCTCCCGGATCCGGGCCACGGTCGTCTTCACGCTAGCTAGCACCAACTCGTCCACCTCCTGCTTGATTTTGTCCGAGTACTGGAGAAGCGAAATCAAATGCTTCAAGTGATCCACCTTCTCCATTACCAAGGCCCGCGAGTCCTCCACCATAGCACGGATTGCAGGGTCGGACGTCTCCAAGGATTGCCAGTGCACCACTGTCTCTATGGCGCTTTCCGTGGTGGGTGAAAAATTGAAAACGCCGTCCTCCAGACGCTCGGCCGGGTTTATGACGAGTGCCTCGTCACAGTAGTCAAGCAATTTCTGGAGAATGCCAAACGGAAACTTCTTTGTCTGCTTGAGCGACGCCCACATGTGCCGCGGGGGCATGGCTGGCTCCGGAGTTGGCGTGGGCAAGGCTAACCCCTTGTAGTCGTGCGTCAGCAGCATGGAAGTCAGAGAAACTGAGCTGGACGACGAGCCGGGAGTCGGGGGGCCGCCGCAGTCAAACTGAGCGTACCACAACGACTCGTAGATGTGGCACACGACATCTCGCTGGTCCGAGATGGCGTCATGGTAGAATTGTAAGCCCTCCTCGGCTTGATGCTCCAAGAGACAGAAATCGCTGTGTTTTTCCATAAACCACGCCGGAATGTTGGACTCGCAGATGCGGCACAAGATGCTTTTGGGCTCCGGCACCAGGTGTTCGTCGATGATGCCGCTTTCCTGAAGGCTGAGGAGATACCCCTCAAAGAGCTCGGACCCGAACCCTAGAAGGTCCACCAACGCAGGCGGGATTGTCAAGTCCATCTCAATGCGGACAAACGGCCGGATAGTCCAGATGGAGCGGGTGGGGAGTTTTGTGGACGGCAGGAGAATGAGTATTCCCTGGGCTTCGAGCTCGATGACCCCGCCGTCGTTGGAGAGCTGGCCCAGGCTTCCGGAATCCGATCTCAGACTCCTTGTTTCGATACTTCCGCCATTGGACTCGCTTTCACCACCGGAATGGAAAGACGCCTCGCTTGTGTGCATAGTGCCGGACTTTCCTTCTGCCTCACGCTGGGCCTCTGAGTCCCCAAATTCCCTGTCGCTTTCCTTCTCCTCTTCTTTGTCTCGTAGGTTCGTGGCCGTCACAAACTTCACCTTGTACAGAGCATTGTCCACGATCATTTGCTCCACGGCCTTATTGAAAACATGCAAGTCCTCGTCCGTGTTGCCGATAAGAATGTTTGAAAGCGGCTTGTGTAGGATCTGGCTGATGCGGGTGCCCACCAATGTCTCCCAGCTCTTGCTGACGTGGAGAATGTTGCAGTCCAAATCCAATTCCATCACCACCGTCGGGTTTTCTGCTGAAGCCAAGCGGAGATCGAGCTGCTCCGGGACTATCGACGTGATTGCCGAGACCGGGGCTTTTTGTGCTGTAGGGGCTGGGTTTTCGGGGTCGGGGTTTCTGGCTGAATATTCGTGCGTTTTGTATCCTGTTTCACAGGGCGACACAGACCGCTCGGCATCTGCACGCGCTTCTCTGCCTTTGAACGCAGGCAGGTGGAAGAAGCTCTTGATTTTCTCCTTCATGCTGGCTCTGGAAGGGGCGCTGGTGTGGAGTGCAGTTATCTGCGGTGCTGTATGCAGGACACCACTTGCGGATCGGCGGCGGTCGGGCGGCCACGTGTCTGCACGTCACGTGCGCAGAATGTGTGTGGGGTCACGTGCGCAGAATGTGTGTGGTCACGTGCCGGTAGTCACCCGCAGTCACGTGCAGCGTGGATGCGCTTAGCGCGGTCCACGTGAGGTGAGGAATGCTGGGTATATATTCAGCTCCACCGCCAAGTCTACCAATTGCTCAACTGTGTTTCCTATATTGAAATGATATGGATATGAACTGAAATGACACCCTCGCCGGAATGTCCATTAGGCATGCTGAAAAACAGAGTTGGATCTGCCCAGCAGAATTGTCGTAAAAGTTGGATTTTATCAATGCTAATGTCATGAAGAATCTGTTAAAGATCCGACCACGGCGTCTGTTAAAGACTCCGCAGCTTAGAGGCCAGGCCTCAGGCCAAATGACCGAATTGGGCAAACGATGCTTCGCTGCCCATGGAAATGAAAGAGCAGTGGGATTAGCTGCTGGAGCTGAAAGAGAGGGGGCCGTTGAGAGACCGCTTCTTGATGGTGTCTAGAAGGTCAGAGTGCTTCTGTTCATTCTTGTCCAAGATCATCTGCTTCAAGCACTTGTTCTCCATCTCCAACGCACGCACACGCTTCTCATAGACACTCAATTTCTCTTGAAGCTCCTTAGCGTGCTGCTGCATTTGCATCTCCTTCTGCTTCTTCTTGATGCGGAACCGAGCACTGGCAGCCGTGTTCCGCTTCCTCTTCATCTCGAAAGATTCGAGGCTTTCGCCGGACAATTGAGGCGTATTTTCTACGCTATAGTCCAGCGCCACCTGGGGCGTGAAACCCAACTGGGCAACGCCACTAGGGGTTTCCTCCTTGACCTGAACAGCCTTCTGTGGAAGGCCCTTGTCGGCGCCGTCAAAGAAAACGTCAAAGTCAAAAAACTCAGCCTGTTGGAACACGTCCAAGCCTGCGTTATTTGTGTTTTCGTCGACGGGCGAGACGTCGGCGCTATCGAACACAAGGTTCAAGTTGTTCAAGTAGTCGGAGGGTTGGAATTCCATTTTTTTAGATTTAAAAAACTTTTGTGAAAAAATTAATATCCAGAATCAAAAAAATGGCCGAAAAAAAAGAAGATATGGCGGGTTTGTTGGAACGGGTGAGTCTTTCTTTTAGTGTTGCTTGGAAATTGTCGGGGAGGCTGTGCTTATATACTGCCGCGAAATTTTTGCACGCGCGGTTATTTTGGCGGGTTCCGGCAACGAGCGCATATGGGGGGGCGTTCCTGCATACAAACAATGCCTCTTCGGGCATATCACCGTTGGCAGCGCCTGCCGCGGCCACTGCTTAGCTGGGCGTGGTGTATATGCAGTCTTCCGGATGACTAATCGTGCGCGTGGACGCAGGGTCCTGCGGTGTACGGGTTCGCGGCGCTTGCCGCGGAGATACCGAATTCGTTGATGCACGGGTTTCTGGCCCTCTGCTCGTGGTGGAACAGTCGCTGGTGTACTGGTCTTAGGCTAGCGGCTCCTCTGCGCCGCCCGGGCGTGCGGACGTGTTCAGCGGCAACTGTCGATTGCTGACATATCTGGGCAGACGCGGGCCGTCCTGCATATAGCCGGAACCCTACCGGCCCGGTTTCATTGGCGCCCAATCCGGGGCTGGGCACCGTCCTGGGGCACACTTCCTGCAGGCGCTGCCGCTGTCCCGGCCGGAAAGGGCATGTGTCGGAGGTACGGGTGGGCAGCAGAAGGCACGTGATCGGTGGCGTGCATGTAGAGTCGAAACGTACACCAGTAACATGGTAGCAAATAAAAAACAATCTAAATTCTTAAACAGTCTAAGTCTACTTCTTTTCTGCAAAGCACAGCCTCTTTCGGGAATATGGCTGCCCATTGACTGCACTCATCCAGATGCGGGTCTTGTATACCTTGTAAAGCTCACGCACCAATTCACGGAAATCAATGCGCCGGTCGCTCGAGTAGTAGATAATGAGCTTTTTCCGGTCGAACTGATACTCGGCGTCCACCAAAGCCATGTGGTACATGCAGTTGTGGGCTTCACGCATGGCGTTGATCTTGCTCAAAAGTGACCTGCACACGCGCTCCTCGTCCTGGCATTTGCTGCCAAGCTGCCGTACTTCCGATAGGCGTGCCAAAGAAATCACCAGCTGCTGCGCCTGGTGCCCGTCCCGTTTCTCGTCTGCTTCCTGCGCAGACTTGCCTTTGTCCTGCAGACAAACCTTGCACCGGGTCTGGCTGAGGTTCTCCCACGCCTCCGCAACAGCAGCACTGTTTCGGTGGAGGAACTCCAGCAGATTCACGCCATCGATGATGGTGTCGGTGAAGGCTGTGTGCAGCTCGATCAACTGCAAGAGTTTGAGGAAGCGAGCCTTGAGAAGGCTGATGGAAGGCTCCACCACGCGGCCCAAATCCTTGCCCCGGTCGGCTCTGACCATGACGTAAGCCCCGGCTTCCATGCGTTCCTTCTGCCGGTCATCCACGGAAAAAACGTCCAAGCGGCCGGCTTTGAAAACCACCAACACGAGCCGTCCTGCAGACAAGGACCCCATCTTGTTCATGAGCTTGGTCTTTGAAAACTGCTCTTTTTCACGGGAAAAACGCCGGTTTAGGAAAGCGGCAGTCACCTTGACTCGTCCCAGCGGGTCTTGGCTGAAATAGTTGTCTATGATGCGGCTATCTTCGTCGCTGATGCGATACTTGGACCCGTCGAAGTCGTGCCGCTGCACAAGCTCCTGTTTGTGCCGGTCCCGCCGAAATGCGTTTGGGATTTTAGCATCTCTGTCAACGTCGGTTGAACTCAACCCATGGGGCTTGCTTTCCGCCTTCCGGTCGGGCATTTCTTGCTCTCTTGCTTGTTCATGACTCCCGCACGCGTGAACACGCTCTTGATAGTTCGGCACAGCTCCCAAGAATTCCGGGATGCTCGTTCTGGGAAATCCGGAATATTGCCTGTGGCTCCAGTCACCATCGCCGGCCTGTTGTGGAAAAGCGCCGGGATTTTGGGCGGAGAACGTGTATTCGTGCTCGTGCGGCTCAGCAGGAAATAAATGGGAGAGCGGTCTGGAAGGCTTTCCTGGCCCAGGCCAAAAGCCCTCGTGCAGCTGCAAAAAGTGCCCCGCATGCAGCGCCAGTCCCTCGGGGTGAAGATCCGGCTCGAAGCGTGGGCCTTGTGAGTGTGACCCGCCTTTCAACTCCCAGCAGGACGGGTTTGCTCGGAGGGTCCGTGAGTTGCGACTCCAGCCGGTGAAGGAATCCTGGATCTGTTTTGTGTTTTGCGGTGCCCATATGTTGTGTCCGGCAGGCTTTTCCTGTAGCTGGTCCAACAGAAAGTCCAGGATGTTCGAGGTGTAATTTCGAAACATGTTTCACCTGGTTTTCTTGCAATCTTGGCCCAGTATGCTATACCAAATAGCTAAATGATGATCTCAGTATTCAGTGGCAAGAACAACGCAATCGACCAAAAGATCTTTAGACAATCGGTTCAACGGCTCAAGGTCTTGACAATCGGTTCAACGGCTCAAGGTCTTGAAAATCGGTTCAACGGCTCAGATCTTCAGACAATCAGTCAGCGGCTCAAGGGCTTCAGAGCTGGAAATTCGAAGACGGCGATTGGAATTGGGGCGAGAGGCACTCTTTATAATCTGGAATCTTCTAGCTTCAGTGTCCACAGAAATTGCTATCTCCGCAGGTGATCACGATTGACTTATTGATTGATCAAAGTCCCTCTAGATTCAGAGCTTGGTAGGGGCGAGTCACTCAATGTAAGCTGTTCGGTTGATCTAAGTTGTTCGGTCAAACAAAACTGGGTTAATCAAGGTCGTTCAGTAGAGGTAGGTCAGAAGATGTTCCACAAAACCAGAGGTTGAACGCTTTTTAGCTAGATAAATCACAGTCTTAGCCAATCTCCTTCAGCACAACAATCAGCACAATATCGATTTCTGTTCACAAACTCCCCTTGGTGTTGAGAGTTTTTCTCCGGTAGTCGGCACAACAGGCAGAAAACAAGTTGGGGTTTTGTTTTTGTACCCTGGAAAGCGTCTGTTTTGGTAAGTGGCTTTGAACACTTATACTAGAACGTTCGGGTCGTTTTTCAATCCTTTGATTGTACACTGGACCCAGAAATGTTTTCTTTCCAAAGATTTCAATCTCTTCACTGCTGGTCTGGATTGCACTAATTTATTGTAAGATCAATAAGCACAAGAACAGCAGGGGGCCACAAATTACCTTTTATGGTCAGTCGAAGGAGAAAATAAACCCCATGAAGTGTATTGTTCTTCGGGGTGTGCATGAAATGGCGGCGTGCGGCGTTACTAAAATTTAGAAGTGCCAGTAAGTGAAAAATTCTCGCTTCACGCTTCATTGAAATGGAGCTTCGGCTAGACCAAGGGTTTGTGTGTGGCAATTGTTTCTGCTACATTGTGGGGCCTGCAGCCCTGTGCTTGTGTGCAGGCCGCATTAAGACAATGAACGCACATCAGCAGGTGGTAGCAGCCGGAAGGCGAGGCCCGGCTTTGAATGGGGAGTAAGCCAAGGCGTGGTACAAGTTGAGTGTGTAGCAGGGTGGAGCACAAACACCCCTGCAACCCACCTGAAACACACCTGAAACACACCTGAAACACACCTGAAACACACCTGAAACACACCTGAAACACACCTGAAACACACCTGAAACACACCTGAAACCTGAAACACTAACACAAGAAGCGACTCTGTGCAGACACACTTCCACCCCTCATAATACACGAGGTAATTTTCGAAGGCTAATTATGAGCAAAATATTACAGCGCCATACAATTAAGATGTCGATTAAGAGGTCTAAGACATTCAATACCCTCCACAAATGCACTAAGAACAGGCAATTTCACCGTACCATACATTGGTCTTTATCAATGGAGCAGGTAGGTACGTATGGCATGTATACAGGAGGGGATTTGAGCAGAGCAAAAGCGGTAATAACACGTAGTGTATATAGCGGTATACAGTTAGCGGTCTCTAGCCAATTGTGGGTGGCACGTCGTCTAATTCCCTGGCACTAGTCGACTCTACAAGATGCATTTCCAAGCCACTATATCAGAGGATTCCTAGAGGGAGCTGGTGCAGAAAAAGAAATGTTGAACAATAGGTCATGTGATTTAAGTGCTTGTAACAGTTGCGAGAGCTTTTCTACAATGAGTTTTATGGTTTATTATTTTGATTCTGTGAATCTGTGATTCTGTGATTCTGTTATTATATAATTCTATGATTTTATAATATGATTCTATAATATGATTCTATGATTTTATAATATGATTTTATAATATGATTCTATAATATGATTCTATAATATGATTCTATTGTTTTCTGCCTATTGATGATTTTCGAATAATAGGAAAACTGACTTTCTGACTTTGGATGCAATGGTAGACTTCCTTTCTAGAAGAAATGGGGAAGAGTTTTACTGTCTTTGGACGAAGTGCCTCTGAATTTGAAGACTTTCCTAATTTAAGAAAGAGTGAGAAGATTGAAAATAGAGTAGAAAGAGTAGAAAATAGAGCAGAAAGAGTAGAAAATAGAGCAGAAAGAGTAGAAAATAGAGTAGAAAGACTAAAAAATAGAGTAGAAAGACTAAAAAATAGAGCAGATAGACTACAAAATAGAGCAGATAGACTACAAAATAAAGCACAGACTACAAAATAAAGTGGTGTTACTATACCGGCCCAAGACCGATGCGGACCTGGGCCTATACAGGACCAGGGTCCCCACTAGATTACCGGCCTGAATGCAGGATTTAGTCAAGCTTAGCCAGCTTCCAGCTACAGACTAGAAGCCGGCCCTCGCCTGGATAAAGGCCCGTCAATAACGAACGCACCTTGCACTGCTACTCACCGGAAATCATATTGGAATTGATTTTTTAGCAAATGTTTATGTCCTGTTGTTTACGGATAGATCTTCTAGTGTATGCAGGACTCTGCTATTCGGAACTAGATCTCCACGCAGGACTGGTAATCTGCTATTCGGAACTAGGTCTCTACGCGGAATGAATAGCAACCAAATTGCTACTATAAGAGGTTGCTCAGCCGGCATATACCCATGTCACTTGAGTGGCTTACTGGAAAGCATGCAGGAATGTGTAGTAGTACATCACCCACAATCTCATCCATCGCCGAAACTCCATAATAAATCTGGAATGCCAAATTCGAAGGAATGAAACCAATCAAACCAAGAAAACTGGCTTTGGTAAAAATTACTTAGTCACAATTGTGAAACAAAAAATTGTCAAGATTGGTAAAAAGTATTTAATGATGAAAGAAAGTATTGAAGTGCGTCCATAATCCTGCCGTAGGCAATGCTTTACCTTCACCGGTTCGGTGTTGAATTCCACCCTTCAAGTAAATGCAACATAGATGGCTACTTGGCAAAAGGGTTCTTGGCGTCACTGCCTTCGAATGGATAGGCGTGGGACTCTGTCGCTTTGTTTACCGCCGGGCTGGAAAGGATGCCTGTCGGGCACTTCAATGAGTCGGCGCCGCTCGGAAACTTCCCAATACGGCAATTTCTCGGCCATGACTCAGGCGATTTCGGCCACCAGCCCTGCTTTCTGGATCCTGAGGCGCGGCCTTACTTCTTGACGCCCGACTGTACCTATTCAAGCCGCCAGAGCCTCCAAATTGAGCACAGGGCATGCACTCCATGTATGATTAGTGTCCTGCACAGTACTCGCCCTTCCTCCGACCCCAAGTCTGATGCGTTCTTGTGAAATTGTGAAGACGTCTTTTGGATCTAGATTCTGGACGCTAATTTTCTGTCGATTTCCTCAACTTATCGAGGAGTAGGAGACGAAACTGGTGCTAAAACTCAAAAATACAAAACAGAATATTCCTCCAGCAGAAATTCAAACCACACTGCCTTTCTGACCGTCGCTTGCCCGGCCTGCAAAAAACAAAGCTTCTACCGTATGCAGCACACTGTGTTGCTAGCCCTCGGAACTCTGCGCACCCGTACCTCCCATTATATCCCCCTCCCGTCCCCTTCTTGGTTTCGGCCCAAGAGGCGCTGAAATTTTGGCTGCACGACGGCGTTTTTGCCCTTACTGCCATGTGGTCATTTCTGTAGGAAATTCTGGATACTGACGGAGAAACGTGCCCCGTCTGCCCCGGAACTGGCAGTGCCTGCATACTAGCTGATGTGGACATCTGTGATGATACGGTCGTCCAACACATGGCATTTTGGAAGCGTGTAGATGCACTCGTTGTACAGTAGGGCATGAACCGAGGAAATGTCCCCAACTCACAATTCTGAACAAGAGGCATATCAAGACTGCACAATAGTAGTAGCTTTCGGCGCCATATACAGGTAGCCACGTGACGAGGTATTCGGGCAATGAGCAGAAAGGTGCCAATTAGGGCACCCAGAAGCCAGGTTTCAGAGGAATGTAGAATCACTCGGAGGACCCCGATGAAATGCTTTAGAGTGGTACACGACCGTGGAACTATGGCTTAAAGTGTCAACCAAATCAGTAGCTGGCTGTATTTCCCTATTTGGGAGCCAGTCCGACCATACATCTAACGCTATATACACCACCTTCCGAATGCAGCCGCCAATTTGCAGCCTTTGAAGTCATGATTTTGCAAGTTTGATGCTCTCGGCTCAGAGCCCGAGACGTTCCTGTTCATGAATTCTCACACCCTTCCAAAACTTTGACACTTTCGAAACCCCCGTAATTTCCAAAAGTCGAGTTCCTCTTCAGAACGTAGCGCCACCCTTTCTGTTCCCCTCAACACAATCTCGGGACCTCCGACCGGACATTGTTGCAATAGCAATGGGCGTTCCTGCATACAGCACGGCCCTGCTCCACCTGACTCTACCAGTACACATCAGACTTGTTTATTACAGCTGGCGTGGTTCCGTTTTCACTTGATTCCTGCGCCCATGCTACGTCTCTCTAGATCCATCTATGTCTGCTCTGCTGCATCGTGGCAGAACGCAACGCAGATGTTTGCTGTGTAGTCACCAGAGGAATCCATCAGCTCTGATCATTCAGCAGTTGGTTGGCTACTTTGTCAGCGTCAGCCCCACAGCAAGCCAAACCGCCAACACAGCCTGCTGCAGAAACTCATCAGAAACCGCCGCAAGAAATCCCATCAGCACCCATCAGCAAATAGTCAGCACCCATCAGCAAATAGTCAGCACTAAGTCGCACTAGCAAACCCCGTTCTCCTTCTCACTGGTATGGTTGCTGGTTGGGAATGTTGCCGTTACCCATGTTGCCAAAATACTGGTAAGGATCGTTGTACCCGCCCGCCTGGGGCATGGGTAACCCGCCCTGCTGCGGCATGCCCTGTCCCTGGTACGGCATGCCATGCGGCAAGTGTGCCGGCGGCAATTGCTGATGTGCGGCCGCCTGGTGTGCCGGATTAGGCCCCGGCTGTTGTGGCGGTGGAGCAGGGCTCTGGTCCGGCGACTCCTGGGAATTTCCGTCCGACTGCTCTCCCTGCTCGTCACCCAAAGATTCCTCCGGCGCATTCAAACACGCCTGGATCAAGTTCTTGCCCTCGCTCTTGGTCACGAGCGGCTGCAACTTGGGCGTGGTGAAGGTGTACACGAGTCCGGTTTCGCTCACCACAAGCAACAACACCTGTGTGCCGGTCAACACAGACAACTCGTATGCTTTCTTCATGATACCTGCCTTTCTTTTGGAGAAGGTGATGTGTCTTCTGGACTTGTCCTGGATGAATTTGATTTCGATCTTGCGCCGTTCTTTCTGCTGCTTTCCTCCTGCAGGCTCGTCTTCGTCGTCGTCGTCGCCACCGACTCCGCTGACCGACCCACGGCTGAACCCGGCCCCGGCTGGTCCGCCCATCACCTCCTCGTTGCTTTCCAATTTGGTTGCATTAGTCACCTCCGACACTGTTGTTAGTAAGCGAGTCTTTTCTGTGTCCCGGGCCCGACTTTGTTTGTGGAGCGCCGCTGGGAAGTGTTTGAGTCTTGTTTCGTTTTGGACGGAAAGTCTGACCTGCCATTTCTGATCTAAGATGGGATGCACCGTCCGTATTAGGAAAGACAATGTGCCCAATTGGGCAACAACTTCTCAAAACACCCACGACAGCGCCGGGTCTGGCGAGAACGGACGGCGCAGACACGGCCCGGCGTGCCCCGGGAGGGTGGGCCGAATACGTACTTTTCTGGGGTATATTTGTGGATTGGGATGTGACTGTGTCAATTCTGTCATCAAAACAAACGAGAAGCGTGAGGATTTAATCCCTTTTGGGATTTTGTGCCGCGCACGCTTGTTCTGCCGTTACCCTCACGTGTGCCGCGAAACACTGCCTCGTGTCGCCTCTGCATGGTGCTCTCGTAAATGCTTTCTATACATCGTGTCCTGAGCGCTGCGATGGTGCTCTTGGTGGGGCCGGAGTTTCGGACCATAAACTGCCTTTTTGTGCCTTCCAGTTCTGCTCCAGCCTGGAACCCGGCTTGAATTGTCTCTTACTGGCCCATGTCGGACTCAACGCCAGTGAGTCCTTCTATGCTATAATCCTCTTCTCTCCGGAGTCGGATAAGTTTTCTGTGGTGTCCTCCACTTCTGGTCTCTTGCACGCCTCGGTTTCCGAATCCCAGATTTCTTTCTTCACTTCTTTGTCTTCATCTGCCAACTCTCCGTTGTCATTGCTCTCCCCCTCGGCTTCCTGCGCGGGCTCGGGCTCTCGTAAATCCTCTTGTGTTATCACACAGGGCTTCAAAGAAATGCTCCCAAAGATCTTTCCTATGAAAGTCCTCACGCTCTCCGACTTCGAAGTCTCCGCGGGCTTGTGCACCGTGAGAAGAAGAACTCGGTATAACGGCGACTTGCGAAATGCAATGAGCGGCGTATCGGCCAGCGCCACCAACTTCTCCACCTTTCGAAGTTCCGTCATGACTTTCTTTTCGTCTCCTCCCTCCTGCATGAGTTGCGGCGACACCAGAAGGTGAAGCCCTGCAAATTGTTCTTGGTATTCGCTTAAATGGTCGGCTAGTTCGGTGGATGTGGGGAAGTTCTCGAAGAATTGTCTCTGCTCTGCTTCGTCTTCGAATATATAGTCTCCGTTCTGAACATCAACCCCCCCCTCTTCAAGCCCCCAGTCTGACTCAAATCCCTCCACATCACACTCCCCCTCTATTTCCTCCTCGTAGTAGTGCGGGGACTCTATTAGCACGGGTGTGTGAGACCTGTGGTTTTTGGCGGGTTTCTTCTGCTTCAAGCTGAGTTTGAGCTTTTTGGTGGGACGTTCGCTATCCGGCTCCTGGGTATGCACAGGACTGGCCGGCTGTCCTTTTGAGCCCCATGCAATGAAATTAACCATGTCAGGTGGGCTCTGCGCAAGCAAATACGCATCTGTGAGAGCATCTTTTTTGGAATTGGCTTTTTTGGCCAAATACTTCTCGATGGCTTCTCCATTCAACGGTGCAACATCACTCGACTTCATCCAGATGTATGTATCGTCGCTGAAAAATCGGACAGGGATGACAATCACAGGCTTCTTCTGCTTGCTTAGTTTGGTCGATTTGGGCTTTAGTGCACGAATGTTTTCTGGAAGTCGGCTTTCGTCGAGAACCATAGCTGGCCATGCCCTATAGCCTTTGACTTTTGCGAGTATGATTCTTCTCGGTTCTAGATCCATTTCTTTCTGCAACCGCTCTAGCTCTGGATCTGAGCTTGACATTTCAGTAAAATCTCTCATGCTTTCATTTCCTTGTGTGTCGGCATGTTCCAGAAATTCATCGCCGTGAACCTGTGCTTCTGCTATGTCCACATCCTCGCTTAAACTTTCCGCTGCTCGGGGCGTTGTCATTTAATCTGGAGAACTGCGCTGCTTATAGTAGCTTGTGTTGGCGAGCAAAAATGCAGCGTGCAGGTCTCGGCACCGCGCATCTATATCCAACAGGGACAGTTGAGCAATCCGTTAAATTCGGCCGTGGACGAGAGGAAGTTGGAAGATCTGATCTCCCAGTCCGACATATAGACCAGAGGTACCCCACTTCACTTTTGTACATGGCCCTGGACCCAATTCGATGCGGCCAATTCTGCTGGTGTTGCCATTGCCATGGCTCAAATAGTTCACGCAGCCCTCTTCACTCCCTATTGCAACGTGTATTTCTTTTGAGTACAGTAGCGCATCACAGCCGACATACGTACTATATGTTGTCCCTAGGTTTGTTTTAAACGTAATGTCGACTGCCTCCTTATCAGAAGTATCATGCTTCAACGAAAGTAGTTCTCCCGTTTCAAAAAGTGCCACCACATTGTCACTGGCGCAGGATAGTCCTAATACTGCTGGTAAATTGGCGGATTCCGGAAAAAAATTGTACAGCGATTTTCGGCTCTCTCGTAGATCCACTTCATGTAACTGACCATCTGCTCCGGCAGCAAAAATGGTGGTATCTGCTCCACACATCGTGAATAAATTGTCTCGTGAGAGGGGTAGTGACCATATGGGTTTGACACTCATACTTCGGATATCGTAGACATGCATTGTACAGCCGTGACCTGCCACAGCTAATACGTTTGGTGTAATGTAATGGCATGTTGTAGAATGGTCAGGAGTAGCCCAGTGTCGTAAGCGATCTCCTCGTACGAGGTCCCATGTTGATAAAGTAGCAGATGAAGCTGCTGCTATGGAGCCCTCAGAATATGATACATCACTCACGGGAAACCGAGAACACTTTCCTAAGTTTGAATTGTGAAGTGGCAGAGCCGGTGATGGCCCAATGAGATACTCCAGTTCTTTGGAACTATTGCAAGATTCATGACTTGGGAAACGTGAAACTTGCAACGAGGAGTCTGATCGCCCCACCACCACTAATGCTTCCAGGATCGGAGCTATCGAGGAGATCATGTGGATTGAGATCAGTTTCCGCGAAATGAGAAGCGAGATGTGCTAGTTAGCCAATCCCACATGTAGCGGAAAGACGGGTCAATTCCCAAACAATAATTTCATTCTCAGAATTGCTCCCCCGTTTGAAGTTTGAAGTAGTCTGAGAAATGCCTCACATGTCGTTTTCGTGCATACTGCTGATATGGTGCACCACCACTGCAACTTTCAATTTTAACGTGAGGCATTGCTCCTTTTATATCCCACCCATTGCGTGTTTCAGGATGGCCTTGAATATGCTTCTTGTGGTTACAAATAGAGATGTGTGCAGGTCGGACACTTGGCCGATAACACGGAGTGCAGTTTTCGAGACACGAGGTGCGTCAGGCGCATGTATGCGCAAGCGCCGAAATTGCGTGCTTCTAGCCGCTTGCCCCGAAACCCCCTTCGCCGCAAACACAAATTTCGTTTCTTGAGTACTATAAAAGCATCTGTTTTTCCCCTCTTCTCAGCATTAATATTTTTTCCAATGGCAAAGTCTCCTGACTACAGCGACTCACTCTCCAACACACCAGCCCCGCACTCTCAATTAAAGCGGAGTAACACAGGGTTCACACCTCACCAGCTTGCGAGTTACGATGCCCAGATCCCAGAGTCTGCCAAAGAAATATGGACCAAGTACTCCAGTTTGCAAAAACTCGAACAGCTAGGAGAACCTTCGGCGAATTCTCTTGATGAGAGCAAGTTCGAGGAGAGATTTGTATCTCACGTGGAGTTCTCCTTGGCTAGAAACAGGTATAATTGCGACGATTTGGCTGCATATCAGGCAGCCTCGCAATCAGTGAGAGATTCTGTTTTGCTCGAATGGGCAAACACTCAGCAGAAGCAGACGATATACGATGGCAAGAGGGTATACTACTTATCGTTAGAATTTTTAATGGGCCGCGCCATGGATAACGCATTGATTAATTTAAAATCGCGAGATGTTGTGGATGCGTCTTTGGCTAAATTGGGCTTCAATTTGGAGACAGTTTTGGATCAGGAGCCTGATGCAGGTCTAGGTAATGGCGGTCTTGGCCGCTTGGCCGCTTGCTTTGTCGACTCCTTGTCCTCGAAAAATTACAGTGGTTGGGGATATGGCTTGAACTATCAGTATGGGATCTTTAAGCAGAAAATTGTCGACGGTTATCAAGTGGAAACTCCCGATTACTGGTTAAAATACTCGAATCCATGGGAGATTGAAAGGCATGAAATCCGCGTCCCCATCGACTTTTATGGCCTGGTGGAGACCCACGCCGATGAAAGTGGACAAAAGAAAAAGTGGCACGGTGGCCAGCGAGTTCTTGCAGTGCCTGCCGACTTTCCCATTCCTGGCTATAACACGCAAAACACTAACAATTTGCGGCTTTGGAATGCAAAACCCACTCATGAATTTGACTTCAACAAGTTCAATTCGGGCGATTACTCTTCATCAGTGGCCGACCAGCAACGTGCCGAATCCATCACAGCTGTTCTTTACCCAAATGATAATTTCTACAATGGAAAGGAGTTGCGTTTGAAGCAGCAATACTTCTGGGTAGCTGCCTCACTCTCGGACATTGTACGGCGCTTTAAAAAGCTCAATTCCAATAATTGGTCAAAATTTACCGAAAAGATCGCCATCCAACTCAATGACACTCACCCCACTTTGGCTATCGTTGAATTACAGAGAATCTTGGTGGACTTAGAGGGTTTGAGTTGGGACACTGCTTGGCAAATTGTGACTAAGACTTTTGCCTACACAAACCACACAGTGATGGCTGAGGCGTTGGAGAAGTGGCCCGTTCATCTCGTTCAAAACTTGCTCCCCAGACATATGGAAATCATTTATGATATCAACTACAATTTCTTGAAGCAGGTGGAAGAAAAATTTCCCAACAATAACGACTTGTTGAGAAGCGTTTCTATCATTGAAGAAGGAGAAAACAAGTCGGTCAGAATGGCCTATTTAGCTATTGTGGGGTCCCACAAAGTGAATGGAGTTGCAGAATTGCACTCAGAGTTGATCAAAACCACTATCTTCAAAGACTTTGTTAGAGTCTTCGGTAGCGACAGATTCACCAATGTGACCAATGGAATCACTCCTAGAAGATGGTTGAGACAAGCTAATCCGGAATTGGCCTCATTGATTGCGGAGACTTTGAAGGATCCTGATTACGAATACTTGACAAACTTGGGAAGATTAAAAGAGTTGGAAAGGTACGTGGACGACGTTTCTTTCTTAAAGAAGTGGGATGCAATTAAAACCAAGAAGAAAGAGAACTTGGCCGCCTTGGTGAAAGCAGAAACAGGCGTTGTGTTAGACCCTTCTGTGATGTTTGATATCCAAGTCAAGAGAATCCATGAGTATAAGCGGCAGCAGCTTAATATATTTGCTGTGATCCACAGATACTTGACTATTAAGGAGTTGCTCTCCAAAGGAGTTTCTATTGAAGATATCAAGAAGAAGCGTTTTATCTCCAAAGCAAGCATTTTTGGTGGAAAGGCTGCACCTGGTTACTACATGGCCAAAACGATTATTCATTTGATCAACAAGGTTGCCGCAGTTATCAACAATGACGAGAGCATTGATAACTTGTTGAAGGTCGTGTTTATTCCTGACTACAACGTTTCCAAGGCCGAGATCATATGCCCGGGATCGGATTTGTCCAACCACATTTCCACTGCAGGTACGGAGGCGTCGGGCACGTCTAATATGAAGTTTGCGCTCAACGGAGGCCTCATCATTGGAACTGTGGATGGAGCTAATGTTGAAATCACCAGAGAAATCGGTGAAGAGAACATCTTCTTGTTTGGAAACTTGGCGGAGTCTGTTGATGAGATTAGAGAAAGACATTTCACAGAAGGAGTCAAAATCCCCGAGTCTTTGAAGAAAGTCTTCCACGCTTTGGGGTCTGGCTTATTCGGAAACTACGAGGAGTACAGGCCGTTGGTGGAGGGGATTACTCACCATGGCGACTACTACTTGGTTTCAGATGACTTCGATTTGATGTTGGAGTGCCAAAGAAAATTGGAAGATGTCTACGGCCATCACGGGGGCGATGCATCCGATGAAGACCATTTGCATAGGTGGGTCAAAAAGTCGGTGTTGTCCGTGGCCAACATGGGCTTTTTCAGCTCAGATAGATGTGTCGACGAGTACGCCGAGAACATCTGGAACGTCGAGCCGCTCAACCAGTGACATCCCCAAGCGCCGTGCCCGCGTGGCTAAGCTACATACCTCGTTCCAAGAACGCCATTGACTGTACTCTGCCACCGTACTGGTTTCTCGAACCCGCTCCTGCACCCTATCACGTGTGCGCGCACGTGCGTGGTAAATCGCACCGAAAAGTCCCGTGTGGATACCACCCCCCAACAGAACAGCCCTTTTTGCCGTGCTCGTGACATACATAGGTTCCAGTGACAGACCTCCCGAAACGGCTTTTGGGACGCTTGGACTATTCTTTCTCTGCACACAAATCGACAGCAAGTCGTAACCGCCGTGGAGCTTACGTGGCGACACACGGATCAAAGCGCCTGCCACAATCCCCGTTTTTGAGCTAAAAAAGCCAATCCAGCAAACCAGATCTGTGTCGGCCATGCTAGCATTCAGCAAAGTTCTCAGTGTCTGGGCGGTGGTTGCAGTTGCCGCCGCCAACCCCCTAAAGAGAGCGAGGGACTCGTTACAGGAAAATAAGGGGCTTACCGCCAGGGATTACCTCGTGACCGATCTTCCCGGACTCACTAAAAACATCCCCGAAGAAGAAGTTCCGCTCATGTTCGCTGGGCAGCTTGAGCTTTATCACAACAACAACACACACTACTTCTTCTGGAAGTACGAGGACCAATACAAGACCGCCACGGCGGAAAACAGGACGATTTTCTGGCTCAACGGTGGCCCCGGGTGTCTGTCTATGGATGGGGCACTCATGGAGTCAGGGCCGTTCCGTATCAACTCGGATCTTGAGGTTGTGTATAACGAGGGCTCGTGGCACAAGCAGGGAAATTTGGTGTTTGTGGACCAGCCCTCGGGGACCGGGCTCAGCTACGGCGCCGACTTCGACGGCGAGTTGTTCGACGTGCTGTGGCACTTTGTGCGGTTCCTCGAGAAGTACTTCGAGCTCTTTCCCGAAGATGCCGACCATGAGATTGTATTGGCAGGAGAGAGCTACGCGGGCCAGTATATCCCGTACATTGCCAAGGCTATCAAGGACCGAAACGCTCGGCTGGCTGCGGAAGATGCGTGGTTTTTGAAAGGCTTGTTGATTGGAAATGGCTACATATCACCCAACGAACAAGGCCTTTCGTTTGTTCCGTTTGCCCTCCAGGCCCAGCTCATCACCCCCGACCACCCGCATTGGAGCGATTTGATGAAGGCGCACCAACGATGCCAGGAAGCTGTGGATCGGTCGTTGGCAGGCGAAACTGGCGAGATTTATGAGGTGGTCGGCAGTGCGTGTGACCGTGTGCTTTCTAAGCTCTTGGGCTTCACGCGCAACACCACCGCCGACCACGACCTGCAGTGCTTGAACATGTACGACTACACGCTCAAGGACTCGTATCCTTCGTGCGGAATGTCGTGGCCGCCGGATTTGGCCAATGTCACGCCGTTCTTGGGCAAGCACGAGGTCATGCAGGATTTGAACTTGGTGTTTGAGAAGACCTGGACCGAGTGTTCTGGTGCTGTGGGCGGCCACCTCAAGGCACGCAAGTCGGAGCCAGCCATCAAGCTTCTTCCCGAGCTTTTGCAGGATCTCGACATCGTGCTTTTTCACGGAAACAGGGACATTATCTGCAACTACATTGGCGGCGAGCGTATGATCGAGGCGCTCACGTGGGGAGGGCAGCGGGGCTATTCTGAAGATCTTCCTGTATATGACTGGGTGCACAACGGCTCCGTCAGCGGGTACATCAAGAGCGAGCGGAATTTGACCTTCATCAATGTCTTCGATGCGCTGCATATGGTGCCCTTCGACAAGCCCGAGGAATCGAGGGCGCTTGTGGATATTTTGTACCGAAATTACGAGGTGAAGGCGGGCGGAAAGGCCAAGCCTCCGCAAATCCGGACGCTGCCGTTCCAGGCAAAGGCGCTCACCATTGCGAAGGTGGATCTGGGAAACTCAACCATGCAAAATTCGACCACGTTTGGAAACTCGACCACCGGCTACGAGACGCTGGAGCAGGCGCATACCAGCCGCATAGTGAGGGTGATCCAGCTTGCGGTGATAGTCGTGATGATCTGGGGTGTGTGTGCACTCTATTCGACGTATCGAAGCAAGCCCACGTCGATCATCAAGACCAAGCCTGCAGGACGCAAGAAAAACGTGCTGTGGGCGGACCAGTTGAAGGAGGACGAGACCAAAAGCGAGGGTCTGTTGATTTCCAAGGCCATGAACAAGTTGAAGAAGCCCGATAATGGCTCCTACAAGCCAGTCAACGAGGACATAGAGATGGGCGAGAACGTGGGCCATGACTTTGTTGTTGGCAGCGACGACGAACGCACGTGAACGCGGCACATCGGCCCGGGAACAACGAAGCTGGGATGAAACGTGGTAGCATCGATGTCGGTTGTCCTGCATACATCGGCCCTCCTGCATATATTGGTTGACCTGCACATAAGCCGACACATGAATTGCTTGGAGGCATGGCAGGCGTCCCTAGCTGCCTAGGTGCCGCAATCCCCTACTGCTTGAGGTACATATTAAACGAATTCTTCTTCCAGGCCCGCAGTTCCGGCGCCGTGTCTGCAGTCACGTGCGCGCGGGTACATCTCCACGAAAAAACTCCTCTGCACCACATGTTCCGACCATCCACACTCTCCATGTCCGGCGTGCGGCGTCTCTCGGTGGGCGTCCCTCCGCAGTACACATTGGCGTCCATCCGCCACTTCCCCTCGTTGGAACCCCGCACCATGGTGCCGTATCCGACACGCTTCTTGGACCACCCCCTAAGAAGAGACCTTTTGTGGAGCGCCGTGGTGTGTGAAGCCGACAATGCCCGTGTCGGCGCCGGGTACGTGCCCACCAAAGGAGACAAGTGGTTTTCCAACCGCAAGTTGCATCCACAGAAGGGAAGCGGGCGAGCCAGAGTGGGAGACGCCAACTCGCCTATTCGTTTCAATGGCATCAAGGCCCACGGAATCAAGGCGCCGCACGACTGGTCTACAGACTTGCCCAGCAAGGTCTACAACCGCGCCGTGCAGACGGCGTTTAGCGACCAGTACCGGAACGGGCGGTTGTTTGTGATTGGCGGGGAGCTGGAGCTCGCGTATGAGTACGGAGAGCAGATGCGCCAGTTTGTGCAGCACCACGACCTCGAGGGCTTGCATCTATTGTTCGTCACCAACAATGAACGCAGCAATCTTGTTTCGGCCGCTGCTGCTTTGGGCGACAAGTGTGACGTGTTGGTGAAAGAGGCAGTGGAGGTGCGTGACTTGCTCAAGGCCAAGCGAATCTACATCGAGGAGTCGGCCATGAACTGGTTTGTGAGCAGATACACGAAATAGCAACTGTACATAGAAATCGGCTGCCGCTGCCCCCCGTAGCACCGTGCCCCGGCGGTGGTGTCCGGTCACGTGCTAGGGCTCCAGCCCCGGCGCGCGTGCAGGCCCTCCGGCACACGGCGCGCTTTCCGGCGCACGGTCCACACGCGAAGAAAAATTTCTTCTCAAGTTTTCAATCCACCAACTACTCCATATCAAAATGTCCTTAGTCGTCCAAGAAGATGGATCTTTCCAACACATTTTGCGGTATGTTACAAGCCGCAAAGCGCCATGAAACGAATGAACCACCGGAGCACCCGCCACCGGAGCACCCGCCATCGGAGCACCCGCCATCGCTGAAGCCGCCGTCGCTGAACAGCTAGCAGTTGCGTGCGCTCATATCCACCACGGCTGGCACCGCACGGGTGTGCACAGCCGCTGGTCCGGCTCCGCTGAGATGGTCCGGCTCCGCTGGGACGGCATCGTTGCTTCCCTCGCACCATACTAACAACAGTTTGTTGAACACCAACATCGACGGTAGAATCAAGATCATGTACGCCTTGACCAAGATCAGAGGTGTCGGAAGAAGATACTCCAACTTGGTCTGCAAGAAGGCCGATGTCGACTTGACCAAGCGTGCTGGTGAGTTGACCCAAGAAGAGTTGGAGAGAGTCGTGACCATCATGCAAAACCCAACCCAGTACAAGATCCCAGCCTGGTTCTTGAACAGACAAAAGGACCAGGTTGACGGTAAGGACTACCACGTCTTGGCCAACAACATGGAGTCTAAGTTGAGAGAGGACTTGGAGAGATTGAAGAAGATCAGATCCCACAGAGGTATTAGACACTACTGGGGTTTGAAGGTCAGAGGTCAACACACCAAGACCACCTCCCGTGGACGTTAAGTCGGAGTATACTATCATTGTAATTAATTTACGTTTAACCAGTGTAGAAGATCACGTTGTTCTCGCGACTGCACACAGCCCCGGTGCAGCGGCCTTGCTTTCGCAATCGTTATCGCCACCAACACCTGGAAATGCCGCCCAAAGTGGAGCTCGATTCGGACGAGAACGTCCCCTTGGGACGCCGGAGACCCGTGCACCCCAGAAAAGTCAAGGCTGAGCCGATCGAGCGCTTGGTGATTGAAGACGACGGTGGCAGCGCCGAGGAAGCAGGTGTTAAGGAGGGGGTTAGAGTGAAGGATGAAGGCAAGGAGGAAACAGGCACCGACATCAAGTCCGACGAAGGAGGCTTCATTGCAGACGATCCAGACCTCAAACCAAGGCGCAAGCGCCGGACACAGAAAGTCAGCTACAACGAGTCGGACGAAAGCAGAGCCAGAACCAACGGAAGGGCTGCAAAAACTGCTTCCAGAACCAAGAAAAGTGCAAAAGCTGCTTCCAGAACCAAGGCAAGTGCAAAAAGCAACCCCAAGGTCGAGGTCCCGGATCTGGACTACGAGGACGGCGCAGATGGTCAGTCCAGAGACAGCGCCATCACGCTCAGCGAGGAGCTGGACGACCAGAAAGTGAATGTGGAGCTGGACGACCAGAAAGTGAATGTGGAGCTGGACGACCAGAAAGTGATTGTGGAGCCGGTCAATAAAAAACGGCGGGTGACCAAAAAGAAAAAGGAGCCCAAGGTCAAGGTGCCGTACTTCACTCGCACCACCAACAAGCTCTACGAGCAGCACCCCGAGCTCAAGGACGTTTTTCCGTATCTCCAGTCGGTGGACAAAATCAAGGTGGAGCGCAGCGTGCAGCCGCCAGACATGAACATCCGGCTCTTGCCGTTCCAGTTGGAGGGCTTGAACTGGCTCATGAAGCAGGAAGACGGCGAGTTTGGCGGCGGCATCTTGGCCGACGAAATGGGGATGGGCAAGACTATCCAGACCATCGGCCTTTTCATGATGGACTTGAAGAAGCGGCCCAACTTGGTGGTGGGTCCCACGGTGGCACTCATGCAGTGGAAGAACGAAATCGAGGCGCACACCAAGGAAGGCAAGTTGAAGGTGCTTCTCTTTCACGGCGCCAACCGCGCCGCTTCGGCCAAGGAGCTTGAGGAGTACGACGTGATCTTGACGTCGTACTCGGTGTTGGAGTCGGTGTACCGGAAAGAGCGCTACGGCTTCAAGCGAAAAGACGGCGTGGTGAAGCAGAAATCCCCGCTCCACGCCCTTCCGTTCTATCGGGTGGTGTTGGACGAAGCCCACAACATCAAGGACCGGACCAGTGGAACGGCCAAGGCTGCGAACGATCTCAACACGAAGAAGCGCTGGTGTTTGACAGGAACCCCGCTCCAGAACCGCATTGGCGAGATGTACTCGCTTATCCGGTTCATGAAGCTCGATCCCTTCTACAAGTACTTCTGTACCAAGTGTGAGTGCTCGTCGGCGGAGTGGAAGTTTCTGGACTGGCGCCATTGTGACATCTGCGGCCACTCGCCCATGCTCCACACCAACTTCTTCAATCACTTCATGCTCAAAAACATCCAAAAGCACGGCATCGAGGGCGATGGGCTTACCTCGTTCCAGCACATCCGGCTCTTGCTCAATAACGTCATGTTGAGGCGGACGAAACTCGAGCGAGCAGACGATTTGGGGCTTCCTCCCCGGGTGGTGGAGATCCGGAAGGACTTTTTCAACGAGGAGGAAAAGGACTTGTATGCATCACTCTACAGTGATCTGAAGCGGAAGTTTAACGAGTTTGTGGCTGAGGGTATTGTTCTCAACAACTACGCCAATATCTTCACGCTTATCACGCGGATGCGGCAGTTGGCCGACCACCCTGATTTGGTGTTGAAGCGGATTGGAAGCAACGCTGTTTCCAACGAAGTGGACGGAGTCATCATGTGTCAGCTCTGCGATGACGAAGCCGAGGAACCTATAGAGTCCAAGTGCCGGCACAAGTTCTGCCGCATGTGCATTTCCGAATACTGCCAGAGTTTTTCCGGAGAAGACAAGAACTTGACGTGTCCTGTGTGTCACATTGGTCTTTCCATTGATTTGCAGCAGCCGGCGTTGGAGGTGGACGAGGAATTGTTCAACAAGGGCTCCATCGTCAACCGCATCAAGTTGGGCACGCACGGCGGCGGGTGGAAATCCTCCACCAAAATCGAGGCCTTGGTGGAGGAGCTATACAAGCTTCGTTCCGACAAACACACCATCAAATCGATTGTGTTTTCGCAGTTCACGTCGATGCTAGACTTGATTGAATGGAGGCTCAAAACGGCGGGCTTCGAGACCGTCAAGTTGTCCGGGTCTATGTCGCCGCAGCAGCGAGACAGTACCATCAAGTACTTTATGGACAATACTTCGGTGGAGATTTTCTTGGTGTCTCTCAAGGCTGGAGGTGTGGCATTGAATCTCTGTGAGGCTTCACAAGTGTTCCTTATGGATCCGTGGTGGAATCCTTCAGTGGAGTGGCAGTCCATGGACCGTGTGCATCGGATCGGGCAAAAGAGGCCGATTCGGATCACCCGCTTTTGTATCGAGGACAGCATCGAACTGAAGATCATTGAGTTGCAGGAGAAGAAGGCGAACATGATACATGCTACTATCAACCACGATGACGCGGCGGTCAGCCGGCTTACTCCGGACGATCTCCAGTTTCTATTTATGAACTGACGCGTGGAATACTGGAGAGCTACACAGTTTGGTCGGTGTCTGGCCGAAAATCGGATCCAGGAATCCTGCTGTCCTAGACGGCCGCACTATATGCAGTTCTTATCATCACGTGCGGTGACTCATTTCCCGGTGCCTTGGGAAAATTCGCAGCGCAAAGCTACACCACGTATTATCCCGCTTTCTCCCGCTTTTCTACCCCTATTTTCAAACTCAACATGGACTTCTGGGTCGATTACTTGGACAATCCCACGTTGTCGGTGTTGCCGCACGACTTCTTGAAGCCATTGAACAATCGCTCTGTTGAGGCCACCAAGACGTTCTCCCTTCGCCAGCCGCCGTCGTTTGTGTCGGGATTGGCTGCGTTTGCCGCCTTGGTGTACCGGCTTTCTGGCGACGACGATATCCTCATTGCCACCGATGCACACGCGTCTGGCGAGCCGTTTGTGGTACGTGTGAGTGTGGACCCTAAAATGACCTTCGCCCAGTTGCAGGCGGCGGTCGAAGGGGAGTACACCGCCAACCAGGCCAAGGTGCAGTACCACAGCTTGAACGACGTGGCTGCAGCCATCAAGAGAGAAAAGGGATCGGACACTTATCCGCCATTGTTCAAGGTGTCGTACCAGCACGCCCGTGAGTCGCAGAAGTTGGAGACGTCGGTGGAGGGCTCTGTGCGGGACTTGGCGTTCTTCGTGGGCCCCAACGGCGACTTTTCCATCTACTACAACTCCTTGCTATATAAGAGTGAAAGGTTGGACATTTTCGTCGAGCAGTTCATGCAGCTCTGTGCCCAGGCCGCTGCGCTGCCCGAGACTGCCATCACCCAGATCCCTTTGACCACAGAGACACAAAAAGCGAGCTTGCCCGACCCCACGGTGGACTTGGATTGGTCCGGCTTCCGAGGCGCTATCCAGGACATCTTCATGGACAACGCCTTGAGGTTTCCCGACCGCACGTGTGTGGTGGAGACCAAGTCCTTCCAGAATCCCTCCTCGCAGACACGCACCTTCTCCTACAAGCAGATCAACCAGGCGTCGAACATCGTGGGTAACTACTTGAAAGAAACAGGCATCAAAAAGGGCGATATTGTGATGATCTACGCCTACAGAGGTGTGGACTTGATGGTGGCAGTCTTGGGAGTTTTGAAGGCAGGCGCCACCTTCTCGGTTATCGACCCTGCATATCCACCTGCCCGCCAGAACATCTACCTCTCCGTGGCCAAGCCACAAGGCTTGATCGGCATAGAAAAGGCTGGGGTGTTGGATAAGTTGGTGGAGGACTACATCGAGACGGAATTGAGCGTGGTGTCCAAAATCCCCCAGTTGAGAATCAACTCCGATGGCTCTTTGTTGGGAGGCGCCTTGGGTTCTGACTCTGACTGCTTGGCCAAATACGAAGCCTACAAAGACACGCCCACTGGAGTGGTGGTTGGTCCCGACAACAACCCCACGCTCTCGTTCACCTCGGGCTCGGAGGGAATCCCCAAAGGAGTCTTGGGCCGCCACTACTCGTTGGCATACTACTTTCCGTGGATGGCCAAGCGCTTTGGCTTGTCTAAGGACGACAGATTCACCATGTTGTCGGGAATCGCACACGACCCCATCCAGAGAGACATGTTCACGCCTTTATTCCTTGGGGCGCAGTTGTTGGTTCCCACCGCAGACGATATTGGAACCCCAGGCAAATTGGCGGAATGGATGGCGGAATACGGTGCCACCGTGACACATTTGACCCCGGCCATGGGCCAGTTGTTGAGTGCACAGGCTTCCACGCCGTTCCCAACTTTACACCATGCGTTCTTTGTTGGTGACATTTTGACCAAAAGGGACTGTCTCCGTTTGCAGACGTTGGCAGAAAACGTGTACATCGTCAATATGTACGGAACCACGGAAACTCAGAGGGCTGTGTCTTACTTTGAGATCGAGAGCAGGTCTGCAAACCCCAGCTACTTGAAGAATTTGAAGGACGTGATGCCTGCAGGAACCGGTATGTACAACGTACAGTTGTTGGTGGTGAATCGCCACGACACGTCGCAGACCTGCGGAGTTGGAGAAATCGGAGAAATCTACGTTAGGGCTGCCGGATTGTCGGAAGGATACCGTGGCTTGCCAGATTTGAACAAGGAGAAGTTTGTCACGAACTGGTATGTGGACCCAGCGGTTTGGACCAAGCAGGACGAGGAGAACAAGACTCCCGAGCAAAGCTCCTGGAGAGAGGCATCGTGGCTTGGCCCCAGAGACCGTCTTTATCGAACCGGAGATTTAGGGCGGTATTTGCCCGACGGAAACGTGGAGTGCTGTGGTCGTGCAGACGACCAAGTCAAAATCAGAGGCTTCCGGATCGAATTGGGTGAAATCGACACTCATCTCTCGCAGCATCCTTTGGTCAGAGAAAACTGCACGCTTGTGAGAAGAGACAAGTCCGAGGAACAGGTGTTGATCTCATACATTGTCCCTAAGGATTGTGCCGAATTAAATGAGCTTAAGGACGAGGTGGAGGAGCAGAACGACCCTATCATCAACGGTTTGGCAGCGTATGGACCGTTGATCAAGGATATCAAGAAGTACCTCAAGAAGAGATTGGCGTCCTATGCCATTCCCACCATCATTGTTCCCTTGGTGTCGTTGCCGCTCAACCCCAACGGAAAAGTGGACAAGCCAAAATTACCGTTCCCAGATACTGTGCAGTTGGAGGCGGTGGCCAGGTTGACCTCGGCCAGAAGCGGTAACAATTCCGAGGAGCAGAACCTCTCGCAATTGGAAACTCAGATCCGCGACTTGTGGTACGATGTGTTGCCCAACAAACCGCCATCCATTGCCAAGGACGACTCGTTCTTCGACTTGGGCGGTCACTCCATTTTGGGAACAAGCATGATCTTTGAGTTGAGGAAGAGGTTGAACGTGGATATCCCGTTGGGTGTTATCTTCAAGAACCCCACCTTAGAGGCATTCGCCCAGGAAGTGAGTCGCTTCATCAAGGGAGATTTTGCTCAATTGGCCGATGGGACCAATGCCGAAACTGAGGCGCCAACAAACGAGAAGTCGTACTTTGATGATGCGAAGGAATTGAGTTTGTCGGCATTGAGCGAAACTTACCCCTCGTTGGAGAGCTTGGACTTTTCAAAAACCATCAACGTTTTCATCACCGGTGTCACTGGTTTCCTTGGGTCGTTTATTGTGAGAGATCTTTTGACCTCTCGTCCCGGATGCAACTTCAAGATCTACGCTCACGCCAGAGCCAGCACCAAAGAAGCAGGTCTCGAAAGAATCAGAAAAGCCGGAAAAGTGTTCGGCATTTGGGACGAGGCATGGGCGCAAAACATCGAGATTGTTTTGGGCGACTTGTCCAAACCCCAGTTTGGCATGGGTTCTTCTGAGTGGGACCAGTTGGCCAATCAGGTGGATGTGATTATCCACAACGGAGCCATGGTGCATTGGGTCTACCCTTACGCCACGTTGAGAGATGCCAATGTCGTCGGTACTGTCAATGTGATGAACTTGTGCTCCTCCGGAAAGCCCAAGTACTTTTCGTTTGTTTCCTCGACTTCCACGCTTGACACCGAATACTACTTCAACGCCTCGGACGAACTCACTGCCAAGGGCTTGGCCGGAATTGCCGAAAGCGACGATTTAATGGGATCTTCCACTGGTTTGGGAACGGGTTACGGCCAGTCCAAATGGGCCGCCGAATACATCATCAGAAGAGCAGGCGAACGTGGCTTGAAGGGATGCATCACCAGACCCGGGTATGTCACGGGATTTTCCAAAACCGGAGCTTCCAACACGGACGATTTCTTGTTGCGGTTCTTGAAGGGCTGTGCCGAATTGGGCCAGTACCCCGACATCACCAACAGCATCAACATGGTGCCGGTGGATCACGTGGCGCGTGTGGTGGTGGCCACGGCCCTCTTCCCTCCTCAGAAGGACTACTTGTCGGTGGCCCACGTGACCGGCCATCCCAGGATCAACTACACCGAGTTTGTGGGCAACTTGAAGACATACGGCTACCCGGTGCAGGCCAGGGATTATCCTGAGTGGAGAAGTGCGCTCGAGAAGTACGTTGTTGAAGAGACCAAGAGCTCTGCCTTGTTTCCGTTGCTACACTTTGTTCTTGACAATTTGCCACAGGACACCAAGGCGCCGGAGTTGGACGACCTGAATGCCGTCCGTGCGTTGAAGGACGATGTTGCTCTCTCGGGCCATGACGCCAGCGGCGGAGTGGGTGTTGTGGACGACGTTGTGGGAGTGTACATAAGCTACTTGGTCAAGATCGGCTTTTTGCCTGCCCCAACCGGCAATGGCCAGGCGTTGGTGCCCGTTGAGTTGTCTGACGAGACCATGGAGCTCGTCACCTCTGGCGCGGGCGGCCGTGGCTCCGCCAATTAGAACGTGAAACTTGCTGTGTCCTGTATATAAGGATAATTGATTCTGGGCTGTATCCTCAAAACCCAAAACTCGCTAGCCGCTGTGCCTGCATACTGTATTTCAGGCGAGATTCCGCGTTAGTTGCTTTTCCCCGCTGCAGCGATGACGCATGAACGGGGCGTAGATGACTCATAATCTGGTTGTGTGCAGGACGATAATGTCGCGTGCGCCAAAAATCGGACTATAGATACGGGGCGAATTCCACTCTTGCAAGCCAACATTTTCGACTTATCACTGGCCAAGTACTCAGATTTATCAGGTTACAATTGAACTCAAGCGATAAATCTACTTCCATTTACGAGTGAACCCAAGAACAAGTACCCAAGAACAAGTACCCAACAACAAGTACCCAAGAACAAGTACTTGACACCGTTCAGCTGTCGTCAAATACCACACAAAGAACTCCAGGCATGCCGGTCACGATCAAGTTGGCAGAAGCGCTACGGTTGAAAATGGACTTGGTAAAACAACTTGACCAGCTCAAGGACAGAATACAAAATGCGACGTTGGTGGAGGAGGACGAGGAAGTCAACACAATAGCGTACTCGACTCTCCAAACGTTCGATGCCGCGTCTCAGCGGCTCCTAAAACTAAGCGTGGCGATAAACAAAGCCAACATGGAAAACACCGTCACTTACGCCTCGTTCTACGACAACATAAAGGACTATACGTTGATAGGCGATACAAACTCCAACAGCTTATCGGAGAATATGGTCATATCCACCAAGCTGGTCATGGAGGCATTGGTCGAACGAGACCGCCTCAACCAAGATATCATTAGCCTCAAAGACATTGCAAGAAGAGCCGAGGTGATGCCTCGCTACAGTGTGGACGACGTCAAGAAAAAGTCCACCATTGACTCCAAAAAGCTACAGAAGCGCTTGGACGCCATGTCCAAGTACTTGCGGCTAATGGAAACCCGCCTCCAGGAGACCAATTGGGTGGTGGGGCTAGACTTTGAGTGAGCCGTTTCATGTCGGTAGCTTGGATCTCAGGCGACTCTCCAACCCCGCGTCGTGAGTGGATGACGCTAGCCGCGTCCACGGATCGGCCCTCTGATTCAGAATTCTTATTTTTTATTGAGTCTTTTTTATTATTCGGCAATACCAGCTTGAAAGTACACCAGCATTATTTATATTCACTACCAGGAGAGTGATGGGACCAGGCGAGGGAGGGCTTGGGGACATAATAAACAAACAACAAGCAGCAGTAGCCAGAGTAGGACAGCACGTGCAACCAGCAGTAGCCAGAATAGGACAGCACGTGCAACCAGCAGTGGCCAAAATAGGACAGCACGTGCAACCAGCAGTGGCCAGAATAGGACAGCACGTGCAAGCAGCAGTAGCCAGAATAGGACAGCACGTGCAAGCTCCGGCATCATTAAGATGGCCTGCACATACCCCCTCCTTCGGCTCGCGCTCCTCACCCAAGCACCATGACCAACGCCGGCGCCTCTTCCCCATTCCTAGCGCCGGGGCTTTTGCCCAGCCCGAAGCTCCGAAAACCGCATTCCCCCGTCCATACTCCCCGGCTCGTTCTGTCCCGCCACCACAGCTTCGATGGTGCAGACAAAACAATCAAGAAGAGCCTCGTGGAGGAGTTCTATAAAAAGGAGGCCAAAAGCAAGCAGCGCAGCTACACAGATATCCCCAACTCGCTAGCGTCTTCGTTGGCCACGGCACAGCCATCAGGCGCAGAACCCGAAGAAGATGGCGCCGAGACAGAGGGGCTACTGCTGGCGCCACACAACCAGTTGGGCCAGCGCCAAGTCAGCCACGTCAGCCACTCGTGGAACGACCGCCATTTCGGCTTTTCGGAAAACACTGCCGAAACCCTCATCAACGTCGACCGTGGCGGAAGCAAGTTGACGCTTGAGGAGGTGGATGCGGCGCTCCAAGAGGCGGTGGAGGCGTCGGGTCGCAGTCAGGGGGTACATGTGGAACCGGGCACGGGACAGCGGGAATTGCAACTTGTGCAGCAGTACCTCCAGCAAGAGACGGCCAAGGTGGATGAAATTTATCTGCAGTTGCGGTGCAGCGTAGGTCAAGCCAAAGGAAAATACCGCACCAGGTTGGAGGCCAGCATGGACAAGGTGCAGGTTCTCCGGCGGGAGTTGGGGGTGCTTGGCGACCGAGTGGCCGCCGCCAAGGAACGCATCTACCGATGCAGGGACGTGATGCTGGGGCCCATGGAGGAGCGGTTGGCGGTGCTAGACTCTGTCTGCAGGAACTTCGAGGAGTACGACCGACTTCTCCGCCGCCAGCGCATCAAGTACTTGGTGTCGGCGGCGGTGGTGGCTGCTTTGGCGGTGGTGGCGTACACGGCTGTGCGGTGAGCTGCGCAGGCGACGTGCCGAAGACCAACACCCGGTCACCAGTCTCCCCGGAGCAGACTGCACATTGTGGTCCTGCACCCAGACCGCGCCTCTGCGACTCGGAGCAGACTGCATAGTGTCGTCCTGCACCCAGACAGCCGCACCTCTGCGACTCGGCAGCTGCTCGCGGTCATTGCAAGCGGCAGCGCGCGGTGGGTTTCTGTGCAGGACCAACGTTTTATAATTGCGCCTTTGCTCGGTGCGTAGCGAGCACCAACACCCACTTTTTCTTCCGCCCTCTGCCCAGCTTTGCGCCCCAGACCATCGCTTCTGGACACTCCCGCCCCACACTTCTACACGGCCGCTCCCCAAACGGCGGTTTCCTGGCCCTCTGCCCACACCTGTCCCTGGCCTGCTTCGCAAATCCGTGCGAATTCTTCGCCTCAGAGCAGAAACCAAGGATCCTTCCGCAATAGTCCCACAGCGTGCTTCATTCATCTGGTTTCGTCATTATCGTCGGAAATCCCAAACCTAAGCATCATGGCACTGGTCTACTACGTGTCATCCAACAACTCGTACGAGTCACCGTACTCCATCCTGACCCGGCAGCCGCGCCACCTCACGTCCTTGGCCCCGCTCCTCAAGGTTTTCTTCAAGGGCGCTAATGACGAACAGGACGTGGATGTGGCCACGGTCGTTGTTCTAGAAAAGGACGTCGCGCCCGATAACAAGACGCCATGTGAGCTTGACCACCTAAGCTTCCCGGAGAGGGTGCTTCTTCTCCGGTACTTTTTTGGCCACATGAACTTGATTGTGATATCGTTTGATGACTTGAAGAACGAGGCGTCCATGACCGAGCTCAACGCAGCCATCGACAAGATTAACCACCTCCTCAAGCACCGAATCTCGCGCGTGGCCACGTGGACTGGTACTGGTATCAACATCAACGATTTCTACGCCGAACACAACTCCATCATGACGAAGACTCTGGTGCAAGTCTCCGACATTGTCACATCCATGTCGTTTATGCTCTACCACCAGGCAAGCATGTCGCATGCCACGGAAACTGATGTGGCCCACTTGAAGGACGTGATTGTGCGCAGCATAGACTTTCTATCGTTGCTAGAAAGCTCCACGCGATGTGCGCTTCCCAAGCTTTGCCACTGTGTTGGCCACTGGGCGTTTCCATCGCATGAATTGTCGAACGACGATTTGCTATATTGCATATATCTCATTCTAGGGTATGCCATTGAGCACATCCGCACCACGGACGTGCCGGCAGGCTTGGAGCTCCCGCTGCCCAACGAGCTTCTCGGAATGATCTTCATGACCAGAGACACCTACAAAAACGGCAATCCATTCCACAACTTCCGCCATGCCGCGGACGTCACCCAGGCATGCTTTCACTACCTTGTGAAGCTCGGGTGTTTGCCCGAGTTTGAACAATTGGAGCAGGACCCGCGCACGTGCGAGTTGCTCACAATCAACGGCGAACGGGACTTCATTCCATGCAACGAGTTGGTGTCCAAACAGATTGAGAAGGAAGAAAAAGAGGCAAAGCAAACAAAACCAGCGCTCCTCAGCCCAGTTCAAAGCTTGGGCTTGTTGGTGTCGGCATTGGGCCACGACGTGGGCCATCCGGGTGTCACCAATGCATTTATGAACAAATACTCCGCGCCAACATCGCAGATTTACGGAGGTCGGTCGGTGCTTGAGCTGTTCCACGCTACCATTTTTACCAACAAGATCTTGAGCGTCAACTGGCCAAGTCTCCTCCAGGCCAGCATCGGCGAGAAGGGGACGCTCAAGAGCCTCATCAACACCAGCATCTTGGCCACAGACATGGCGGAGCACTTCGAGTACATCAACAAGCTCAAGGAGTTTCCGCTCCAGAGCAACCAACTGCTCGAGCAGGTGTACTTGATCTGCTCGGTTCTCATCAAGTGCGCAGACATCTCCAACGTCACGCGGCCGCTCCGCATTTCTGCGCAGTGGGCGCTGGTATTGTCACGGGAATTCGAAGAGGTGGAGATGCTAGAGAACATCATGGGCCAAAACAGCACTTTTGACGTGGATGCGTCGTACTCCAAGTTGCCGGTGGACTTGGAGGAGGTTCTACAGTCTGCGCCGGACATCCACAAGGGCCAGATCTTCTTCATCCAGGCGTTTGCAGAGGGCTTGTTCAACAGCGTAGTGGAGCAGTTTCCGCTGTTGCAGTACACCGCAGACATTGTGCGGGAAAACAAGCGTTTCTGGTTGGCCAGAGCATCATCCCCATAGCAAATAGACTTATAGACTCAGGTACACGGCAGTCACGGACGTGCGCGGTCGAAATCACGTGGCGCGCCGCACGCGCACGAAAAGTCGATGAGACTGCGAATATCTTCGTCCTCCTCTTTTCCCCTTCTCCCAGGAATCACCAGCATCTGCGCCGGCCCGTTTGTCCCCTCGAGAGACCCCTTGCAAGCGCCGTACTTCTGCCCCTGCGACCTTCCTGCATCGCGAGCCAAACCCCTCTTTCGACCCGACGGCTATTCACTTCTGGCAACGTGAAAACACAGCTCCAGGAACCCCCAGAACCACCCAGAACCGCCCCATGACTGAAGAGTTTTCCGAGTACAAACCCATCAAGTTGTCGCCAAGCCCCGGCGAAGGCGACCTCAGAAGCTTCCAGCAAAACGTCAACGAAAACCAGCCGGTGAACTACCAGTCCGAGCGCAACCAGAGCGTGGGCTACAATTTGCAGCAGGAGTTCGAGGCGTTGAAGGCGGATTTGGATTTGGATTTGAGCTACTCCAACACCCCTGAATGTGCGGCGCCGAGCCTGCAGGCGCGGGCTTCCGGCAGACCGTTGGCCACGCCCAACTCAGCCAACTACGGGCTTCAAATGAACGGCTTGGGCTCCGGCATCATGCAGGACTCCTTGGCCCGTGACAGAGCCATGTCTCCCTCAACGCACTCGTTGTTGGGCAGCCAGGGCTCCGGGTTCGTGCCGCCGTTGAACCAGATGCCCAACCGGCCCCAGAGTGTCAACGACTTCCCTTCGTTGTTGCTGCGCCAGCAGAACCCGTTACCCCGCACGCAACTGTCTAGCTTCTACCTGGACATCATCCTGTTCACGTCGTGGATGGAGAACTTGAGCCCCCAGGAAACCCTTGCCATGCTCGACTATTGGTGCAGCCACTTGCCGTTCGACATCTTGCTCACCATGAAGTCCAAGTTGCAAAGCCACTTGACCCAGGGCAGCAACGGCTCCATGCAGTCGTCGTTGAATGGCTTGCACTCGCTGCTGTACAACAAGAACTTCATGTACTCGGACTTTGCCGCTGACTTGGACTCGTTGGCTCTCGACGACTCCATGCGGGGCGGGGCGCAGCACTCGGGCTTGGTGCAGCCCAAACCAAAGACAAACAACTTCCGCCCGCATTTGTTTGAGCTGAAGGTGCAGCGTCCCAAGCTGGCCGACCCCTCGTTGAACAACCGCTTCCCGACCCAGCCACAGTCCGCCTCCGACCGCCGCTCGCCAACGTCTCACTTGTACGAGAAGACCAACTTCTTGCAGTTGGCGGCCGCGTCCAACCTGCCTCTTTCGTATGCCGGCGACAACATCGACATTTCCGCCACCAACAAGTTGGGTGCTCTTGCCACCATCAACTCGCGTGTGGCCTTGGACTCCCGCAAGAGCAACCATCTTGCCCACGGCGTGCACCAGCCAAGCGCTCCTCGTGTCCATAGTGCCGTGGCGTACGAAGAGTCGCTCAACCGGCTGGGAAACTCGTCGCTGGTTCCGGCGGCGCCCAAGTACTCTACCATGGCCAAGGATGCGCTTTCTCCCAACGGCAAGCTGACGTCCTCCACGCCTTTGAGCACGTCGGCCAGCGGAAACTCGTCCATGCCGGCGGAGATCTCAAGCCCGGACTTGTTGGCCAACATTCCAGCATGGTTGAAGTTACTTCGCTTGCACAAGTACACCGACTGCCTCAAGGACATCTACTGGGAGGACTTGGTGGAGTTGTCGGACGACGACTTGGAGGCACGCGGTGTTAAGGCTTTGGGTGCCCGCCGCAAGCTACTCAAGGCATTCGAAGCTGTGAAGCTCTCGAAAGCGTAGACGTTTTTGACCTTGCAGTCTCGCGGATATTTGACATATCCGGATACATAGACACTAGAAGAGCTCTGCTCGCATACATCATGAAGATTGATAGTATTAGACCTTGCCGGACGTGTTTTCGATCACCTGTTTGCAACAGTGCGCTGTTTGACTCAACCTCCATTCTCTTGCAACAGCTCAACGGGTTGGACAGCAACGCCGCCGTCAACAGCCTTGCGGTGTTGCAGAGTGCGTTATTCCACATTGGCGGTCGCCAGCACTCAGACAATGGCACAGAGTTGGTCTTTTCACTCAGACAATGGCACAGAGTTGGTCGTCTCACTCAGACAATAGCACAGCACGAGTTGGTCGTCTCACTCAGACAATGGCACAGCACGAGTTGGTCTTTTTGGCCTGCTTGTAGAACATGCGCGACGAGGACGACAAGGCCTCCGACTTGTCGACCAAGGAGTCCAACTTCTCACCCCTCTGCAACACGCTCTCGATGGTCTTGTGCAACACAATCTTGGTCTCGTCCAACTCCTGTTGCACCTTCATTATGGAGTCAGCCTGGCTGGGATCCTGGTACTTCTTCAAGTACACGTCCAACTTGTCAAACGCCAACGAGCTGTTTGTGGCAGAAACGCCGCTCCACTGGCTGGCCGGGTGGAGCGACAAGTACTCCTCCAAGATCTTATTGATCAAGGTGTACGCCGGACGAACGGGGTACTCCTTATCGGTGATCAACACACACGACAAGCCCTCGGACCGCGTGTAAGTGTGGCCCACATAGTTGCCCTCCTCAATGGACTGCCTCTGGCCAGCCGGGGTTCTCTGGGAGACGGTTTCCGAGAAGAAGGTCATGAACTGCGCCACGGACGACCGCTCGAAGAACGAAAACTGCAGGAGGTCGCTGGCCGACGCCAACTCCACGGCTTTCTCGCCCACTTTGAACACTCCAATGTAGTATACCTTCATAATGGAGACCAGCTGGCGGTGCGCGCGGATACAGCAAGCGGGTCACGTGGCGCGCGTACTTGGTCGCGCGCCGCTTCTCCTGACAACCATGAGCGAGGACACCACCACCTTGAAAGTTGTGCTCCTTGGCGATGTGGGCGTGGGAAAGAGCTGCCTACGATCGCAGCTTGTGCACCGGATGTTCGTGGGTGCTTACAAGGCCACAATTGGGGCAGACTACTTGACCACGGTGATGAGTGGGTACGACGACCAAGGCGAAGGTGGTGAGGGCCACGGAGACGGGCCTGGCCACGAACCACATTGCGGCCGGTGGCTGGTCAGTCTCCAGGTGTGGGACACGGCGGGGCAGGAGCGGTTCAACTCCATCTCCCAGGCATTCTACCGCGGCGCGGACGTGGCGGTATTTGTCTACGACGTGACCAACTACGAGTCGCTTCTCAGCGTGCGTGAGTGGTTTGCTCGTTTCATGGCCCACTGCAGGGTTGCTGCTCCGGCCATCGTGATTGTGGGCAACAAGCTGGACAAGGTTGGAGAGCGCACCGTGGAGTTGGCTGAGGTGAAGGACATTCTCTGCCGCCGCTCCAACACGCAGGCGGAAGCGTTGGAGGGGCACGTGGATTGGGCACGTGATGTCATGGAGGCCTCTGCCAAAGACTTTCCTTCGGTGGAGGCGGTTTTCCGCCGTGCTGCTACGCTGGGTCTACTGCGCAGTCCGCTGGAGGTACTGGATCCTGACCCCATCGACCTCCGCCACTCTCCTCTGTCGTCGTGTGCATGCTAGAGCTCTTATGGATGAGCTGGACTCCCACTGCAGCGGCTGATTCAGCTGCCAACATGCGTCGTCAATTACGGGTTACAGGCGACCAAGCGATACATGACAGTTTCACCCGCCTGCGTATACTAGTACCATTCGGGGAAGTATCACTGCTCTAGCTGCATTACCATTCTAGTGTTACTGCTCTAACTGCATTACCATTCTAGTATCACTGCTCTAACTGCATTACCATTCTAGTATCACTGCTCTAACTGCATTACCATTCTAGTATCACTGCTCTAACTGCATTACCATTCTAGTATCACTGCTCTAACTGCATTACCATTCTAGTATTACTGCTCTAACTGCATTACCATTCTAGTATCACTGCTCTAACTGCATTACCATTCTAGTATCACTGCTCTAACTGCATTACCATTCTAGTATCACTGCTCTAACTGCATTACCATTCTAGTATTACTGCTCTAACTGCATTACCATTCTAGTATCACTGCTCTAACTGCATTACCATTCTAGTATCACTGCTCTAACTGCATTACCATTCTAGTATCACTGCTCTAACTGCATTACCATTCTAGTATTACTGCTCTAACTGCATTACCATTCTAGTATCACTGCTCTAACTGCATTACCATTCTAGTATCACTGCTCTAACTGCATTACCATTCTAGTATCACTGCTCTAACTGCATTACCATTCTAGTATTACTGCTCTAACTGCATTACCATTCTAGTATCACTGCTCTAACTGCATTACCATTCTAGTATCACTGCTCTAACTGCATTACCATTCTAGTATCACTGCTCTAACTGCATTACCATTCTAGTGTCACTGCTCTAACTGCATTACTATTCTAGGAAGTATCATCATTGGCTGTGGCTCCGCTGCATTTCTGTCTATTTGGCGAGCATCGTCTATTTACATGTTCAAGCGACTTTGGATAAGTCCTCGGTGGCAGGCTCCGTTTCTGCGGGCACAGGCTCGTCATCCTCATACAACTCCTCCTTGTAGTGCTCGGGGTGCTGTCTGAAGCACGTTCTCATGCCCTCAAACTTCTGGATACAGTCGATGCCTTTTGGCTCTGTTTCCGAGTAGATGAAGCACGAGAAGGCGGCCTTGAACTCTTCTCCACAGGGGCCATGGGCCATGCCTCCCAAGCATGGGCAGTCCCAGTTGATCTCGCCAGTCTCGGGGTTGTAGGCTGCAGACTGTTGGGCGTCCTCTTCGGAGGCGTCATCCTTCTCCTCCTTCTCCTCCTTCTCCTCCTTCTTGTCCTCACCCGTGGTCTCCTTCTCTCCCGTGGTCTCCTTCTCTCCCGTGGTCTCCTTCTCTCCCGTGGTCTCCTTCTTGATTTCTTTTTCCGCAAACTCCTGTTCCGCCTTCTCTGAAGCCTCCTCGGTAGCCTTCTCTGAAGCCTTTCTCTTGGCTGACTTGTGTGGATGGTCCTCCGGAATCACCTCCGATGGCTTGTTCGACGAGTCCTCCACTCTGTAAGTGGACTTTCCCTGGTGCTCTCCGATCTTGGAAGAAGCCTGTTTGTCGCTGGCCACCTTGGCCTGGTCGGCGTCATTGTCCACGGAGGCAAATGGCAAAAAGACTAGCGATGAAGCTGCAAAGGCTGCACCGACGAGTACACGGCGGTTGCTTGGGGTCGCTGCACGTGACGAGTATGCTCTGGAGGCGTTTTGGCGCACGGCCTGTCTGAACACGGTTCTGAACATAGTAGACGTTGTGGGAGTGCTAGATGTGGAGATGAAAAAGTGCGCGGTGTGCATGGCTGACTAAGCTTGGTTGCTGGCCACATGGGCACGCCATTTTGGGTTTTGCCTGCACGGGTCTTGGATGCTTATGCTGGCCACGTAGGGTAATTTTGGAAACACCTTATGGGTCCATTGGTGTGCTGGTGCTGGTGTACTGGTGCTGGTGTACTGGTGCTGGTGCTGGTGTACTGGTGCTTTTGTGCTGCCATTTTGGCCCTTCCCTGTGTTGCTCTTCAGGTGGTCCTGCAGATGCCACTCTCCATGCTTGCAGAGTATCCGGGGGATTTGCGCTGCTCGTTGTTCGAAGTTTTTTCTTGGTGAGTTGGCAGGGTGTGTGCAACTTTTAGCAGGATCTGGGACTGAGAGCGAGAAAGTAGAAAAGCAAACGACGTGCAAAAATCGAAACCGTGAGAGAAACTTCACAGAAACACCCCATTCCCTCTCCGGCCACCAGAGCCCCCGCTGTCCCAATTGCAGCGTAGTCGTTGCAAAGACCAGGCACCAGGCATACCCTGTGTGCAGGCACACGATACAGTCACGTGACGCGCAGAGGCCTGAACGTACTACACCCAATCTGCGGCCAAATGCCCATTATCTATATACACCTACGTACCTCTCACGTCCTTGGACAAATCGGGCATTTCCATGTGTTTTTCCTGCACCGGGGCACCCATGGCGCTGGCCCAGAATAGCGAGCAAAGCACCACCACAATGGAGCCCGCCCCGATGGTGCGGATGACCTTCATTGTTTTCTGGGACTCCCGAGAGTTTTCGTCGCCGATTTTGTCCATGAGTTTGTTGATCTGCTTCTTTTTGGCGTGGAACTGCTTTTTGGCGTGGAACTGCTTTTTGGCGTGGAACTGCTGCTGCCGGCCGTTTGCGGTGGAGAAAGCAAAGGACGTCGCGCGCACGTGTCCGCCGACACGCGATGTTAGTCTGAAGAGTTGGCTTGGGCCCCCGATCATTTCCGAAATAGTGTGGGCGGCGAAACTGTGCAACTGTAAGTGGGTCTGGCGCGAATGTGGAGCGAGATGCGAGAGTCCGTGCACTTACGTGCAGTACCACCGGAATCAAAGGCGTTCCAAGAACTCCTCGACGTCCACAGGAGTGTAAACTCCGCCGCTTTCAACAAAGAGGACGTCTTTGGACATGTAGCATTGCACGCGGCGGCCAGCGGCGGTGGTAAGGTCGTAGAGTGCGTTCATGTGCAGGTCTGTCTGCCCGTTCTCCATCAACGTCATGTTCTTCCTCTGGCACATTTCTTGAACAACGTCCCGGAAAGTAACAAGAAGATCCTGCACAGGAAGAGAGTACACGTCGCCGGAGTTTTCCCCGTGGAGAAGGTAGTCGCGGAGGTGTGGGCCAAAATGAGCATTGTTCTTGTAGTTGGGGAGAACGAGCAGGAAACTCCGGCCGTTCAGGTGTTCGTTCATCATCCACAAAAATTTGTTGCAGTACCATAGAAATATGCCCAGACCTTCGCCGGTTTCCTGTGCCACTCGGTCGAATGTCGCCTGAAGAGGCCAGAACCAGCGTTGTATGTTGCCATTTTCGGCAAGAAGCGTCTGCAACTCGAGGGCTAGCGGATTGAGAAGACCAACTTCCATAATGGCGGTGAAATGAGCATTTGTGACGATCTTCTTGCCCTGGCTATGCACACGGCAGAGAAGCATGAGCTTTTCATCAAAGGGCTGCTCGCCTGTGCAGTATTGCATGAGGCGCTCGAGGTTCGAGTCAATTAGACTCTTCGCCACCTCGGAAGATTCCGTCATCAATTCGAGCCCGATATGTTCGAGATGCTCCAATAGAACATGCAATCCGTGCAGGTCACCCTCGTAAGTCTGCTGCCACGCCTTACCAAGACCTTCGAGGTATTTTGTACCTATAGTGTCAATAATGAACGTCTGGATGTCTTGCGAGTCTCCAAATTCTCGTAAGGCCTGAACAAGTTGGTGGTCAAAACCATCGAGCGGGTCCCAGGTGGCGAGAGTTTTCTGAATGGCAGGTAGAATCAATTCTTCTTGGCACAATTCTCCCACGAGCTGCTCATCCACAAGAATAGAGGATGTAAGCCACCAATCAATTTCCTTCCTAAGCCCAGCGAAAGACTCTTTCTCCGTGGCCATCACGTTTCGGTCGAAAGCGCCAGACTCTTTCTCCGTGGCCATCACGTTTCGGTCGAAAGCGCCAGACTCTTTCTCCGTGGCCATCCCGCTTTCGTCGAAAGCGCCAGACTCTTTATTCTGCTCGAAGCCAGCGAGCATCTCCATGAACATCGAGTCCCAGTAGTTGAGCTGGAGAGAAGGGCTCTCCCGAAGAACAATCTTGAAAAGGGCTGCCATTTGAGTCAACAATTCGTGGTCAGCCGGCTGCTCTTTGCACAGCTTCATCAAGCGTTTCACTTCTTCCTGTGCTATCAGCACGAAAATCAAGTCGAGATCGTCGACTTTGGAAAATGACTTTTGCGTGAGCGAGCCAAGGACGTCCAACAAATCACTATGGTTCAAAGCTGTGCGTTTGTCCATAATACCCTGGATATGGACAAGCGCCAGAAGCTCTTGGCTTTCTGCTTCAAGAGAAAGCAGCAAATGCAGTTTTTCCAGCAAAAGAGCTTGTTTCTCGGCGGCCAAGCTGCTTGTCTCCGCCAAAACTTTCTGCAACACCATATGTGCTTTCTCCACCTCGGCCTGCCGTCCGCCCATGTTGTCACACAACTGCTTGTAATGCACTGGGACCTGCACCCCCAATTGTTCTAGCGAGTCAATTAGGGTGTAAAGGTCGAATGTAGGTTTAGAGAAACGGATTTCCTTCTCGTCTCCAGACGAATCCAGACTATGCATATCCATCACATCCAGCTCCAAATCATCCACAGTTCTCTTCTCATTCTTCTTATTCTCAAGGTTGCGGCCCGCCTTCTCCGCGATTCCACCAACACCTAACCCCAGAGGGCGTAGTTTTGTTTCAATGGGCTTGACGATTCCGTCCTGTTTCAGCCCGAGCCCCTGGCCCTGCCTGTAACCCATGCTCATGAGCAATTTGGCGCCGATTCCGTATTGGCTTATCAATTTGTCGCCAGCCTCGTTGTCTGGAGTCATGTGAGTCCCCATGCCCATTGCGCCGGGCGCAGTTCCTAGCATGCTGCCCGCCATAGTTCCCAGCATGCTGCCCGCCATAGTTCCCGATACCGTGCCCGCTTCGCCATCGCTTGCCTCTAGGTCGGAGTACTCGTTATATGCCATCCTCCCGTCGATGCCACAGTCCATGGTACGCTTCGCGGGCACTTATGGGCCGCGCACGACCGCTACCCCGGGTGCAAAACAAGTCCCACTTGGTCAACGTAAAGCCTAGACCAGACTCGCCTTTGCCTGCAGCTTTATCAAGTCCAAGATTTTCGCCTCGTGGGCCTCGGCCGCCGGGCCGCTCAAATTGTCCAAACCCTCACTCACCACCTGCACAACACCGGGGTACTCCGAGTCACCAGGAAGCTGCAACGAGCTGGGAATAAATTCGCCATAACGGCGGAGCCAGGCGAGTCTCCGCTGACGCTCTTCGTCCTCAAAAGCCAAAAGTCTGTCGTTAAAAAGCTCGTCGATGAGCTTAAGAAACTTCCTGGGGTACACATACTGTTCATAGTGCAACTCGCTCAAGTACTGGACCTGATACACACTGCAGAACTGGCGGTAGTGGTGCGAGAGCAGGTTGACAACACGGGCAAACGATTTTAGCGGCACATCAGCTGCCGGCGCCAAAAACGTGCGGTGGTAGATGGAGTCACAGTGAGCCACCAAGAGCGTGAGCTTGGCGAGGCGAATTTGGAGAAATTCCGCTAGGCCGGTCGCCAATTCGCCACACGCCTTTGTCATACGGTCGCAGTCCACAGGCTCCACAATTCGGGCAAGATTCCGCTCGTTGTTCAGCAAAATGTCGTGGATCGAGTACACCTCTCGTAGCACCGAGGGAAGCTCAAGGGTGTCGGTTTCGAGCACAGCCAAATCCGCCGCCTGCAGGCTGCTGCGCTGTTTCCAACTGGTGGCACTGCAGCATTGGTCGTAGTGGTTGGTGAGCATCTGGAGGAGGCTGACTAATTCGTGGCCCAAGGCCTCGTTCTGGTCCAAGATGCGCCGCACCGCCGAATTTGCCCGTGACTCGTTCTTTCGGGGCTTGGTGTCGTCCAGACCCACAAGAAACCTCTCCAATTGCTGTAGCTCGTAGAGGGGGAGCTCCAGAAGCGACGAAAACAGCCCGTACTGCCTGGAGAGAGTCTGCCAAGCAGAGCTTGCCTCGGCAAGCTGAGAACTCACGAGGGAAAACACCGCCTGGCAGTTGCTCTTGTAAACGGCAATGTTTTCACGGAGCAGGTCGAGTTCGCCGGTGGAGATGAAGTCGTCAAGATGGAGAACCCGCTGTTCCTGCAGGCGCACAAGAAACCCCGGCACTTCCACGGCCCGGAGCTGGGCCTGTACGGCGTCGAGGTCCCGGAGAGCCGGCGCAAGGCTTCTCTGGACGTCGCTTTTGTACGCGTCCGTCAATGCCGAGAAATGGGCCTGCAAACGCCCTAAGATCGCCCCACACTCCTTGTTTCGAGAGTGCACCTGCGCCACTTTCGCCGTCACGTGCTGTATTCGGGCCACCGTGTCCACTTGCAAGAAGTGCTGTGTTCTGTCCAAGCATACCTGCGCCTGGGACGAGACTTGTTGTGCTTTTCGGAGCGTGGTGTACGCGTCCTCCTTCCACTGCACTACTGACATTGGAGTCTGGGTATGGCTGACTGTTGGGAAGCTCGCTGCTTGTGAGTTCTGGAGTCTGCGCTGGCTGCTTGTGATTTCTGGAGTTGTTTCTGGTTGATTTCTGGTTTCTGGTTGATTTCTGGTTGATTCCTGGTTGATTCCTGGTTGATTTCTGGAGTTGTTTCTGGAGTTGCAAGTGGGTGCGATAAGACCTGCACAGTGGCCGGCCAACATCACGTGAACAAACCACGTGATCGAAAGTCACGTGGTTTGTTCACGTGACCACACCACGTGCTGGCCAGCACGGCTCACCGCTCTGCGCCGGGTGCATTCGCGGCAGCGAGAACGCAGCCGCGCTGTCCGACGAAGCTGCCCATTCTGCTCCGTGTGCATTCTGGTGCACACTTACGGAGCGCGAAAAACTCACCAAAACTCCCTCCTCAACTCCCCAATGGACCCGCTAGTACAGTTACGAACGGCCGTCATGGGCAAAAAACCCGTGCAGTTGCAGATCCACAGCGGGCAGGAGATCCAGAACACTTCGTCCATCAAAGACGCCACGCACGTGAGCATCGATGGCACCCCCATGGACTTGAACCAGCTCACGGCGTTCCACAACGAAGATACACAGCAGGCGCTCCGGCCCGTCGTTTTTTGCTGGATGAATGAAAGCTCATCCATTGTCGACTACAAAAACGCCTGCTTGGAGAACAATATTGCCGACTTCAAGTTCCTTGTCAAGGCCGAATTGGGCACGTGGTTGAACGGCAACTCGGAGCAGTGCAAGTTCATCAAAAGCGACGGCGAAGAAGGCGGCGACGGCGCCACGCTCAAGCGCACTTTGAGCGATCCACAGATGGCTCGGATCGGCGAGTTTGAGGTGGAGCTGCTTGACCACAACGCTGCGTTGCGGGGCTCCAAGAACTTGCTCCTCAGAAACTTGATCTCCGACGCCAAGAAATACACCAATGCGTTGAAGAAGTCCAAGAGCAATGGCAGACCGTCGTCTGCTACCGGAAACCAACAGAACAAGAAACAGCCCATCATCATCGTGTCTCCTGCGTCCACGGCGTTGGTTTCGTTGAGCAACATCAAGGAGTTCTTGGAGGAGGGCCGTTTCGTGGAGCCCAGCGCCCAGCGCTCGGAAAACAACGTGGTTACGATAAACCGCCCATCGCCCGACTTTATCCAGGCTGCACAGCTGATTATGGTGGTGGACAATGTGGATCTCTTCACCAAGCCCGAGTACTGGGACCGTGTGGTGGCCATCTTCACCACCGGCCAGGCGTGGCAGTTTCTGAAGTTCAAATACTCCAAGCCGGAGATCTTGTTCCAGCACTACCACGGGTTCTTTGTCACATATTCCGGAGGCATAGTCCCCAAGCAGATCAGCGACTGGAACGTGACGGCGATTAATGTGGACCGCGGCGAAAAGCGCTTCCGTGATAAGATGATTGTCAGGGATTTGTGGTTTCAGTTGGACAAGATTTTGATATCCAGGGGTTACGGAGCCAGCTGAGCCATTGGAGGGATCAAGTTTAAGAAGTGTAGAAAATGTACAATATAATAGACTCTTGATTAGTATCGTGGGGGTACAGGTGTTTGTCTTAGTATCGGTGTTTGTCTTAGTATCGGTGTTTGTCTATTGATATCCAGTAGCTGTGTATTAGTATCCAGTAGCTGTGTATTGCCGTGTGTTGTAGATCGAGCCACCTTTGCCAAGTAGTGCTTTCTTATGTACATCATTTGTATTCCCTCTCAAGCTGGATGAAGCGCTCGTAGAGATCCCTTGTAGACATATTCGCCACAGTACGCTCGTCCCGGGTCCGAACCGAGATGGTGCAGTTTTTCATGTCCCGATCTCCCACCATCACAATAAAACTGTAGCCCTTTTTGATGGCGTCTTTCGTTCGGTTTCCCACGGTTTCGCTTCGATCGTCCACATCCACGTAGAAGTTGTAGCCAGTTATTGGAGCCATGGTTTCGGCGCCAACGATGTCGCCCGTCAACTGCGCCTGGATCTGGCGGGCAAAGCTGTTGTGTCTCTCAGCCACCGGAATCACCACCGCCTGTCTCGGATTCAACCAAAAAGGCCACTTCCCCTGGTAATGGTCGAGGAGAATGGCGAAAAAGCGCTCCAACGAGCCAAACACCGCCCGGTGCACCATGATCGGCTGCTTATTGCGGTCCCCGTGTTCGTCCACGTATTTGAGCTTGAACCGCGATGGCAACTGGAAATCAAGTTGCACTGTGCCGACCTGATGGGATCTTCCATAGTTATCGGTGAGGAGAACATCGATTTTGGGGCCGTAGAAGGCACCATCTCCCGGGCGAAGCTGCCAATTGGGGCTGACGTCGTCCAAAACGCGTTTTAACTGTGTCTCAGCAGACTGCCAGGTTTCGTCGTCGCCAATGTATTTCTCCTCGGGGCGTGTGCTGAGGAAAAACCGGATACCGTCCTCGGCAATTCCAAACACCTTGTAGGAGTTTTTGATGAGAAGAAGCGTGTTTTTGATCTCTTGGTTGATTTGCAGAAGCTCACAGAAAATATGGCCATCGTCCTGGTGGAAACGCCGCACTCTGGTTAGCCCGGAAAGGGCCCCGCTGGCCTCGTTTCGATGGAGCGCCGAGAAGTCCGAGTACCTGATTGGTAGTTCATTGTAGGATCGTTCGAATTTGGAGTAGATGATGCAGTGGCCTGGGCAATTCATGGGCTTCAATCCATAAACGTGAGAATCAGACTTGGCGCCGGCCAGAGCATGTCCTGTTCCTTCACCGTGACACACAGCTCCCCCAATACCATCCTTGTGGACAAGCTCGTGTTCAGCAGCTTCTTCGCCTGCTTGATCGCGGTTTTCGTTGCCCACAACTTTGAACATGTCGTCTTTGTAATTCTCCCAATGCCCCGAGGTCTCGTACAACTGTTTTTTGTAGATCAACGGCGTGATCACCTCCTGAAACCCGTATTTGGTTTGCTGGTTCTTCATGAACTGCACCAACTTGTTGAACACACGTGTCCCATGGGGCAAGAAGAAGATGGAACCGGGAGTCACGGGGTCTGTGGTATAGAGTAGCTGTTTGTTGGCCACGGCGAGGTTGGAGTGTGCCGCAGACGACTTTTCTGCCGCTTGACTCACACATTGTCGTATGAATGTCCTGCGTAGCGCCAACATGCCAAACGGGAATATTCTGGGTAGGTTCGTGGTGAAACGAGTGTTTAGCGTGTGGCTTCGCGCGCCACCATGCAGGACACGAACTGGGCACGGTGGGCTCCAGAATCTGCCCGGCCAGTGATTTTCTGGTCATGTAGTGGCCTCGAGAGGAGTGCCCGGCCAGTGATTTTCTGGTCATGTAGTGGCCTCGAGAGGAGTGCCCGACCGCCAAAACCGCTTTCGCAGGTAAACCCCGCAAGCCCTCCCAGCACGATATGGGGCACATCCTCAGACAGACAGCACGAGTCAGAGATTCTCAGGTCCGAGATTCAGCGATATCGGTGTTCCCGGCATTTTCCGGCCCAAAGTCTGGTGGCGCCACGACTGCATGGGAATCCGGTCTGGCATCCTGCATCTCTTCAAGGCTCCTTACCCGCCGGTCGCTTCTTCCGCCATTCACGCGGAAACAGCCTCTTTTTTGACCTCAGGCTCGCCGTCCAGCTCCATGCCCTGCTTCCACGTGTCCATGCTGATTTTGTACCCCGAAAACGTCTTGAACTCGATGGGCCTGCGGACCCATTTGCGGCACGGGCGGCCCGATTTGTCAAGTGCTTGTGATATGCTGTTGACTGCGAGTCCCGCTGTGGATAGCTCCTTGGGACCGGTGTTGACGGCGCCTCTGTTGGGCTCTTCGGCGGGTGCTGGAGACGAGCCCGGCGAGAGGGCGCCGGGCTTCTTCTCTTTGCTGAGCTTCTTGACACGTGACTTGGCCTTGGATGCAGGTGCCACCTTCACCGTCTGGAGAAACTCCTGCGGCACCCTGAGCGTCACGGGGTATGTTTTCTTAGCGGCCATGTGCTCTGGAGAGCGCTCACCGGAGCCTGCTAAGTTCGCGGTCGGACTGCAGATAAGAACACCCTGCCTTCTTCTGACGTTGTTCATACTCTGCGCGGTCACGTGCGCTGTCGGACTGCAGATAAGAACACCTGCCCTCTTCTGACGTTGTTCATTACTCGTGCGCGGTCACGTGCGCGGTCACGTGCACCGGCCCATGCACGCGACGTCATGCGCCGCTCCACACCCATGTCTTTTTCACGGAGAGTTTCCCGTTTGGACGACCTCAGCAGTTCCGGGCTCTGCCAGGACGTGAGGGCCCACCAGCGCACGTACGAGGGCGCCTATACGCGCACGGCAGTGTCGTGCCTTTCGTTTTCTGTCGTGATCATCAAGTTGTTTTCGCTGGAGTTTCTTCCGATAGGCACTGTGTACACGGCGTATGGCTGCGTGCTTTATTTCATTGGCTGCATCAAGGCTCATCACATAGACGCCTATTACAGCCACCAAAACAAGCTCGAGGGCTTCCGCTCTGCTGGCGACTCGGTGGTTCTTTTGTCGACAGTCAGCTTGGCCACGTACATCGCGTTGTTGATACTCGTTTTGAGATTGTGACTGCATCGGGAATGATGTTGGTTGTGGGTCGACCGCAGTCCCGGAGTCACGATATGCCAGTGTCTTCCCCGGGTTGGGGCGATCAGCTTCTCAGGTTGATTGTATGGTTGGCCACGGTGTGGTAAGTCACAGCTTCCCAGTACACATGCCTCTTCTGCCTCAATCATGTCAATGCGCCAAGGCCAAAGACTATCACTTGCACCAAAAGTTGCACGGACCAGAAAGCCACCTTCCTCATGCGCACCAAGCGGTTCTCGTCATCGGCCACATAGTTGACAAAGCTATCATAGACCTGCTCCAGAATGTCGTCCATCAACAACAGGTCGTAAAGGGTCCAGGATCCGGAGAAATCCTGGATGTTCTTGACCACACGTGACTTGATTTCGATAAAGGCGTTTCTCAGGTTGATGTACGCCACAATGGGCCGGATCAATGCATAGTTGACGTAGCTGAGCTCCGGCGCTTTGAAAGGAACCGACGCCCGCACGTTATTGAGGCGGATGGTCAAATCCAACACAAAGTACTTGGAAAGTTCGTCCGACACCGGCCCCAGGGAGCTGGACGCGAGCCGGGAAACGTGGTCGGTGGCCACGCGCACCTCGGGATTGCGGTAGCGGTTCGCTTCTTTGTGGATGGATTCGGCAATGATGGAAACGAGCTCGGGGAAGTTCAAATCCTTGGAGTCCTCGGAAACCATGACGTCTCCGGTCAAATCCACCTTTCCCGAGGTGATCCAGCCAAACGGCCCCTCAAGCCCTTTGTTCAAATGGTCAATGTTCAAGGCATCGACCCGCAAGCGTGTGACCCGTTTCCAGGGCAAAGCAACGGGCAAAGACTCGTCGTCGCCAGCCACATCGTCGTGCTCGAAATCGTTCAACTTTTGCCGCTTGTGTATGGTGAACAACGAATTGTCATAGGACCCAGACACGTTGTTGGCGTTGAGAAAGTCGTAGAAGAGCCAGTGTTTCCGCAATCGGTCCAACTCGCAGTTGTAGATGGCCACCTTGAACGGACGGAACCCGTTGGGCTGGCGCAACGTGAACAAAACATCCTTCATGACAAAGTTGTTGAACTCGAAATCTCCAAACTGGTAGACGTTTTTGTAGTTTCGAGGATCGTCGTCCGGAATCCAGCGCACATGCGTGCGGTCCACCACGCCGCGGAGCCCGTTGATTTCAATGGTGTCGATGATTCCGGTGCCGTTGACCCATTTCCGAAACGAGAACGAAACATTCACCTCTTCAATCGAAAGGTCGAACTGCGTGTAGTTCCCATCGTCCTCGGCAGCCTGTGCCTCATCTTTGCTCCGGGCATACGCGTCTGCCTGCAGGCCCTTCAAGAACGTGCTGGAGGACTTTGGCCGTTTGCTCACAAAACACTTTTTGAAGGAGATTTTGTTGTCCTTCAAGCTGGGCACAATGGCGTGCTCAAACGTCACGGTGAGATTGGAGTTTTTGGTCATCAATTCGCCGAGCTTGCGGGCCACGAACTCCTGCGAGAAGATGGGGTTGATTGTGAAGATCACCAACGAGAGAAAGGTGGTGGTTCCGAGAATGAGGAGAAACACGTTTCCCATCATGAGCCACGTGAAGAACGCCGAATAGTCGTCGGTGTTCAATGGCCGGTTGGACCGCTTGAGCACCCATTTCAATCGGATCGCTAGACGGGACACGGCGCTGTTGGCACGCGAGAGAAGAACCTCTTTGGTGATGGGCCGGGAAATCTCGGACCGGACTTCTCCCACTGCCCGGTTCCGAGGCCCTTCCGCCTCCACGCCGTTGGTCTCTCGTTTCAGGACGTCCGAAGCCGTTTTTGGCGCCGTTTGCTCCGGGCCCTGGCCGCCGGTTTCCGCACGTCTGTGGGGGGTTTGTGGGCTTTGCTGTTTCCGGCTGCTGTGGCTCAATTGCCGCTGAACCCCCCAAAACGGCAGCGCCCGCCAGACGGAAACGCCCGGACGGACCCGCTGGACGCAGTGCACCCCAGGCGCTATGCGCACGTGCCGCCATATTCCGCCGGAGATCATGGTGTGCTAGAAGGCGTGCCAGGGACTTAGTGCGCTGAGGTGCACGGGTGCACCAGTACACCACTACTGGGGGCCACGTGACGCGCCACGTGATGCGCCCCTTGACTCACCTGGCCGCTCGCCCCGTAGCCGCCATGTTCGGACACCAGTTCAAAAAGAAGCACTTTCCGCTCGCCGACAACGCCTTCACGCCAGTCAACCACGGCTCGTTCGGCCTCCCCCCGCAATGCGTCGTGGACAGATACATTCAGGCGTTTGAAGACGACTTGAAGAGCCCCGACTTCTTCTACTCGGTGACTTTGCGCCAGCAATACGAACAGGCCCTTCATTTGGTGGCAAAAACGCTCAATTGCAACTACAAGCATTTGGCGCTCGTGCTCAACGCCACCACCGGCGTCAACATTATCCTCCGCTCCTTGAAGTTTGCCGCGGGCGACAAGATCTTGATGGCGTCCACCACTTACCAAGCGTGTATGAACACGGTGTTTTTTTTGCAGGAGTACATGGGAATCGAGCCCGTGGTTGTGGACCTTGTGTTTCCATTGCTGGCGGACGAGATCGTGGCCAAGTACCGGGACGTGTTGGCCTCGCAGCGGATCAAGCTCGTGCTCTTGGACGCGGTGGTGTCGGTGCCCGGAGTAAGGGTGCCGTTTGAGGAGATTTCCGCTTTGTGCAGGGAACACGGGGCGCTTTCCCTTGTGGACGGCGCTCACCTGATTGGGCTCATTCCCGTTGACTTGTCGTTCCGCCCGGATTTCTACGTGTCCAACTTGCACAAGTGGTTTTCGGTGCCGCGAGGCTGTGCGGTGTTGTACGTGGATCCGAAACACCACGCCGAAATCCAAACCATGCCCATCAGCCATTCCTACGTGAGCCCGGGGAAAAGCCTCTCGCCGCCGCAGAAGGACAACCTTTTGGTGGACAAGTTTTTCTTTACTGGCTCCGACAACAGAGCTGCGGTGGCATGCATTCCCGAAGCCGTGCGTTTTCGAAATGAAGTCTGTGGCGGAGAAGACCGCATCCGGGAGTACTGTTTCTCCATGGCTCGCCAGGCCGCCGACTTGTGTCTCCAGAAATGGCCGGGAACGGAGCTCATTGAAAATAAAGAGGGCACGTTGGCCACTGCCTTGGTCTCCCTCTACGTGCCTTACACACACACCGACCTCCGGGTGGAGGAGAACGCTACTGCTTTGCTAAAGTACATCACCGAGCGCATGTTGTTCCGCTACAAGACATTTGTGCACGTTGGCATGCACGCCCAGCGGTTGACGATTCGCTTCTCGGGCCAGATCTACAACGAGTTGTCCGACTATGACTACGCCATCGACGCCGTCAGGGCAAGCGTGTTGGCTTACCTGCAGGACACCAAGTTGTAGCCGGGCCGCGGGCGGTATGCAGGACGCGCATGAGGCCACCGGCCGGGCTGTGTGCAGTACCTCCAGCGTTGCTGTCACTGCAGGCAGTAGTTACAGATTGCTAGATAAGATGTATTGTGAAAGTAGTGACAGATTGCTATTGAATGTATTGTGAAAGTAGTGAAAGATTGCTATTGAATGTATTGTGAAAGTAGTGACAGACTGCTATTGAATGTATTGTGTCAGTAGTTGATAGATTGCTATTAAATGTATTGTGTGTTCTAGCAACCTTAGCTTATGCAAGGCAGCCAGACTGTTAGCCAGACCTGCAGCCAGCGGTCCCACTCCTGGCAAAATTAGTAGCCACACTGGTTGACGTGTTTTCTGTCGGTCAAAGGCTGAGGAAAAACGCCTCCATCAATGAGTTTCTTCATGTCCCAGTCAATAGCGTCCTCGGTCTTCCAGTTCCAGAAAATCCAGCCGTTGGTGAGCTCGAACGCATCGAGCTGTGCCTCGATGTACTTTCTCACGTTAGTCTTATGGTCATCGCTCCATTTGTCAATAGAGACGTAGTTGGCGCAGGAGTTGGACAACGTGGACCTGTCGTAGTCGCCCGACCAACGAGCTCCTCTACCAACACCATTGAGCCAAAGGGCACAGTCGGTCAAGGCGGCGGAAAACTCTCCGGTCACGGTCCACTTGTTCTCGCCTTTGTGGCTGGTTCCCCACTCACAGGCCACCTTCAAGTGATCATCGATATTACGCTCCAACTCGCCCTGGCTGAAAACCTGGTAGTGGTGGTGATCAACCACAACGTTGTAGAAGCCCTTGGAGGTTTCAAACGAGTCATCCCAGTAGTTGGGCTGCTGGAAAGCATCGTGGATGACGACGTTGTTTGTGGAAACCGAGCGCATGTTACCGTAGGCCCAGTTGTAAAAGTTCTTGAGCTGGTTCATGTCGGAAACTGAACCCAAAGGCTCGTTCAAAAACTCAATTCCCGAAACCACGTCCTCGTAGTCTTTTCCGCCATACTTGTCGAAAATGGTCTGTAACACCGTCAAGGTCAAGCTGATGTTTTCGTCGCTTTGGTACCCGACTTCGTCACGCAACCCCGAGTTGTCAAAGCCGTTTTGGGACCCAGGAGCACCATGCAAGTCAATCCACACGTTCAATTTGTGCGTTCTGGCCCACGAAAGGGCCTTGTCGAGGTACTCAACCTGGCCCTGCACATAGGGGTCGTTGTCCAAGAGCTGGAACGCCCAGTATCCGATTGGAATGCGGACCGTGTTGATGCCGGCGTCGGCAATGTCTTTGAAGTCGCTTTCGGTGTACCACGAATCCCAGTGGTTTTTCATCACCTCCAACGCCTTATCCTTTCCGTACTGCTTCGTAAAATGGTACTCGTCCACCGGCACATTATCGCCAAACGCCTGGAAGAGTGAGGGCGTGATGTATGCTTCCAAGACGAACCAGCCGCCGAGGTTGACTCCTCTGACCATGGTGTCCTGGTAGTCGTAGAAACGTTTTTGGGGTAGGCTTGCGGCTGCAGCGAAGGAAACAAGTGTCGTGAGTAAAGCAAACGAAAGTCTCATGTTGCAATTGTCAGTATGTGGAAGTGCCAGCCAAAGTGCAAATAGGAAAAGTGCAAAAAGGAAAAGTGCAAAAGGTGCAATGAAATGTGCAAAAGGTGCAGTCAAATAAGAAAAGATTGGAGGATTTTCTTCGGATGCCGGGGCATATAAATAGACCAGGCACGTAAGCACAAATCGGTTTTGCAAGTGTGAACGGCGTATGCGCGCTGCATGAACAATGAAAAAGAAAGACACGCATGTAACGTCCATTGTCCTCAACACTTTGGTGTAAACAAACAAATGCCAGCAGATACCAGCAGATGCTGAACACGGAAGCTCAGAGAGCAGATTTGCGATTGGGGCTGGACAACTTTTGCGGTGGAAGTTTCAGTCCCGCCGAATTCAGCTCAAGAATCCCCCTTGCAGCCACGTTTGAGGATTGCCCCGTGCGCATATCCCTTCTTTCCGCGTGCAATTTTGCCCCACATGCGCGCCTCAGCCCGTCTTATGACGCGCATTTCGTAACCATTGTAAGGGACAAGGCTATGGACCTGTAAATAAACAGAGATGCAAAAATAGCGGCAGCAAAAGTATCACATGCAAATTAGCCGGCTTGCTGGGGTTTCGAAACACGGGTTGGGGCGTTTGAATGCAGGACCTAGGCCCCTGTGCTGAGCGTTTGACGGCAGGTGTGGTCTGCCGCAAAAACACCCCTGGATCGCCCCTTCCACGACGCACGAATCTCACCTCGTTACCAGCCTCCGAGTACTGCACACAACAACATGCCCTATGATTTCTTGACAATGACACTGTGCTGGCCGAACATGACCTCAACCGATGCGGGGTCACGGTGTCGGTTTTGCAGGGGCACGAGGGATTGGGACCGTTGAACAGAGAAAGATCGAAAGCAAAGCCGCTAGCTCAGTTAAGAAGTCTGGCTAATTTGATCTCGATGTTTTTAGATATTTCTCGGTATTTTTTGGCGTTTTCGGCATTTTTCGAATTTCTGTTGCGTTTCCTTGATTGGCCGAGATTGTTTGGTCCTCGATGCTGGTCACCACCATATGACATTGAGACAGCTTTAATGTTTCAATTCTTGACACAGTTCCATTGTCTTGGTCAGAGGGTGCGGCTCGCACCTTGCATGGGCATTGAGTGCGTAATGGAGTGCATTGAAAGAACACTTTGTGAGCACCCAGCACCCGCTCTCCGAATGCTGGTGCTAGAATTTTCACAGCCCTGAGTTGGTCTCGCCAGATTGATTTTCGCCAATTTCTTTTTCGGAACATGGAAAATCTCTCGAGACTCCATGATGGTTTGAGTGACTTCCCAATGGTATTCTCTGTTTTTCCTAATGTTTAGGGCCAACGTCAAAGGCATTATGAGACGGGAGCTGTCTTTGTTCAGTAACTCAATGCGACTTCACTGCTTTTGATAAACCCCACTTCATCTTCCCTGGAACTATACCAATCATGACTTTTTGCTGCTCACAGTGAGGCGACTGACGCACTGTTGATGATCGGCACTGATTTCAAAAACAGCAATGTTGATTCTGTCGTACTTGTTTCAAGTAAGATTGACACTTCTTTTTTGAGGAAATTTTTGCAGTTTCACCTATTGAAGCGCCGGGTAAAATTCCGTGAAACGAAAAGGTGAGTGCAACTGGGTATCAACATTGAACGTATCCCGAGGCCCGCTTCTCGGCTGCTCTATCTTTTGGGAGTTAGCCATTTCGAGTTAGATTTCCGAAACCCGCCGAGTGGATGATTTGGGCGTCGGGCATGGCTGATTTGGACGTCGGGCATGGCTGATTCATGTGTACTGGACTCGCTTCGCGGAGCCCCAAAGCCGAAAGTACTCCCGCGATACACATTAATAATTCGTATCGCATCAATTTTCACCTCGGAGTTTGCACGCAATGCAGAAAGCCACCATTTTGTCTCTTATCTCGCGTGACGAATGCGGAAAGCGAATCCTTGCGAGTCTTATCTTTGGTCACCTGCAGAAGCGCGCATCGAACCCGATTCTGCGCATAAATCTTGCGTTGAAAGTGTGAATGATAGCGTGGGCCTGCCTTTATCATTCCCTTGTAATGTGTCAAGTCCGATGTGTTTATCACTCAAAACACAACCTGCACACCCCGCGGCCGACACGTATCACTCTGTGGGGCGTTTTATAAAAACAACATTCTGCTCACAGTTCAGCTCATCTCGGGCATTTTTTTGACATCCCCAGAAAAAAATTACGCCGTGAACCACCTCTATCGTTGACCACAACAAGTCTTGGGCGATGGGAGACGGCATATTCTCCATCAACTCCCGGTCGGATGATGGTTTCATCCCGGGAACCATTAACATATATTCATTCTCGGCCGAAGAGGGAAACACAAAATTGAAGGTCACGGATAGAAACGTCATTTTGGTTCCACAGCCCTCGGAGTCCGTCAATGACCCTCTCAACTGGCCGCGGGCTAAGAAGGCTTGGAATTTTGCCTTGTTGGCTTTCATCACCGGGTTTACGGCCGCAACCAGTAATGACGCCGGCGCAACCCAAGATTCGCTCAACGAGAAGTATGGCATCAGTTACGACGCCATGAATTCGGGTGCAGGCGTGCTATTCATCGCTATAGGATGGGCCGCTTTCATCCTCACTCCAACAGCCAGTTTGTATGGAAGGAAGGTGGCATATTTGATCTGTATTGCCCTCGGGCTATTTGGTGCCATTTGGTTTGCCTTGGTGCTGAACACCGGCGGCAGTATTTGGTCTCAGTTATTTGTGGGTGCCTCTGAGGCATGTGCCGAGGCTCATGTACAACAATCTTTGACAGACATGTACTTCCAGCATCAGCTCGGGTCCGTTTTGACCGTCTATATCTTGGCGACCTCTGTGGGAACATACCTCGGACCTCTAGTCGCTGGTTTCATTGTCCAATACTGTGGATTCAGATGGGTGGGCTGGGTAGCTGTTTTCATTTCCGCCGGTCTTTTGGTCGTGATTGTGTTTGGTATGCACGAAACCATGTTCGACAGACGCAGGTTCCAGGGAGTAGTTCATCGAATCACCCAGGATACGGGCGACGGCCTCACCGAGAAAAAGACTCGAGTTGAGGACGGCGAAAGCTCGGTCAGTCTGAACATGTCTGTACACGACGACAACCTCGAGTTGGGAAAAACAGACAAGAATGGCGCCAACGACCCCAAGAATGGGTACTGGAAGCAAGTGGCCATCATCACCAAAGCTCCCAATTTGATTGGTCTCGGTCTCAAGCAATACTTAAAACGCCTCTTATTGTTGTTCCGTGTTTTCTGCTACCCGCCTCTAATATTTTCGGGTATCATATGGGGTATGCAAGACGCGCTCCTCACGTTCTACCTCACCGTTGAAGATGACGAGTACTATAACCCGCCATACAGCTACGGCAACACGGGAGTGGCGCTCATGAACATTCCCTGCTTGATAGGAGCAGTGATCGGATGCTTCTATGCCGGAACTCTTAGTGACTGGTTCACTATCTGGATGGCAAAGAGAAACGGTGGTCTTCAGGAGGCCGAATTCCGTCTCTATTTCCTTGCAATTCCGGCTATCTTAAACCCGATTGGTCTAATTCTTTTTGCCGTTGGCACTGACCGCCAATGGCCCTGGTTTCCCACGTACTTTGGCCTAGCACTTATTGGTGTGGGTTTTGGAGCTTCGGGTGATATTTCAATGGGTTACCTCATGGATGCATATCCAGAAATGGTCATTGAAATGATGGCGGGGGTGTCGGTGATCAACAACATGTTTGGAATGATCTTCACCTTTGCGTGTTCTCCGTGGCTCGACAGCATGGGCAACACCGACACTTTCATCATCTTGGCGGTTCTTACCTTTTGCATTATGGCCTGTGGAATTCCATTCATTTATTATGGCAAGCAAATCAGAGTCTGGACCAAGCCATGGTATCTTGATTACTGCAGGCAGCGAGACGAACAGGAAAGGTAGTGCAATCTCGAAATTGATATATTACCAGACAAGTGTCAAGGCAGTGCATTCTCGAAATCAATATATTACCAGACAAGTGTCAAGGTAGTGCATTCTCGAAATCAATATAGTACCAGACAAGTGTCAAGGCAGTAGCCAGTGAAGTGGTGGCGAAATAGGTGATGCCGGAAGCAGTAATTCGAAGTAAGCAGATGTAGATCAGTCAAAAAGCAGGCGAGGATTCTTGCGCTTATTAGTGGCATAGTGAGACTTATATAGTAAGTTCACAAACACGACGGGTCATGCGTTGTTTCAGATCTCAGGGGTTTCGGCTGCAAACACCCAGGTATATAAGTAGCCGCGCACCCCCCAAACGCCAGTATGCCGCCACCAGAACAATGTGGTTCTAGACTGATCCCCGATGGTCGACGCAAAACAAACCAGACTTCGCCAAGACATACGTGGCAAGATTCTGCACCGGTTTGAGAAAAGCAGCAAGGCATGAAATCTGACGAGGGCGCAGCCCTAGGCGCGCGCACGTGAGCAGCATCAGCGCGAGCGGTGGAAAAAAAAAGCCAAAAAACGTGCGCCTTTCTCCTACTACTTCAAAAACTAAGACATAGTCTGCCTATTGCTTAAATTGATTATATCTAGTTAAAAATGTCTACCGAATCTGCTTTGTCTTACGCCGCCTTGATCTTGGCTGACTCTGACGTCGAGATCACCTCCGACAAGTTGGCTACTTTGGTTTCCAAGGCCAACATTGAGGTCCAGCCAATCTGGTCTGACATCTTCGCCAAGGCTTTGGAGGGCAAGGACTTGAAGGAGCTCTTCTTCAACTTCTCCGCTGCTCCAGCTGCTGCTGCTCCAGGTGCTGCTTCCGGCGCTGCTGCCACCGAGGAGGCTGCTGAGGAGAAGGAGGAAGAGGCCAAGGAGGAGTCTGACGATGACATGGGCTTCGGTTTGTTCGACTAAACGCCGTTACATATTAATCCACACCTCCATCAATACCACACGTAAGTAGAAGGTCGCCAGCGATGGCTGGGCCGTGTCTATATTGACACCGTTTAACGTCAGTTTACGTGAACTGACGAGTTTCAGGTGTTCGGAGATCCATCGCATACAAGAAGCAACGTCCTACTACGCCAACAATTATTACCTTTTCAGTAGTATTACCAAAGTATGAAATATACAAGTCAGCGATGCGCTTACTTCTTCTTCTCAGCCTCAGCCTCAGCTGCCTCTCTGGCCTCCTTCTCTCTGATACCCTTGTACTTCTTCTCGATTCTGGCGGCCTTCAAGGTCTCGTAGGCGGACTCGCCAACAACGACAGCTCTTGGGGCGGTCTCAGCAGCAGGCTGCTCAATTGGGAAAGAAGCAGCAACAGAGACCTGGGTACCCTCGGGCTTGGTCTTGCCATCCAAGATCACCAACTTGGAGAGGTACTCCTTCAATCTGGCGACGTTGGCGTCCAAGTTCTCCTGGGACTTGTTCTGTCTTCTGTGGTCAACAGCAATGCCAATGGTTCTGGCGTACTTCTTGCTCAAACCAGCAGCCTTGATCTCGGCCAAGGTGAAACCTCTACCGGCTCTGACTTTTCTGTTGTACTTGATGGTAGGGCATCTGACAATTGGTCTCAAGGAGTCGGTTGGTCTTGGGGCAAGCTTGACGGCCTTCTGGGCTCTGGCTTGTCTTCTGGAAGCCTTCTTGCCAGCCTGGTCAAGATGCACCTTGACGCGCTTTTGCCAGTTCTTTCTGAAGTGGTTCTTCAACAAGGCGTTGTTCTTGGAGATAGCCATTGTGGTAGTTAAGGATGTAAAAGAAAAGGAGAAAAGCTGTAAGTTTTTTCGGTTTTTTTTCTCGCGCACGCCGCGGAGCGAGAGTATGGAGCGACGGTGCGGTATAGTGCAGCGCGGGAAGCGCGGGAAAAGACAGTCACAGGTCACGTGCGCGGGTGCGAAGAGGGCGGCGCGCCGCGTAAATCCCAGCCCGCACCGCCGCCTCCGTGCACCGCGGCCGCCGCTCCCCGGGCGCACGTCCGCTCGCGCACCCGTACCTCCCGTACAGGCCGCGCTCCTCCTACGAAAAACTTTTCCCCATCACGCTGACACACCATATACCTATTTCTTTCAGCAAGATGTCCACTCCATCTGTCCAGGTATGTTTCACCACGCAGTGTTAGCCCAGCGTGACTCCACAAACAACCGCCATTCGTCATGGAGCCAGCGGCGCCAGTGCTGGCCCGCTTGTGACGGCCCGTTGGTCCAGAAAACAGCGATACTAACTCCAGACTTTTGGTAAGAAAAAGACCGCCACCGCCGTTGCCCACGTTAAGGCCGGTAAGGGATTGATCAAGGTCAACGGATGCCCAATCACCTTGGTGCAGCCAGAGATCTTGCGTTTCAAGGTCTACGAGCCATTGACCTTGGCTGGCTTGGACAAGTTCCAAACCATCGACATCAGAGTTAAAGTCACCGGAGGTGGCCACGTTTCCCAGGTTTACGCCATCAGACAGGCCATTGCCAAGGGTTTGGTTGCCTACCACCAGAAGTACGTCGACGAGGCCTCCAAGAACGAGCTCAAGAAGATCTTCTCCTCTTACGACAAGACCTTGTTGGTTGCTGACTCCAGAAGAATGGAGCCAAAGAAGTTCGGTGGACGTGGTGCCAGAGCCAGATTCCAGAAGTCTTACCGTTAAGTTGGTTTGGCTTTTCTCATCATTCTCCCTACTTTTATCTAATGTATAAATAAAAGCGTATCGAAACGATGTAGGCACAGCGTCCGTGCAAAGAGGTGTGCCCCGCCAGAACGCCAATACCGTGCTTTGATCAACGAAGTAGTCCAGATTCCCTCCTCGGTGGTGCATATAGCGTCCTACACTATCACCACGCGACTTTATTTGCAGTACGCACAAACCCTGTCATGAGCTGGGTCTCCTCCACCGCCCCCCGCAGCGTGCCGCTACCAGAAAAAGACACCATTGGCATACTCCCGATTGCAGGCACCCAGCTCTTGGTCCACGTGACCGCAGTGTCCATAGCCGCATACCACACGTGCACTCTTCTACCCCTTGCACACCACACCCGCCCAAAAGAGAGTTTGGACGCCCACGGGCCGTGCCAGAGTGCCAGTGTGCAATACGTGGCGGGCGCCGGCCCGGATCCCGAGTTTTTCCGCCCGAAATCCGCCACTGTGTTCGTCACAACCGCCAAAAACTACACGCTCATCTACAATGTGGCCATCAACGCCCAGAAACTGGCCTTCGAGGTGGTGGGCGCCGATGGCGTGACACTTCAGAACTCGCTCCCGATTGCACAGGCTCAGCAGTCGTCGCTTGGAGCCATGTTCCGGATGGCTACCAAAACGCTTCTCCATGGCGCCACATCTAGTTGCAACTTGGCCAATTTGGAGCATTTCCTGTTCCAGGGCACCGACGACGAGTGCCGCAATGAGTCGGTGCCGCAGGTCCGTCTTCTCCTTGTCAAGGTGATCAAGGTGTCGTCACCAATGCGATGTTTGTGGGGAAAACGCAATCTGCACAATCTTATCTTGCACACTGAGCCGAACCAGTTGCAGTTGCTCAACTACCAAACACTTCGGACCACGGCTGTGGATTTGGACGATTATGGCGCTTTCAGGGACGCCCGGGTGCTCGAGTACTGTGTGCAGGACAATACTTTCTTGTGCATGAACGGCTCCGGCGCCGTGAGTCTCGTGCACGTGGCGAGTGTGGAGGAGCCAGGCGGGGGCGAGCTCGGGGTGACGCTCACAGCCGAAGCGTTGGGTCACGTGGACGCTCCGCTTCGGCGGGTCGTGTTTTCGCCCGATTCAAGCATGGTTTTGTTTGTCGTTGCAAGCGAGCCAACCGAGCTCCAAATACACCATCTCTCGGCGCAGGAGCCTCGGCTACGTTTGGCCCACACCATCACGATGGCTGGATGCAGGAACTTGGAGTGTGTGTGGGCGCCTTGTGGCACGTTTTTCGTGTGTCTTGACACGGACCTGGGATTCTGGAGAATGCACCTGAAGTTCGGTGCAGTCTTGTTTGACTCCGAGGTCGTGAGCAGCGAAATCGACGGAAACAAGCATTTTTGTCGGGCATCCCACTTTGCAATCTGTCAAAACGCCATGGCGTTGTGCTTGGTTTCGCATGACTCCATTTACAAGGTGGACTTGCTTCGGGCCCTTGGGTCCCTGCACACGTTCGACAGCCTTCCTTTGCTCTACGGCAAAGACTACGTCAGCATTCCGTATCTGGAGCAGAAAAGCCACATGAAAACGGCGATGATGCCGGTGTTCCAGAAAGCCTTGTCGCATATGCAGTACGCGCCGTCAAAGGGTTTCGGGAAGTTGTCGATGCAATTGAACGCATACGAGCAGCTTCTGATGTCGTACGGCTCGGTTGTCTGTCTCTCCACGCCCACGTGCCTCGGATCCGTGCCCAATCACGTGCTCTGGTATCAGTTCTACAACCACTCCACGAGCGGCATGAACATTGTGCATCATTTTTGGCTTGACGACTTTATGGTGCTCATCAACAGGCTCAGTGAGGCCGAGGACGAGATGATGATTTTGGATACCTGTGGATCCAAGTTTGGAAACATCGGCTGCGAGTTCAGGTTTGATAGTGACGTTATTTTGTGGCGGCACACGTTCAAAAACCACATTCTCTGCAGCAACGTGTCGGAAAATCACGGAGGAGGCCAAACATTGGTGTTTTTGGCGAGCGATTTCCGGTTGCACGTTATGGAAACCGAGCCCCGGAGCTTGGAGGACCCGGGAAGACGGCGTGTTCTCCGGGCTTCCAAAACCATCCATTTGTCCAGCATCAAGAACAAACTTGCGCTCACGAACATCACGCAAATGCTCAACATCCACGAAAAGCATTTCTTCTTTTTGCTTTCCACCGGGGAGGTTTATCTCTTGAAAAACCAGTCACTATGGGATTCCGGCACTCAAACCAGGGACATGTATGAGTTGGTGCTCATCGGCCAGAAAATAGAGAGAATGGAACTCACGAAAATCCTCGGGGAGACAGAACATGAAAATTCCACGGAAGAGGCGGAAGATAAGAACGACGGAGGAAAAATGCCCAGTCCCCCCAGAAAAGTCGTACTTCTGCTCTGCTCTGGAAATCGAATGCAAGTGTACCACCTCCACGACTTACTCGAGATCTCAGATACAGAGGAGATGGCGGCTATGCACCCCGTGACGGTAGAGGTGGCAGGATTCTTTCCTCTCCGGCTCAGCCAGAAAAACACCCAGGGAGAGAAAACATTAGAGGTGTTGGGGATCGAGTACCTGGCTTCAGTTCGAAGCAAGCATCTTTTGGTGAGGCCATGTGCAGGACGATTATTGGTGCTCAACGAGTTTATCCAGCGAGACTTGACCAACGGAAAAGAGCTTCTGGTGATTGAAGGCGATTATGGGGTGTTTGACAGCTACGCGTACGCGTTGGAGCTCTTACTATTCAAGAGCATTGAAAACGAACAATTGGGGCTGGTGATATCACTTACGCGGATGAGCCCGAAAAAGAACTACGTTTTCGTGAATTTCCTCCGCAAAATCGACGCCAGTCTTTGGAGGGTGTTTTTCGACACGTTGCAGCTGACACCATTGGAGTTTATGAATGAGCTTTTTTCCTGTGGCGATGTGGAGCTTTGCTACGCTTACTTGACGGTGTACCTCAATTACAAGCGGGAAAACGATGAAGATTTGCTTGGGGAAATTGAGACCGGTGTGGTGCTTCAGATTCTCCGCATGCTCAAGCAAAACCGCCAATGGGACCGATTTTTAGAGCTCTGCAGGTTCATCAAGTTTCTTCAGCCGGAGGGTCTGATTTTTGAGGAGATTCAATTAGTTGCGAATGACCGGAGCTTGTGAGGCGATGCCAGAACGCAGGGATCTGGAAACAATATCTGCAGCCCGAGAGTGCAGAGCTGTGGATCGTTGCCAAATCAGAATCCCCAGCGGTGGCTTCGCAACATGAAGACACGGGATTCTCAGATACGGAGATTCTCAGACACGGGATTCTCCAGAAAGGGAGATTCTCAGACATGGAGATTCTCCAGAAAGGGCGATTCTCCAGACACGGGATTCTCCACACGGCGAGAAGCATTTTCGGCTCGTCTTCTGGTCAGAGTATGGCCGCCAAGTCACGACCCGTGACCCAATCTGCTTCCGCTTTTGCAGTCATTGCATGCAACAGGTGAAGAGGCCGCGGACCTGCATACAGCGGCGGGATGTTCGCACACTTCTTCCACCAACCAAAACTCTTGCATTAAAACACCGACTACAATGACGCTTGCAACCGAATTCGCCGAAACCACGCGTCGCTCGCTCACCAGCGCAGACATGCGCTTGCGTGTGCTTCATTTGTACCGCCGGTACATCCGCAACGCCAAGGAGTTTTCCGACTTGTACGAGTTGGACATGCCCATTTCCAACGTCAAGACCAAAATTAGACAGGAGTTTGAGAGACAGCGTTTTGTCAACGACTTGGACGTCACCAACATTTTGTACGCCAAGGGCCAGATGGAATTCCAGGAGTTGGTCAATTTCTGGAAGCAACAGTGCCACGTGTTGAGGTACTTTGAGGACCAGGACAGCTACGGCCAAGTCGACAAGAACGACTTTGTGCGGAACTTCTTGAGAGGCAACTGAGCGGAAAAGGCCGGTTTCCTCTCCAGAATAGGTCACTTGGAAGGGGACTGCATAGCCGATGTCCCGAGAGCAGAAACGGCAGGGCATCGGAAGTATACTTGAGCTATGCAGGATAATGTATAGTAATGCGGATAGCTTGTATATGCGTGGCCGCCGGCGCCACGGCGCCGACTGGGCCATGGATCACGTGACATTGGCCGCCGCACCCGTACCTCCTGACATCCCTCCTCCGGAGCGGTGTCCGGCCGGCTGGGGAGAGTCGTGCCAAACCCAAGTGCCTATATGCACACCGATACATCGCACACCACTATAGGCCAGCAGCCCGTACGGAATCGACGCTGACCACGGTCTTCCGTATTCGTCTCCCGCTGGCTACTGCGCTAACACTGAAATTAATTAAGATGAAATAAAGATGGCCCGTCCGACCGCTGGTATCCTGCACAGAGCCACTACTCCATGTTGTCAGCCAACGGAGCCTCCTCGCCATCGTAGTCCAACTCCTCGTCCTCCTCCACGCTTGCTTCTTGGTATTGCTGGTACTCGCTAACCAAGTCGTTCATATTGGACTCGGCCTCTGTGAATTCAATCTCATCCATTCCCTCTGACGTGTACCAATGCAAAAAGGCCTTTCTCCTGAACATCGCACTGAATTGATCACCCACTCTCTTGAACAACTCCTGGATGGACGTCGAGTTTCCGATGAATGTGGCCGACATGTCCAAATCCTTGGGAGGCACCGAGCACACGGCGGTTTGCACGTTGTTGGGGATCCACTCCACAAAGTAGTCAGCATTACGCGTCTGGACCTTGTGCATCTCATCGTCGACTTCCTTCACGGACACCTTACCTCTGAAGAAGGCAGCCACGGTCAAGTACCGACCGTTTCTGGGGTCGGACGCGGCCATCATGTTTTTGGCATCGAACATCTGCTGCGTCAACTCAGGAACGCTCAACGAACGGAAAGACTTGGAGCCAATTGCTGTCAAAGGCGCATATCCCACCATGAAGAAATGCAATCTGGGGAACGGCACCAAGTTGACCGCCAACTTTCTCAAGTCGGAATTCAATTGGCCGGGGTACCGCAATGACGTGGTCACTCCAGACATCACCGACGATACCAAGTTGTTCAAGTGGTCGTAGTTTGGCTGGGGCAACTTCAAAGTCTTCTGGCAGATATTGTACAACGCCTCATTATCGATACAGAACGTCTCATCCGAGTTTTCCACCAATTGGTGGATGGATAACGTAGCGTTGTAGGGCTCGATGACCGTGTCGGAAACCTTTGGCGATGGCACCACCGAAAAGGTGGCCATCATTCTGTCGGGAAACTCTTCTCTGATTCTGGAGATCAACAACGTTCCCATTCCGGATCCGGTACCTCCTCCCAACGAGTGGGTGATTTGGAATCCTTGCAACGAGTCACATCCTTCGGCCTCTCTTCTGATCACATCCATCACCGAGTCAACCAACTCGGCTCCTTCGGTGTAGTGACCCTTGGCCCACACGTTACCGGCAGACGATTGACCGAAGATGTAGTTGTCAGGGCGGAACAAGCTTCCGATTTTGGACGACTTGACGGAGTCGATGGTGCCAGGTTCCAAGTCCACGAGCACTGCACGAGGAACATACTTTCCGGAAGAAGCCTCGTTGAAATACACGTCCAACTTGGCCTTTTGGATGCCGTCGTCGCCGTGGTACACTCCGCTGTTGTCCAAGCCATGTTCGCCGCAGATGGTTTCCCAGAAGGCGGCTCCGATCTGGTTACCACACTGACCGGTGGACAAATGAATCTGTTGTTAGTATTTATGACGACTGGTTGACTGTCAATGACCCCTGGGACAAGAAAATGAGTAGGAATTAAACGGGCATTGTGTATAGGAGCGTTCCGGTAGTTGGGCTTTGGAAAGTGACTTCTGGGCATAAAAGTGATGGGTTCTTGGGTTTCGAGCCAGTTTCAATCTTTTGGCTGCCGATGGATCTGGTGAAGGATGCCAGTTTATCCCACAAGAAGGGGGAATTAGGGAACGGGTCTAAATGCAAAACTCAGGATTTGACGGAAAAACTCAGGATTTGATGGAAAAGCTCGGGGAGTTTGGCCTCATTTCCGGTTGTAAAGGCGCTGGATTGGCTTGTAAGGGATTCAGAAAGTGCTGGTTTTAGGCAGATCGGAATGGCGGACTTGGCGAAGGTGCCCAGAAAATGGCAGTCAGTTTGAAACAGGGGATGCATGGCAGGGTCATATACAGGAATCGGGCAGGGACAACATACAATTTCTCTCATGCTTGTAAGAGTGAAACGGGTATAAAGGAGTATTGAAGATCTCACAACAAAATGTTTGTTTTGAGCGTCAGATACGGTGCGCGCACACACGTATTTCTGTTTTGGGATGAAAGTAAACTTGGTTCGCGAGCCGCCCTGAAGCAGCACTGCGCAGAGCGACACATTGTGTGCGGGAAGCGCAGTGAAACACACCTGAAACAAATCTGAAACAAGCCTCAAACGAAGCCATAGGCCTGCGCCGGCTTGAACCAGCCACGATCCTTCTGTCACTTTGGTTTCTCTTTTTTAGCCGCTTGAGTTGGGTCTCGCCCCAATGGCATTTTCGCCCAGCTGTGCGCAACTGTTGCAAAACGTAAATAGGGTACTAAAAATCGAAGGCCAACAGGAGAGCTCCAGGACTCGCCCCGGCAACCGCCACGTCCCCGACGGGGCACACGTGACCGTGGGTGCCAGGGCGGCGCTGTGTGCAGGACGGCCGCCTGCACCCAGCCCGCGCCACATGAAAACTTGTCCGTATGAAACACCATACAGCGCCACCAGACCATTGCTAGCCCACCTAGCCACCTGCCAGTCAGTACACCGAAACCCATACACAGCGAGTGCATACAGGATGTCGATACAAAACAGGACGTTCGAGTTCCAGCAGTGTGTTTCGTCGTTCGACAAAATCAACCACAAAAACAATGCAGTGAACCCCCATGCTGGCAACCCACCCAAGAAATCCAAGTTCTCGCAGCAGGCCAGCGTTATCGCCAGGGATATTTCACATACCACCGAGCTATTATCCAAACTAGCGCTTCTTGCCAAAAAAAAGCCCCTTTTCGACGACCGGCCCGTGGAAATCGGCGAGTTGACCTATGTGATCAAGCAGGATATCTTCAAAATCGAGCAGAATCTTCAGAATTTGCAGCGGTTTGTCAAGGGGGACTCCAGCATATCAATCAACCTGCAGATTGGCCAGAACTCCAAGAACGTCTTGAATCTCTTGAACTCGAAAATGAAGAACGTCAGTGGCGAGTTCAAAAACGTGCTAGAGTTGCGGCAGAAGAACGAGCTTGTCAACAAGTCGCGCAAGGAGAATTTCTTGTCGTCAACCACCAACCGCTCCAATAACTATGGCGACTCCGTGGCCCACGAGGGCAACAGCTCGTTGTTGAATCTAAACGAAAACCCATACCTTCTTCCGGACACCGCTGCAGGTGCCGAAGACCACGAATTGCTTTCTATTCCGGACCAGACCAAGCAGCTTTTGTTGATGGAGGAGCAAACCAGCGAGTACCTCACGCAGAGAAGCAGTGCAGTGGAAACCATTGAGGCCACGATCAACGAGGTGGGCAATTTGTTCCAGCAATTGGCAACCATGGTGACGGAGCAGGGCGAAACCATCCAGCGCATTGACCAGAACGTGGAGGATATTGATATGAACATCATGGGTGCGCAGCGCGAGTTGTTGAAGTACTACACGAACATCTCGAACAACCGGTGGTTGTATCTCAAGATCTTTGGGGTTTTGCTAGCTTTCTTTTTCCTTTGGGTTGTTGTCAGCTGATGACTGCTGCACTGGAAAAGGCAGTTGGATTCTTCTGGTCAAGCGAGGTAAAGAACAGTTGGATTCTTGTCAGCTGATGACTGCTGCACTGGAAAAGGCAGTTGGATTCTTCTGGTCAAGCGAGGTGTCGGAGGTGCGGGTTTCCGAGTATGGTTTGGCATCGCTTGTTCCTGAGCGTTTCCTGCATACCGCGTGGGGAGCTTCCACCGAAATATTGGGGGTCGGTGGTCTGCGAAGCTTCTCGAGTGCATAGACGCTGCCTTCCATCTCCGGTGCCCGAGGAGCGGCGCTGATGTCGGACGAGTAAATACCAATAAGAGCAGATTGAAGAAGCAGGCATGGGGTCACGTGCGTCCGAGACCGGAGCCGGCGGCGGACCCAAACACCAGGACTGCACATAGACCGCCCTCGCCCGCGCGCTGTGCGCCGGCCACGCGGCCGAAAGCGTCTCGCCCCGGCGCAGCGCCAAAGTCCGGAGCTTCCAAGGCGCTACACAGTGACCACTCCAGGTCGTGCGCGGCACACGCGAGCACCCTTAGCAACACACGCCACAACCCCCAGCACCAACCATGTGGAGCTATGTTTTCGGCGGCAACAAGCAGCAAAAGAAGGAGTTGCCCAAAAAGGCAATTGTCGAGTTGCGAGAACACATCCTGATGCTCAACAAGAAAAGAGCACATCTAGAACTGCAGATGGAGGAGCAGGAGGCGCTAGCCCGCAAGCACATCGCCTCCAACAAAGCGTTGGCCAAAAATGCCTTGAAACGCAAGAAGGGCTACGAGGCCAACTTGATGAAGATCGAAAATCAAATCGACTCGTTGGAAACCCAGTTGGCCGCCATTGAGAGTGCCAACCTCAATTTGGAGACCATGAAGGCCATGAAACAGGGCGCGTCGGCCATGAAACAGATCCACGGCGAATACGATGTTGACAAGGTGGAGACCACCATGGATGATATCCGGGAACAGGTGGAGTTGGCGGACGAGATTTCCGAGGCCATTTCTCGACCTGTGGGTGCGGAGTATGTGGACGAAGATGAATTGGACGAGGAGTTGGCGGCATTGCAGGAGGAGGAGTCCGAGAGCAAGCTGACTGTGAAACAGCCGCTGCAGCCGCAGCGGCTGCAGGCGATGCCGGACTTTCCTACTGTCAGCAAGCGCCAGCCGCAGGATGAGGAGGATGAGGACGAGGAGGCACTTCGGGCCTTGCAGGCGGAAATGGGGTTGTGACGAGAGGGCTTGGGAATGCTGGTGGCTCTGTTCTGCTTGGAGTGTTGCTGCTCACTGCGTGCCCGGACCATTCGTCTATGGCTACTGATCTCGTGACCTCTACTGCATGTGGCGATCCATTCGTCTATGGCTACTGACCTCGTGACCTCTACTGCATGTGGCGAACGAGTGTGCGGTTCAGATTGGATACTGTGTCAGATGCTGCACTGGCGACGGCCGGACTGCTGGGTTTATCAGTCGAATTTTGGACTGGAATCGCGGCTGGTATGTGTGGAATCTCACATTCGCTGAGATCTACACTCTTCATTCTCAGACGTTGAGTTCGATTGATGTCTCATTCTGATACCCTTGATGCCCAACGAAGACGAGTTGCTTTAATTTACGATATATACGTGGGGATCTTCTCGGCTACCTCGTAGAACCTCTTTAATTTACGATATATACGTGGGGACCTGCTCGGCTACCTCGTAGAACCTCTTTAATTCACGATATATACGTGGGGACCTGCTCGGCTACCTCGTAGAACCTCGCCTTGCTAAACTCAATCTGCTAGGTGAGAAACGCGCAGATTTGCATTATGGTCCACGGCAGTGGACTCCGGATTTCTGCCGTCACAGTCGATTGTGTCAGCTCCGTTGCAATAGACGCCACACGGATACCCCATACAACATGCACTCACCAACTGAAAATTCGGGGAGCCACACCATTTCATTGGCTCTTCGATGCGTCATAATAGGTGGTGTTGGAGGCCCCTGGAAACCCGCCGCTGGAACCGCCCTCCTTGCTGGGCGCCAATGGGGCTCCCTTACGCCCGAAAAACGACCGCGGCTTCGGGACATCGCCTTGTGCAATCCGCTGGTTGTCTTGCTCAAGATACTCCTTATACCCTGGCCGTGCAGACGTGCCCTGGGTATCGTATGCGATGTTGGCGGTCTGAGGGGGCACAACATACGTTCCTGGCGGGATGCCGTCGCTTGAAGCTTCGCCCCTGTAATGGTTGTTTGCATAGTCGCCTCCGTTGACTCCGTCATTTGAAGATGGACGCTTCTTCTCCTCCGGGTATTCGTTTGGGCCAAGATTGCCGTACTGACTATGAGAGTTTGGGTCTGAGGGCACGAAATCCGGGGGCGGGTCGAAATCTGTGTTTCCCTGTTCAGAATTGTGCCTGTCCTGCAGCTGCTCGTAAGAGGGCGGCTCCATGGGAGCGGATTCTTTGTGGCTGAAGAGCATTCTGATGCCACGGAACAGGAGCAGGTAAGGCGCGCAAGGCGGGGGCTGTACCACGTGACGGTTTCCACGTGAACGCGCACCCCATTTGGTGCGACGAATTTTTTCATCTCAGCACACCATGAGTATTCTGTCCCGCCTTCTCCCGGTCTGCAGAACGTTTGTTCGTGGTAAAAAGGACCTGGTTATCAACCCTGCCACGCAGAGAGTGGTGAACCAGCTCTCGGCGCTTTCTGCATCGAGAAAACAGCCCAAACTCTTGAAGCTTTCGCCCGAAGACTTGATCAAGCATAAAACCATCACAAACGCATGGAAAGTGTTCCTGAGGAAAGCCGAGAATAAAAGAAAGGAGCAGTTGAGATTGCAGTACGATAGCATTCATAACGCCATGAGCGAGTTGAAGGCGCTCAGCCCAGAGCTATACGAGGCCGCCAACGTCAAGGAGGCGAAGCGTTTTCCTTTGGAGTTGCGTTTGCCCACGGACTTTCCTGCCAATAAGCCTTGGGTATTCAACTTTAAAAAGGCATAAGAAAGACGTCATAGCTGGTACCTTGAGAAATTCATCCTGGGGATTCTCGACTTCTCCAGAAAATTCGAACATTCGGATTCGAAATCAAATGCAGTGCTTTTGAACTGGATCTGTTCCATGAGTTGAGCAACGAAATCGGTTGATACAAGCCACGAGGCTCACCAGTTTGTAAATAGCAAAACAAGTCATAGAGATGCATTGTAGGCATCAGGCAGATAAACTTGTCGATGAAAATCCTGGGTATTCAAGCAGCTGTTTTAACAGACGATTGCCCAATTTAGATCTTGTTCCACTTTTAGTGTCTGCTCGCTGTTCAGTCCGGCTTGAGGTTTAACTTTCAGGTTCTCACAAGAGTTCAAATTCTCTGTTTCGATTCACTTTTCAGCCTGGTCACTTCAAACTTTCTTCTTTCTTCCCGGAGTTCCTACCGGAGTCTCTTTGGTTGTAGCAGCCACCGGTTCAATCGAATCCTCAAAATCATCGAGATCTGGTACTCCCGAGGCTAGACCCTGCTTCTTCATGAGAGTTTTAACATGCGTACCGGACGACATGCTGAAAATATGATCCTCGTCGTTGTATATGAGTTTGCGCTTGTTGGAGCCACCGGAGGAGTTTTTGGCGAAATTGTCAAAGCCTTTGACGATGTTTCCATACGTGCTTTCGTTGAAATAGTCTAGCTCTTTCTCGTAGATCTGTTCCTCGAGATTCAGTAGCTGTGTGTCAATGTCCTTCTTTTTGAGAATCTGCTGTGTGAGGTCATTTTTGAGCTTGGTGTACTGGTCTATTGACGGACTCTTCTTGCTCATGGTGGTAGCTGTTGATGTTGAAGCTGCACGCGAAGAATAGGAAAACACCCGTACACCCGGGCTTCTCGGAGGGAGTAGGTGACTAGGTGACGTAGCGGGAGCAGCCAAACAGAGTCCATAGCTTGGAAACGGTCCTGAATGAAGGACGTGACAATTCTGGGGTGACAGAAGGTGAAAATCCGGAGTGGCAGGAATGTTGATTGCAAACTCAGAGAGTAAGTAAAGCTAAACTGACTGTAGAGAAGAAAGTAAAAGAGACGAGTGATGAGGAAATACTGTCTTTTTATAGCAAGAAAGAGGGGTCACAAAAGGGGGAAGGGAGAAGTTTCAGGTTCAAGTTCCGGGGGTCAATAGTAAGGGATACGGGGGGCAGAGGGCATGCACGGATGTGTCGCATCCACAACTGCATTGACTAGTGCATTAGTTTTGCGTTGGTGGTCGGAATGCAAAACTTACATTCCGGCGAGTCGCAGGAAGGGAGATTCCGGTGCAGCCTGGATTGCCCCGGAACTCGAACCGGACGAAAGGTTGATCCGGGTGCGGTTGCGGATTTGTACAGGAGCCCCCGGAATTCCTCAGAGTTCGATCGAAGCCAGTGCGCCCAATCTCCATCCGGCCGGCCACGCACGCGCATAAAAGTCCGACTCCCGAGACGCTTATGCAGCAACACCTTGAAACTAGCTTGAGGTGCCCTCGAAACAGGTCGGAACTGGCGGCTTCCGGCACACAGCATACATGCAAGTATGCGGTAGCATGACTGCAAGTCACCCTCGAACCGATGCACGTAGGACTCATCAGCACCGCCCGTAACATTTTTTCTGTGTGGTCGCATGACAGCGGGCATGTGTGGTCCACGCTCTCCCATATAAATTCACCAGTTTCCGCACCACCCTTTCACTACCACTTTTTTCACATCAACTACAATTGAAAATGGCCGTCACTAAGCTCCACTCCCGCTACGTTTACGACTCTAGAGGAAACCCAACCGTTGAGGTTGAGCTCACCACCGACAAGGGCATGTTCAGATCCATTGTTCCTTCTGGTGCCTCCACCGGTATCCACGAGGCTTTGGAATTGAGAGATGGCGACAAGTCCAAGTGGTTGGGCAAGGGTGTCACCAAGGCCGTTGCCAACGTGAATGAGATCATTGCTCCAGCTTTCATCAAGGCTAACCTTGACGTCACCAACCAGGCCAAGGTTGACGAGTTCTTGAACTCCTTGGACGGTACCCCAAACAAGTCCAAGTTGGGAGCTAACTCCATCTTGGGAGTCTCTTTGGCTGCTGCCAAGGCTGGTGCCGCCGAGAAGAACGTCCCATTGTACAAGCACTTGGCTGACATTTCCGGCGCCAAGGAGTCTCCTTTTGTTCTCCCAGTTCCGTTCCAGAACGTTTTGAACGGTGGTTCTCACGCTGGTGGTGCTTTGGCCTTCCAGGAGTTCATGATTGTGCCAACCGGAGCCCCAACTTTCTCCGAGGCTTTGAGACAAGGTTCCGAGGTCTACCACAACTTGAAGTCCTTGACCAAGAAGAAGTACGGTCAATCCGCCGGTAACGTCGGTGACGAGGGTGGTGTTGCCCCAGACATCGGCTCTCCAAGAGAGGCTTTGGACTTGATTGTCGACGCCATCGAGAAGGCTGGTTACACCGGAAAGATCGGTATCGCTTTGGACGTGGCCTCTTCCGAGTTCTACAAGGACGGCAAGTACGACTTGGACTTCAAGAACCCAGACTCCGACAAGTCCAAGTGGTTGAGCGGTGAGCAATTGGCCTCGTTGTACGAGGAGTTGATCAACGAATACCCAATTGTCTCCATCGAGGACCCATTCGCCGAGGATGACTGGGACTCTTGGACCCACTTCTTCTCTAAGGTCTCCGACAAGATCCAGATTGTTGGTGACGACTTGACTGTGACCAACCCATTGAGAATCAAGACCGCCATCGAGAAGAAGTGTGCCAACGCCTTGTTGTTGAAGGTCAACCAAATTGGCTCCTTGACCGAGTCCATCCAGGCCTCCAATGACTCTTACTCTGCTGGCTGGGGTGTTATGGTCTCCCACAGATCTGGTGAGACCGAAGACACTTTCATTGCTGACTTGACTGTTGGTTTGAGATCTGGCCAGATCAAGACCGGAGCTCCTGCCAGATCCGAGAGATTGGCTAAGCTCAACCAGATCTTGAGAATCGAGGAGGAGTTGGGCGACAAGGCCATCTTCGCCGGTGAGCAATTCAGAACCGCTTCCACTTTGTAAGTGAAGTACCATACAATACGCTACTTTTAATTACACATGAGTCTATTTGCGCAGTAAATGTCTGAAGTTCAGGAACCGAGAGATTCAATCAGCACTTCTCCAATGCCTCTTCGATTCTTTGACACACAATGCCAACCTCATCGGCGGTGTTGTAAAGAGGTACGGGTGCCAAGCGGATCACATCGGGCCGCCTCTCATCACAGATAATGGCGTGTGCATGTAAGTACAGATTGACAGCCTCCATGATGTTTTGCAGGGCATCGCTGGACTGAAACAAAACCGAAATCTGACACCCCCTCTCCGCAGGACTCTCGGGCGTTAGGATCTTGAAACCCAAACCCTCGGCGTTCTTGTGGAGGTAAAACTTGGAGCTTTTCAATCGGCTCTCCAACAGCGCTGTAAGCTGCAAACTCTTTTCTCGGAGTCTCTGCACGCCTCCGGCACGATTGAAGATCTGTAGCGAGCTTTGCAAGGCCACACAATCGAGCACACTGGGATTCGACTGGCGGTACGAAAGTGCCGAGTTGATGGGATCGAATTCTTCCAACATTTTGAAACGGTCCGCCGAGTTATTTCCCCACCAGCCCGCCAACCGTGGCGTGTAAGTATTTTTTGAGTTTTCCTGGGTGTATCTCTCATGCACATATATCCCGCCAATGGCACCAGGACCAGCGTTGAGATACTTGTAAGAGCACCAAGCTGCAAAATCCACATTCCAGTCGTGCAAATGCAAGGGCACATTACCCACAGCGTGGGCCAAGTCCCAACCGACGACGATTCCACGGGACTGGGCGAATCTGGTGATTTTCTCAACCTCGAAGAACTGGCCCGTGTAGAATTGAATACCCGGCAAACACAACACGGCTATTTCATCGCGGTGGGCCTCAATTGCATCAAGAATGGTCTGTGTGGGTAGGTAGGTCTCGCCGTCTGGAACCTCCACCTGAATCAAGTGGGACTCGTCGTATCCATGCAACTGCACCATATTGAGAAACGCATAGTAGTCCGAGGGGAAAGCGTGTTTTTCAAACAAGATCTTGGTTCTCTTGCCTATTGGCTTGTAGAAGGAAACAAGCAAGGCGTTCAAGTTGGCGGTGAGCGAGCCCATAGCCGCCACCTCGGAATTCTTGGCGCCCACCACCGGCGCCAAAAGTTCTATGAGCGGGAGATCGATGTTCATCCACATTGTCTTCGAGTCATCGGGGTGGTTGAAGTGGGATTCCACACCACGCTGCGCCCAGGCGTCCAACTCGGCCAGGACCGCCAGCCGGGTGGATTTTGGCAAGAGCCCTAGGGAGTTTCCACAGAAGTATACAGATTCGGCATCCGGCCCGAAATCTGGAGAAGAGATGCCAAGCGACCCGAAGGTGGGGATCTCGAATAGATCTCTGTGGCTGGACTGATCAGGCATGGGAGGCAACAGCACGCACACCGGGCGATATCCTCGCGGCACGTGCTAGGAACGTGACATGCACCTCAAGCCACGTGACATACCCCGCCCTAGGCAAGTGGCGTTAACGGTCACGCAGCACTTCGCCACGCTCTAAAATCACGCCATGTTTGAGCCGCATGAACTTTCAGTGTGGCAAAAACTCGGGTCACGACTGACAAAAAAGTGGGCGCTGACCTCCTTAAATATGTGAGTGGAGAGGGGCGAGGGTAACCTGAAACAAGTTACAAGAAGCCGGCATGTCGTGAGTTTCGAGGGCCGGTCGGCTGCATATTTCGAAAGCGTGGGAGTCGAGGGCCGGTCGGCTGCATATTTCGAAAGCGTGGGAGTCGAGGGCCGGCCGGCTGCATATTTCGAAAGCGTGGGAGTCAGGGGGGCACGTGCATATTTCGAAAGCGTGGGAGAGTGAGGGCCGGTCGGCTACACATGCCGGAGTGGAGAGTTTCGAGGTTATGTGATTCCCTCGGATCTCCGTAGATGGCGCTTAATAACGCACAGCCACCCTCCGTCTATTGCATAAACCTGTGCATGAGCCTGTGCATGAAAAGACCTCGAATACCACAGCCATTGCATAAATGGTGTCATTTAAAACTTCCTGTATTATTACGACCACTCTACATTTTCTCAGTGTTATACCGCGTTCGCCATGTGGGTTTGCCACTATTTACGTGGCGAGTGCGTGGCTGGTATACAGTGCGGTTCTGACCTGCGTCTGCTAAAAGGGTAATATTCTCGACAGCATATAAAGTCAAAACTTCTTTATACGGAAACACGCCACCCTACCAACGTATAGCAAGGTGATGCTTCTGGACGCTTCTTCACAATTGCAATAGACAGGTCGTAGCGAGCAACCAAAATGGGTAGTTAATAATGAAAGAAGTTATCGGAATATCATAAATGAAAAACATTAATGAAAAACATTAATGAAAAACATTAATGAAAAATCCGCTGACAAACGAAAATGTGGGAATAAACTGCGGAGATAAAAGTTCAAACTCCCGAAGTCTCCGCGGAGAAGCTAATACGAAGGAATGACAAAGAATCCAGGAAAAGGCTTTCAACCGTCGTAGAAATTCCAGATTTCCAAGCATTAGCTACTTTCACAAGTAGCTATTGCATGGAGCCATCGGTAGTCTTGCCGCCCTCGTCAGATCCAAAGTGTCTTCAAAAACGGCGCAGGAGCCTGAGACATGACACCTGAGACACACCTGAGACACACCTGAAACACACCTGAAACACACCTGAAACACACCTGAAACATAGATGAACATGCTCGCCACGGCGCAACGATGCCAATCCCGAAACCCTCATAGATTCGTTGTGCCGATTGTGTTGCCCTCGGTGTCACAAGGCTCTCGCTTAAAAAATTGAAATTGATGCGGATATGCGTCGCGCTGTGAGATAAGATCTTGTCTTCGCCTCTTTCGGTAGAAATCTCAAGTACGGAGTTCCGTGGCTAGTATCAGGCACTCCGGCTTAAACTGCTCCGGGGAGGTGGCGAGAAATAATACCGCATGCATGCCAAGCACCTGCATACAGGGCACAGTGCGCGTGTCCCTTTTTGAGAGGCATTTCGTAATTTCTGGGGACAGCGGCAGAAGCTCTGGATAAGCGGCTTTTTGGACACCCAAGTTGGAAGTCGTTTTGCAAAGACGCTTATAACAATACCACAAGATCCCAGAAAAAAGAGGCGGAACCGGGGCGTTTTCGCCCTGAATCTGGCAAGGCTTCCGGTGTTGGCGCGGTCAGGGTACTTGCATACGAAGTCCTGTCGCGCAGAAAAATCATGCAGCGGGTGGCATTGCATGCAGGTAACCACCTTTCTCCGCCATCACCACTGACCACAACTTGTTGGGGGTCCGAAATTGTTCTACTTTGAGTGTACCTTAGGAAGTTGAAATTTGAATACGAGCAAATGAACTAGATAGTGTCCCTACAAAAATCCGCTCCTAGAGGAGATAATTTTAATTTGAGACATGCATTATCTTGCTCGCCCCTCCCGCAGCGGCACGGGTTTCTCTACAGTCCCGTGAGACAAATAGAGTGCATATCATCCCGCGGTGTGTTTTCGGTGTCGACACACACCCTCGGCCCATCCGGCACATACGCACATCCCCTCTAGTTCTACACGTGGGCGTGCATCTGCACTCCTCGCCGTTCAGGGCGAGTGTGGCGAATGTAATCCGGGTTGCAGGAACACTCGAAACCTGCTGGAAAAAATTCCGCCCTAGAATGACCGCGAGTTTTATGAAGGATTCCGTTAAATATGTCACTCCTGGCCCCTTGACACGGCCATCCGGATTTCCTTTCGAAGAATCTAGAATCTCAAATTCGCACTTTTCCCTGGCCGCACGCATGCACGGTGTCCCGGTCTTGCATACAGGGCCCAGCGCTGCGCGAGTTCCGGTGCTAGTTCGGTGCATGACTTCACTCGTGGCCAATGCGGTAGCCTTGCACATAACCAGGGCTTTGACGTAATTTGCACCAGGGTTCTTGTGAAACAGTTTCTACGTAACCGCCCTCGTCATGCGCGAGTGTCTCGGCGTCTCGGCACTGAAAGCGCTGTGTTCGGGCCGAGTTGTGTCCGGGGTCGAGTTGTGTTCGCGCCTGCATACTAACTGTACTTTCGGGGTGTTTCCACTTGGAGTGTCGGTGTTTCCGAGGTCTTGGGGCCCCGTTGTATTCCGGAGGCTGTTGTTTGGCGGGCGGAATTTCTTTTCCCTCTGACCTGCTCCTTGGGCCCGTTTTTGTGACGTAGGGCGAGCCACGTGACATTCTCCTAATGTAGGTGCAGTGTTTCTCGCTCATTCTCATGATAGTTGAAACCGCACTGCAGTTACGAAAAAAGAAACAGCTTCTAATGTTTCATATCTGAGACACCCATGAAACCTTTGTGAAACGGCCACCTCGGAGGGCCCGCGAGCGGCATCGAGCAGTGTTAGCGGGCCCGCACTCGAGCTAATGACTGGGATGTGCCCGGCCACCACATGTGAAACACGGGTGAAACACGGGTGAAACATGGATGAGACATCGCTGAAACGCCCCCCAAACCAGCTACTAATCGCAGCCGAGTGTGTCCCAAAAGCGTTCTAAGCGAAGTCTACTTTAACTCAGCCACACATTCGCATGGAAATCTCAGTATGGCTTGGCCGAATACTCGCCTCAAGTCAGCGCGAAAAGATACCTTTTTTCGCGCACTCGTTTCTTCGTAACTTTGTATGCATAATGTGGTCATCAAGTGCACTTTGCATATAAAGGGATTCTCGAGGCTAATTACAAGCGAGCTGCTTGTCTCAGACACCTCACCACGCCTCCCCCGCATTAGGTAACGAAAAGGGTATCTGAGCGCTAATTTTACCGTAGGTTTCACACATAGCAGCTAAGTCCGCACCACAACTCTTATTTCCGGTAGGTGCCACATAGGTAAGTATGGATGGGGCGGTGCATGCATATGCATAGGGAAGAATGTGGCGATGCATGTATGTCTTAGATGCAGAGTTCCGAGACTGCGCACTTTTTCGGTTGCACCTGCAAGATACATGATATCATAAGCACTAGCCTCAGTTTTTATTGAGGCACAGAAGGGTTCCGAATTTGGGGTCATTGGGATTGGCGGCATTTTGTTTTTCTTGGACGTTTCGGGAGAAAAATGCCGGAAGACACATCGGGAGATGCGGACGCCAAATGGCGTCAGCGGAGACATATTTTCTGGGCGGCTAAGTTGTCATCTGAATCTGGAACACTTTCTTCGCCTCACACGCGCGTCACCCGGGTTTGTTGCATGGAATTCTGCACGTTATCGCAGCGCGACTGGCAGCCCCGAGTCGGAAGTGGCCGGCCGGGAAAGTCCCCCCGAGAGGTTCCCTTTTGGGCTATGTTGGTGTCAGTTTGGCCGATTCCGCTGAAAACCCCAAAAGACGGCGATGCTGGGAAACGAAACTGGCTGGAAATGCGTGGTTGTGGAGACATCGTAAATTGGCCTGCAACGTGGCGAATTAGGTAATTGCCTCGACCGAGAGTATGTAATGCGCTGCGCTGCAATGCAGAAGTGCCGGGCGCCACGAGCGAAAGCCCGGTTGCCGTCGTGCATGTGCAGGCGGTGCATAGGGCAGGTGACGCAGCAGGGTCATTCTAATCTCAACTGTGGAATCTTCGCATATAAATACCACCCACCCGCTCCCCATTCCCCGTATCACATACTTTCGCTGACTATCACAATGGTATACAAGACTGACGCCAGCAAGTGGAGAGCATACCAATTCTCCGACCCCTTCGCCGCCGGCTCGTTTGTGGTGTGCAACAAAATCAACACCAAATTCTGCCGCCCCGACTGTGACGCCCACCCCGTGACTGAGCTAAGGGCTGAAATCAAGTTTGTCAATTCTGCCGCCGACGCCTCCAAGCTAGGCTACTCCCCCTGTGAACTGTGCAACCCCACCGAAGTTCCGTCCATCAATGTCAATCTCTTGTTGAAAACTGTCAGGGATATCAACGCCTCCATTGGGTTTGTGCAGCCCCTCCTCGACGACGATGAAGACAAGGTCCATGAAACCATCAAAGAAAACCTCATTGGCCAAGGCTCCGACCAGCGCCGTATGTCTTTGCCTTCCAACGCATACAAACCAGCCAAGAGTGTGGCGTACCTGGTGTCCAAAAACGACAGCGAGCACTACCGCCTTATAGATTTGGCATGCCGCCACCTCGCACTCGCCGCTGCCAACTCCATTTTTTCCGCACCCCTGCAACCAACTTCTCCCTCGTCAGGGGCTAGCAGTCCCAAAGAGGAAAGTGGCAGCAAAAAGAAGGGGCGCAAGAGACGTGGAGGCGTGCTTGGATTCAAGGAGCTCGCCACGAAGTCCAAGTTGTCTGCTTGGCATTTCCACCGTGTGTTCAAGAGCATCATTGGCCTCACCCCCAAAACCTACGGTGACATGTGTTGGGAATACTTGGAGAAGGAGCGGGACTCCATGATGTCGCCTACTGTCGGACCTTCCTCTGCAGGCTCGGAGGACTTGGGCCACGTGTCCTTGGCTCAGCTGATGAGCCCCCCTGTTGCTGGTGCTAAGAGAAGTGTCGACATTGCCGAGGTTGATGCTCCTTCGCCCAAGAGAGCCACTTTTAACGAGTTTCTGCTCAAGGACAACGAGAAGGATTTTGCCTTTACCTCGCGTGCTACCTCCGAGCCAAACTTGGCCAACATCTACAGCGAACACGGCCCTGGCTTGGCCCACTTGCCTAGCTTCGGCATGTCCGAGACCCCTGAACCAAAGGATGCCTACCAGGAGTTTGACAATCAAGCTTCTAGAAGCTATAGCCAGTACCCTACGGCCATGCCGCAAGTGAACATGGCTCCTAGCGACTTCCAATTTCCATCGTTTGGACTCGAGGAGGATTTTTCTCTGGTCAACATCACCCCCATCTCTGCCAACCTGGGCTCTTCGCCCCTGGACATCGAGCAATTGGGATTGGGCTACGATGACGCTGCGTTGTCTATGTTCTTTGCGCCTCTGCAAGATGTGGGGCCTCTTGACCACTCCATGGCTCCTGAGTCGCAGGAATTGCCTTTGTTTGACGACAAGAAGCCTTTTGATTTGGAGGCTGACCCCATGTTTGCTGGAATCAACGACATGCTCGTTGCCAGCAGCTATTAGATTAGTTAGTGCGGGCACTACGATGATAGAGACATCGATTATAGAGACTAATGACAATTATGGATGACTGCAGTGTAGACTGAGGCGGAAGACGGGCGCCTGCACATAGTCTACGGCGGCTGTCGCCGCCGCCGCATGCTGGTTACATCGCGCAATATCGCGCCTGCATATAACCACACGTATGCATTCACATGCCAACTTACGTCAAACGTTGTCGTCACACCGCATACCCAAGAGGAGCGGCGGAGTTATTTCTGCATCAAAATAGCGTCCTGCATTTACATTTCCATTGAGGAATGTCAACCAAAACAGAATGTGGTCAACAACACAAACATATGGCCAGAACGTGAATAACGAAAGGTTCCAGAATCAAGAATAACCATGCATTTCAGTCCCCACTTGTATGGATCCGGTATTGTTTGAGGATGTAGAATCATGCAGTCGGGTGGATTCTTTTGCATTCTGCTGACCACGTGCATACGAATGATGATGTTCTCATTCGCCATGACATTTCCCCGGCTAAAGTAAAACCATGAGTTAGCCGTGTACCGTTTCAATGCATTGTCCTGCAGACTGGACTCCAGAGAGTCAGCCTTCACAATACACTGCTCTTTGTTCAGCTCGTGATGCCATTCCGGCTGATCAGCCTCCTCGAAACCTCTCTTGTTTTCCCGCAATAACTGTCTAGCTGGGCTGGTCTCTCGCCAGCTCGTCGTATTCAGCCACCCGTTGCTTGTTCTCCCGAGCCGTTTGCACAAGCTGCTGGAAGGCAACCAGAGCAGCTGATGTCTTCAGCTTTTTGTCGGGCAGCTCAACGTCCTTCAAAGCGTTGCTAATATCCTTCCATTTGGAAAGAGAACCGCCGTCCACGAATTTTGCTGGTTCTTGTATCACACCGCCCTCTTCACTAAACAAGTCAATTTCATTTGGATCGTCGTCGTCGTCGGCCTCGCCCTGGATCTCCTTCAACTTCTGAATCTTGTTCTGTAACTTGACCAACTCGATGACCTGGCGGAACTTCTGCTTTCCGTCGAAATGCTGCTTGAAGTTTGGCAACAAATCTGCCTCGCGATGCTTGGCCGCCACCGAAACTAACCACGGATCATTTAAAAGCTGATCTGCGGTAGCCCGATTATCAGGGTTGTATTGCAATGCCTTGATGATGAAGCGCCGCGCATCTTTGGAAACGTCCCGCCAGTAGTCGGCGTGGAAAATCACAGCGTTGTTGTACTTCACCTCGCGGATGAAATCAGTCACGTTTTCCGACCGGAACGGCGAATAGCCACAGAGAATGGTGTAGGTCACTACACCCAACGACCAAATATCACATGGCTTTCCGTGACCCGTGCCTAGAATCACCTCTGGCGCCGCATACCCGAAAGAACCGGCACTAGACGTCAATTTCTCATTGGGATCCTGGAGTTTCTTGGCAATACCAAAGTCCGCAAGCACAATGTTCAGATCCTGTCTTTTGTCAAGGTACAAGACGTTTTCCGGCTTGATGTCCCGGTGCACAATGTCTTTTTTGTGGAGGTAGCTGATGGCCTCCAAAATCTGCACAATCACCTGAGACGCGTCGTGTTCCGTGAAACGCCCCTGTTGCACGATTCGGTCGAAAAGTTCTCCTCCAGTAGCCAACTGAGTGACGATGTAGAACTTTTCCTTAGATTCGAACCAGTCCACAAACCCCACAATGTGTGGGTGTCTCAACTGTTGTAAAAACTCCAACTCGTGCTGCACAACATCGGCTTTGCCTTTCAAAGCCTTTTTCAAGATAATCTTGACCGCCACATCTTCGGATTTCTCGCTATTTCGAGCATACCGCACGATCCCGAAAGATCCGGCGCCAAGAGTTCGTCCAAACGTGTATTTTTTCTTGCGGTTGTAAGATTCGGGCTGGCCGCTGATTTTGTTGAAGATTTTCTTCACTTCCATGATTGTTTCCCGTTCAGGTAAATGCCCCTTTCAATGCTTGTTTGAAGATGCTTTCAAGTCTGTCTGTAGTTGGGCCAGGTGGCGTATCTGTTCGCGAACTTGAATCCGCTTCCGCGTCTTGCACACAACCCACATTCCTTCACTGAAACGGGAACGTGCCAAAAGGAGGTTTCCTTGGATCAGGGGAGTATTTATAGGCAGTGACACAAGTTTACAAAGCGCAGTTTACAAGCGCAAGTTTACAAATACACAGCTATAAATACACAGTTACGGTTGCCTTTCCATCAACTCACCATTACCATCAACTCACCATCACCAACCACCAACCACCAACCAAGAATATATCCAGACAAGCAGCATTTCGACGTTCAAATGAAAACCACAGATTCAAGCCAATACCGAAGTGAAAGACGATGATGGAGTCTTTTACCGGGTGGGTTCTCCAGAATAATTCATCACTGTACCAACAAGTGAAGAGACAAACGCACTTGGTTTCAACTGTGAATTTACAACCTGCTTTGTTGCTTAAAGAATGAAAACATTACCACGGCTAAACGTGTTTAAAGCGTTGCCCTTGCCGAAAAGAAAGATTGCTTCTTCGCCCCTGAGCGTCTGCTGACCAGTCTCTTGGCGGGAGTGGGATTGACCCCTGACGTCCTGCATGCTGCACGGGTCGCCATTTCGCATCCATTTCGCACCCACGCTAGGAATCGCACTCCCGCATTCTCGTTTGCCATTACCCGATTTGGCAACTCGTTCCCGACCCCACTCCTACTTAACTACACCCAGTGCTGCGGCCACAACCTCCACCAGAAAGAAAACAAGAAGACCCGCCTAAAATCATCGTTGATGCTCAGATTTGCCAGATCAGCGGCCAGACACGCCACCTTCGCCAGATCCTCCTCGGTGGCGGCCTCTTACTTTCCCCTGGAGCCGGCCTCCCCCCTGCTTGTTACCGAGGCCGTGCCCGGCCCGAAGTCCGTGCAACTCAACAATTCCTTGGGTGAAGTCTTTGACAATAGAGCCTCCTATTTTGTCACTGACTACACCAACTCCGTGGGCAATTACATATCCGATTGCGATGGAAACCAGCTTTTGGACGTCTACTGCCAAATTTCCTCCATTCCTTTGGGCTACAACAACCCCCTGCTCTTGAAAGCAGCCCAGTCGCCAGAAATGGCAAGTGCCATCATCAACCGCCCTGCTTTGGCCTGTTTTCCACAGGCAGACTACTCTCTGATCTTGAAGGAGGGAATTTTGGCTGCTGCTCCTCCGGGGTTGAACAAAGTGTGGACGGCACTTTCGGGCTCTTGCGCCAATGAAACTGCTTTCAAGGCGGCCTTCATGTATCAAGCTGCAAACCAACGTGGCTCGCTTGACTTTTCTGATGCGGAGCTTTCTTCGGCGATGCTCAATATGCCTCCTGGGTCACCCGAGCGCGTCATCTTGTCATTTGAAAAATCTTTCCACGGTCGTCTTTTTGGCTCCTTATCGGCCACCAGATCCAAGGCCATTCACAAGCTCGACATTCCGGCATTCAAATGGCCCGTGGCCCCTTTCCCCGAGTTGAAATACCCTTTGAGCGAGAACGCCAAGAATAACGCCGATGAAGAAAACCGCTGTTTGGCCCGTTTTGAGGAAATCATCTCCCAACATCCCCCACACACAATTGCTGCCATCATTGTGGAGCCCGTGCAGTCTGAGGGCGGCGATAACCACGCCTCTGATCATTTCTTTCAGTCCTTGCGTGAAATAACCCAGAAACATGAAATACTCATGATTGTGGATGAGGTTCAGACTGGTGTTGGAGCCACCGGCAAATTCTGGGCCCACGAACACTGGAACTTGCCTTCGCCACCAGATATTGTGACATTCAGCAAAAAATTCCAAGCTGCGGGCTTTTACTTCAGCAACGAGAGCTTGCAGCCCAAACAGGCCTTTAGACAATTTAACACCTGGTGTGGAGACCCATCCAAAGCCATTTTGGCCAGATCCATTTTCCAGGAAATCGAAAAGAACGGTCTTGTGGCCAAGACTGCAGAAGTGGGCGACTACTTGTACGCAGCCTTGAAGACCCTCTTTGCTCTGCACCCGCAGGTGACCAACTTGCGTGGTGAAGGCTTTGGTACCTATATTGCATGGGACCTTGCCTCTCCTGCAGACAGAAACAACTTCTTGTTGAAGATGCGTTCTGCTGGCGTGAACATTGGAGGATGCGGCGAGCAGTCGATCCGCTTGCGGCCGGCGCTCGTGTTTGAAAGGAAGCACGCCGATGTTTTGTTGAACGCAGTCGAGTTTGCGTTGAAATAGAGAATCTACGTCTGCATGCACGGGTCTTGCAGGATGCACGGGTCTGGCATAAGCAAGCCTAGATGCACCACTTTCTTGCTTCCTGCGAGCTCAGACAGATTCACAGCCTTATCCACCGTTTGAACTTGCTTGGAATTCTGCTCCGGGCACCCACTTACGGTGGTCTTACCAACGAGATGGCAATTTCTGCCTATGTAACCTTAACCAGCTAGTATTCTGTATCAGCCACAGGCAAACGGAAACCCCGCCAGCGGAAATCCAGGCTAAGCCTATGTGCAGCCCGACCAACCGAACGTGGGATGCACGGGTGTGGCGATCCTGCATGGAGGTGCACGGGTGTTCCTGGCATTCGCAGCCCCCAGGCACAAACCACGTCTATCACCAGCGTTGCCATTGTTTCGGTGCCGGTTTGAAAGCGCTGCATCCCTGTTTCGCGTCGTTTCGTCTTTGTTTCATCGCGGTTTCATCCGGTTTCACCGCGGTTTCATCTTGCTTCACCCTTTTCTTCGGCGTGCCCTTTCTGTTTCATACCCCCATCCCATCCCTCCCCTAGTGCCATGAGTTAATCCTAATGTTGGGAAAGCTATTCAAACTGAAGTCCCTCCAAAATGTGGCTCCTTCGGCAGATCACATGACTGCCCAGGATCCCCACAAGCCCAACAATTGCTTCGAAGACTCATATACTCGAGAAATCTTGTACGGCAACCTGGACTTTTCGTTGGAGCCAGTGACGTTCAACCCCTCCCGTTTCCGGCTCATCGTGTCCCAAGATGGCGGCAACTTGCGCTCCAAACAAGTCCTTTTTGACTCGGCTATGGACACGTCATCCTGTTTCTCCCGGGACGCTGCCAGCGGGCGGTCCACGCCGGTGCCCGAATCCAGCTCGGGTCTTTCCGGAACGCCCAGGATCCCGCCACCGCAGGCCTTGGCCACGCCGCCCAAATTGCTCCACAACCCCAACGAATTGAATGATTTCATGTTTGGCCGCGGATTGCCGTCAAACGAGCGCACCATGGCCACCAAAATCCACCTTCTTCCGCATTTCAACTCGTTTCGGGGCGTTCTTATATCTAGTTTGTTTCTGATTTCGGATACGGCGGCGTGCCCCGCTGAGAACGATACCGTGGATGTGTATTGGAACCCCCAGCCGGTTCTTCCGACGCGAGAGGCATTGTTAGATACTACATGCAAACTGCCGGGCTCTTTCGATCTCCACACGAAGTCGGGCTTCAACTCGCGGTTCTCCATTGGTGTGATAATTCCTCTAGAAGACCCCAGTCAGTCGGTGGAGGAAGTTGTGGCGCCGTTTTGGACTGCCATAGCTCACCATCTCATCGTGTTACAGAAGCTCGTGACCAGAAAGCTCATATCAGCCTTGAAGGCCGCTACTGTGCACAACTTCTGCCCCTATATCAACAACCGGCGCATCCTGCTTCCTAAAGGATTTTTGCAGATGGAGACCGAGCTCTCGATGCTGCTCCAGAAGCTCATAAAATTGGTCTCCAACAGCGTGAACTGTCCCCGCATTTGCAACATCAACTCAGTGTTGGCGTATGCCTTGAACACGCAGGATTTGAAGTACCGGTCCAAGCTCGTGAATTGGGCTCTCGAGGTGATCAACTGGCTTGAGTTCAAAGATGGCCGCAACACTTCTAATCTTCACTTCAATGGCGCCGCTAGTTTCTCCAGCATCCACCCCCAAGTTTCCGGCTCCCTGGTGCATTCCACGCACAATTTCTCCGATAACAATTCGACGTTTTTGGCCAGTCTTTTGGCCGTGGTTCTTCCGTTGCGCCATCAGCTCAACGAGGAACCGTACTGTGGCGATTCCGAGACACACAAACCAAAACATGTTGCCAGAATAGTCATAATGACCAGCAATTCTGCGGTGGCCAAGAAACTCATATACATTTTGAGTGGAGTGGTGCCCAATGTGCAATTCAGCTCCGAGAATGTGGCTACCGCTGCTCCCAGCAAGCTGCCCATGGCCTATACGAATGGGGCTTCCGATCCGAAAAGCTCAGGTTCACACCAATCACCCAATACGAGCCAAGATCCAAATCGGCACCAAAGCGCTGATTATCTCGAGGCAGAGAGCACCTCCTATTTGAACCGCATTGGTTCGAGCAACTCCCATTTTGGCGACGACGTGCCCAAGTTGGCAACCCCGATTCCAATCCAAACTCGCCTGCAGAGAGAAGATCCCGACTCGACAAGCTTGTCAGTCTCGTCCAAACTGGGCTGGGAAGTGCCCACGAAATCCATGGCCAGCATTTCTTTCAATGAGCCAAAAAGCTACACCGACGAAGTCAATGTCACGGCCGCGAGACAAATTCCAACCAAGCGGCTCAACAACTCGACGTCCATCGCATACCTCTCGTCATCACTCAACTCGTCATTATCATCCAGTGCGTCAAACTACTCTCTTTCCAAATTGGGATCCAGTTTCATGGACAGATGGAGAGGCTCACTCGTGGGTGCCAACAAGCCATCAATTCCGGGCTACAACTTCGATTCTATGGATGGAGCACTAGCGCACGATGTTCTATCAGAAAAGCCGCTTTTCGTGTCTGCCAATTCACCGTCTCCAGCTTTTGAGTACGATGAGCCAATCTGGGAAGACACCACCACACCTCTGCGTTCGGCGTCGCCAGGAAGAAGACACCAGAAATTTTCGGTGGCTGACGATAAGCTCTTGATCAAAAGCAGCAATGGTGAAAGCCTTCCTTCCGTTAAAATTGACAGGTGTAAGTCGTCGATCTACTTGCCTAACCGGGGAGAAGAGCAGCCGAAGGAGAAGAACGCAGCGCTCGTGCGGCTGAAGGTTGCCGAAATCATGTCCAGAAAGAGTTGCTGGGTACAGCAAAAACATACGCTTCGAGTGAGCAGCTCCAACGATACTCTCACACAAAAACCCCAGCGAAATGTGGTTTTGAAGCCAAACGTGGCGTTTGTGGATGCGTTCCGGCCGGAGTACATTCTCCAGTCGTGCCCCGCCAATCCTCGACTCGAAAACCAGGTGCTAAACGCCATGAAAAACGATCTATTGTTTCACCACAATAACTGCGGCAAAAATCAGGTCACCTCCACCACGGTGTTCATCAGTCTCCGGGCACGTGAAATAAAGCTCATCGAAATGAGCGTTGGGGCTGACTCCACTCCGCTTTCCCCAAAGGGCAACTTCACACCGCCACCAAACGTGCACGTGCACAAGGTGTCTGGCTCCCCAATCACGTCATATTTCAGCGGCGTCGATGGCTACAAAGAGCGCAAGCAGCCAATGCTGTCGCCTGCATACAGGACCACCATCAAGAAGGTATTTACTCCATTCAAAAACTCGGGCAACAAGAAGTTGATTGGCGAATTGGACGCAAAACTAGAGAAACTAACGGAGATTGTTTCGTTGATTAACAACAGCGATTCGTTCGAAAGCAGGGAGAATCTCGACCGCATGTTCTACAACTCCCTAGACGATATTCTTGGGGCATAAGTTTGTGCAAAAATTGCAAGGGAAGCGACTTTCTGACGGAGGTTTCGATTGCAAAACGGAAAAAGAGAAAAAAATCGGAATAGCGAAACGTTCAAAAAATACGTGAAGATACTAGAATACCAGAGTCTGAGCGCTACGCTGATCAACGCGCGGCACGAAAAATCACCCAAATTCTGAACGAAAAACACTACTTCGGCAAACACAACGCCCCAAGCCAAAGCCCAAAGTCGCCACATTTCCTAATCCACCGAGGAGGTCTTACATACAGGCGACAGGTTTTTTGTCCTTTTTCCCCCGTTTTCTCAGCATTCAAACCCAGCATGGACAACAAACCCGAGCTTTTCCTCGACGCCCCAGACAAAACGGCAGAGGCATGCAGCAAATTCGCCATCCTCGAAGAATGCACTTACACAAACAAAAGCTTAGGCAGCTCGGGCCAAAAAGAGACCATGACTTGTGACTGTCCCGAAGACTGGGACGAAGTCAGCGGCTCCAATAAGGCATGCGGCGACGACAGCAATTGTATCAACCGAGTCACGTCCGTGGAGTGTACAAATGCCGGGTGTTTGTGTGGGAAAGACTGCCAGAATCAGAGGTTTCAAAAACGCCAGTACAGCGAAGTCAAGGTGATCCAAACCGAGAAGAAGGGATACGGCTTGGTGGCGCAGCAGAACATTCCGGAGCATCTGTTCATCTACGAGTACATTGGCGAGATCATCGACGAAGCCACGTTTCGTCGGCGCATGGTGGACTACGATACCAGAAAACTCCGTCACTTCTACTTCATGATGCTCACCAAAGATGCCTTCATCGATGCCACGGAAAAAGGATGCTTGGCGCGCTTCTGCAACCACTCGTGCTCTCCAAACGCATACGTGGACAAATGGGTAGTTGGCGACCGGCTCAGAATGGGAATCTTTGCCAAACGAGAGATTCTCCAAGGCGAGGAAATCACCTTCGACTACAACGTCGACCGCTACGGTGCGCAGCTGCAGCCCTGCTACTGTGGGGCACCCAACTGCCTTGGGTGGATGGGCGGTAAAACGCAGACAGATGCGGCACTTCTACTTCCTGACGGCCTCTCGGAGGCCTTGGGCGTGACGCGGCTGCAGGAGCGGGCGTGGTTGAAGCAGAACAAAAAGAAGGCGAAAAACCAGGACCCCGACTCTGCCATCAACCTGGAGTTTTTGCAGTCGATTGAGGTGGGCCAGTTGACGGATGCGGACGTGACGCGGGCCATGAGCGCCTTGATGAAGGCCGAAGAGCCCGTGATTGTGGAAAAATTGGTGGAGCGGGTGTATCTCACGGAAGATCCTCGAATCAACTCGCTCATTGTCAAGTTCCACGGCTACAAGACGTTGTCGCGGGTGATGAAGGAGAATAACGGTAACGAGGACCTCGTGGTGAGGATTCTCCTGACTTTGAGAAGATGGCCTTCCATGACGCGAAACAAAATCGAGCTGTCCCAGATTGAAAGTGTGGTGCTGGATATCGTGGAAACGCTGCAGAACGAGCAGATACACCACTTGGCCAAAGAGCTTTTGGACGAGTGGAGCAAGTTGCAAATGGCATACCGGATTCCCAAAAACGCCGACGGCGAAGACGGCTCTGCGCAGTCGCCCCTCTACGGAAGAAATGCCCGGTCTGAGCTGCCGCAGCGAGTCGACGACGATGAGCCGTTGCCGGACGGATGGCAGAAGGCGTTTGATGCCAACTCCAATATGCACTACTACTACCACAAGGCGATGGGCATCTCCAAGTGGGAAAGGCCCGTGGCTGTGGTCCCCAAAGGGCCCAAGGAAAAGGCGCCGCGGAAAGACGAGGGCCGACCAAAAGAGCTCAAGCACAAAGAGCCAAGAAATGGAAGGGAAAAGCAAGACTCGTTTGCCAAACACGAAGACTTTCTCCGAAAGCAGAAAGAGGAGCAGTACAACGAGGTGTTGGAAAAGGAAAAGGCCCTCCAGCAGCTCATCGCCCAGGCGCAGGTGGATTTTGTGGAAAAGAAGCGGCTAGAAGAGCAGGCCAAAACAGACCGCATAGCCAAGCAAAAGGAGCGGCGCCGCAAGGAAATGAAGAAAAAGTCCGACTCGAAGAAAGCTGCTGAGCCCGAAAAGGCCGTGGCGCCCGAAGCGCTCTGGACCAAGGCTCTTGCGCGTCACGTGCCCAACCTCATCAAGAAGCACGAGCCGGAAATCGGCCACGAAAACCTCAAGGGCTGTGCCCGCGAATTGGTCAAGGTTCTTGCGGCGAAGGAAGCCAGAAAAAATAGCGTTCCTCCTAAAGAGTTGGACGCCGCCAAGGTCAAGAAGCTCAAGGTGTTTTGCGGCGAGTGGATGGAGAAGTTCATGGCAAAGTACAAGGCCAAAAGGCCCCGGCCCAATAGCACATAGCCCTTGCCGTGTACATGGACATTGGCTGCTGGACATTGGCTGCAGGACACTGGCTGAACAGCCATGTGTACTGCATATAACGCGACTGCATGCAGTCAAGATATCACGTGGGCAGAAGCAGAACACGTGCACACCCAAACAATCCAGACTGCTTCGGGTGTCGAGCCCGTCAGGCCGTGGCGCCCGAAATCTACCATGTCACTGCACTCTTCTCGTTTTAGGTCTATAATAAATATTAGTTGCGCTCTAGCAACTTGGGGAAGTTTTCGATTTTCTCGTTGCCCATGATGATTTGATAGGTGCTCTCGAACAAAGGGAACTCGCCAGTGCGTTGCACGTTGGTCAACAACTCGTGCACCTCCTTGGCGGTCACAATGCCTTGCGAAGATTGTCCATTCAACAACTTCTTCTCGGCAACCTCGGCACTTTCGCCAGTCTTGGCCATGTGACGTGCAACCTTCACATTCCGTCCGCCGGCACAGGTGGTGATAAGATCAGCCACACCAGCGGATTCCTGTGTGAAAGTAGAAGCCACTGACTCGGGGAAAAATGCCTGCGAGAACTTGATGGTCTCAATCAAACCCACTCTCATTATGGCTGATTTGGCATTGTCTCCCCAACCAAGTCCCTCCACAAATCCGACGGCCAAAGCCACGATGTTCTTCAAGGCGCCTGCAACAGAGACTCCCGCCACGTCCTCGATCACCCGGACGTGAAAGTAGGGTCTGTGAAACGCCAGCTTCAAGAGCGCATGGTCCACGTCTTTTCCTGGGCCCTGGAAGTCCGCAGGAAGCTTGTATGCCACGGTGGTCTCGGACCACTTGCAGCGGGCAATCTCTGGGGCCAAATTTGCGCCCGAAAGAGCTCCACATGTAAGCCCAAGCTCCTCGGTGATCACCGAGCTCAAGAGCTTGCATCCTTCTGGGTTCACTTCCAAGCCTTTGAGGCACGAGATGGCACGTGTGTGTGGCTTAAGATGACCCTTCAATTGCTTGCAGATTTTCGGCAAGAACTGGTGGGGCAAGTTAAACACAAGCAAGTCCGCAGTTTTGGCCACATCCACAATGTTCGAGCTGGCCACCAAGTTTGTAGGAAGCTTAACTTCGGGCAAGTATCTCACGTTCTCATGGTCCTGGTTGATGATCTCGGTCAAGTTACGCCCGTTGACCTTCTCCTCGAAAACCCACATGTCAACCTGGCGCTGGAAGAGCTCGGGTTGCTCGGCAGCGTTCTCGGCGAGAATCTTGGCAATGGTGGTGCCCCAGTTTCCGGAACCGATAACTGCAATCTTGAATTGGCGAGAGGAGCTGGCGCCGGTGGAGGAAGCGAGGATCTGCAGCACCTGCTGTAACCTTTGGATGGGTGTGGACATTTGTTCTTGTGCTGGAAATATCGGTTATGCCGTTAGGAAAACTTGGGGATTGTGATGGTCTTGGACCTTTATATGTTTCCAGCGGGTTCGCACAAGATGTGCTTTCGTTCCGGAGCCGAGGCAACATCACTGCGAGTCGCTGCACATTCACCCGCCCAAGGTCCTTTCGGCCGAGGCTCGCATTATCATACGTCACTAATCGCGAGCCACCTGGTCTTGGGCAAACGGAAGTAACACAAGAACCCCTGAGAACCAGAGTGTCGGGGATCTTGACACGATATTTCGAACGCCACCAATATTAGCATGCTAGCTATGTCGGAAAAAGCCATCATCAGAAAGTCAACTTGGGAGAACGGAAGTGTGATTCTTCATATTTGATTGAGCTGCAAAACCAAGACATGAACGGGAAAGTGGTGTGCCGCTGTAAATCCACCCAAAGATGATCCACACTATGGACAAATTTTCAACTTTCCATCAAGACTTCGTTTTGTATTTCAGGCATGCGCATGTGCGGGCCTCTTTCTTGCAACCATTCAAGAGCGTGCGGGAGGCGGGCTTTATATATTCACCCCGTGTTTTGACCGTGTTTCAGAATCAAACACAAAACCACCACTAGCATATATAAAGCAGTAAAGTGTAGCAATTTCTCAGGATAACACTTTTATTATTTTCACCCTGGGGCCATGTTTAGACAGGCAGTTTGGAGACTGATACCCTCTGGGAACTACTTTGAAGGTCAGCTGATTTGCTTACACTTTGATGTTTACAAAAAATTGCAAAACCCCAACAACAGTTGCATATACACATCAACACTGTTGATTCTGGCCATTTGATGTTTCAAGTGACTATTGGCACATCAGACACAACTGATAATCCCTACACCCTGGCATCAACACCCCAATGGCAACACCGAAGCTAATACGTTGATTATTCCAAAAAATACCACGCATATTAACTAGCGGTTCGGACTGGTCTCGCTGGGTCTTCGCCTCTCCCGCTCATATTCAAGATTGTCGGCATAAAGATCTTTATCGGCGTTTCTCTTACAAGTCAATGTGCCGGTGTGGCGTTTTAAAGCATCTCTCCGTGCAAACCCTTTACCACAAGCACTGCAAATATTGGCAGGAATGGCCAAGTGTTGCCTTGCATGGCGCTTCAAGTCACTGGACCTGCGAAACAGCATGCTGCAGTTATTGCATGGAAAGTTTCGTTTTACAGTGTTGCACAGGTCTTGTGATTTTGAAGCTGGCTTCTCCACAGAGTTTTCTAGAAGAAAGTCCCAGTCTTCGCTTTGTTTTTCCCTGGAATGTTGAGCCTGCAGAGCCTGATGCACATTCTGCTGCAGCGCCTTGTCGGGTGTGAACACATCGGTGCTAAAGTTGGGAAACTCCTTATAAAAATTCTGAATCATGAGCTGGCCGTTCTCATTGGACCGGATTTCCTCCGAGCGCCGAATGGGATTACCGTGCGGTGACAGCACATACTGAAGTCTGGTTAGAAGGTCCTGAATCGTGGGATCCACAATCAAGTTGGACTCCGTGGATGTGGCCACCAAAGCTTCATGCGCCAAGCGTAGGAAATGGGCATCCTCGTCTGACTCGTGAGATTCCGGGGCCTGTACAGCTTGTGTGGTATAGTTTGACTTTTCCGTTCTGGACGGCAAATTTCGGGCCCGAGTATAACTATAGTTGGGCTCGATCACCACCGGCGACATGCGCTGCATGTAATTGGGTCCTTTAGGGGTGAGAGCTCTGTGTGGAGGCGAGTCGTTGCCAAATTTGGAAAAGCTCATTGGTCTGATTTTGTGGTGCTTATCGGTAACTTCGGTGACGGAGAGCCTCGTGAAGTGTCTTGACAAAGGTTGAAAGTTTCTTGTGTGACTGTTTATCAGATGCCAGGATCTGAAACTCCGGGGTAAGGGTTTATTCGGGTAAGGAAAGCTCGTGGGTTCTCCGAGTTGATGCCTAACATACACACCCGAAAAGTGTGGCGCTGATGAGAAACGTGCAAGGCAGGTAGCGCAATCCAAGGGCAAACGGCGCTTTTGAAGTCGTCTTTTTTGAGCAGCCTATGAGATCAAATTGGTGCTGAAAACTAGAACACGGTACCTGAAACCACCCCGATGGGAACGTTGCAGTGGCAAACTGTGGGGTAGATCCAAACGAATATGGTTTTTCCAGACGGATCGAGGAAGCTGCTACTACCAGTAGTGTACGGCAATCAACTGGTTTCGTGGGGTCGGACAGTGGCACACACGGGGCATGCCGTCCAATTGGTGAAGTTGTTGCTGCAGTGGTTTGATATCACGTGACATTTTGCAATCAGCGAGGCAGGGAAGCAGCATCACGTGGCAGCCCACCACCCGTGATTTGAGTATCGCACGTCCGCGTACATCACAGGTGCACCTTCTCGGTCCCTACACCAACACCCCAAGATGCACAGCGAGCTCCCAGCGCGGCCCAAGTCGCAGCGCATCGTCAACCGCAGCAAAGCAGAAAAACCTGCACAATACTTCCAGCAGTTCAAAAGCAAGGCCCAGAATATCTCCAACATCAACGAGCTTTTGCCGGGGCTCAACGACATCTCGGACGCCTTCGAGGCCATGCCCATGGACCTAGTCAAATACCTCACGCTCCTCAAGGAGATCGATGCCAAGTGCATCAAGACGGTTCCCCTCATCAACCACAACATCAGCAACTACATCGACAGGCTCCACGACAGTGGCGAAAACGCACCCTCCAAACTCACCAAGATTGAGCGGCTACAGAAGATCCGCAAGCAAATCCACGACGTGGTCCCATGCTTGGAAGAGAAGATGCATGTGGCATCGGTGGCATGGGACGTCATTGCCAAGCACATGTATCGCATCAATAACGACTACAAGGTGATCATTGGGAACAATGAGATTCCCGAAAGCGTGCGGCTCGGGTCCTACAATCATCGGGCCATTGTGGCGGATCCTCAGAGCGCCGAGGCAGCTAAAACAGCGAACCTGCAGCGTTCTGAGAGCCGAAGAGAAGCCATCGCGGCCAAAAGAGCGGGAAAGGACGACGAAGAGGATGACGGCAAGAAGAGAAGAGGTAACGCCAGAGACATCACTCCAGTTCCTGACAATAAGAAAAGGCGCAAGGAAAACGAAAAGACGGCCAACCCCGTATTTTCTGATAAAGACAAGCGCAAGACCACCGGAAAACCCAAACAAGAGCGTGGTGACGAGCGCAGTGACGAGCCGGGTCACAACGCATCCAGCGGCCCAGAGCCCACATACTGCTACTGTAACCAAGTGTCATTTGGAGAGATGGTGGGATGTGATGGCGACACCTGTCTGCGGGAATGGTTCCACTTGCCGTGCATAGGGTTCAAGAACCCACCCAAGGGCAAGTGGTATTGTGACGAGTGCGTGGTGAAGATGAAGAAGGCCAAGAAATAAGGATGCATTGATGCATGGTCAAGGCTCCGAAGAATTCATTGGGATATTCCGAGACATCCAACGAAGCGCCAGACCGTGGAGGCAAGATTATGTGAGCCAGCGACTAGTGACGAAGATTATGTGAGCCAGCGACTAGTGACGAAGATTATGTGAGCCAGCGACTAGTGACGAAGATTACGTCAGCCAGCGACTAGTGACGAAGATTACGTCAGCCAGCGACTAGTGACGAAGATTATGTCAGCCAGCCTATCTGCGACGAAGATTACGTCAGCCAGCGACTAGTGACGAAGATTATGTGAGCCAGCGACTAGTGACGATTACGTCAGCCAGCGACTAGTGACGATTACGTCAGCCAGCCTATCTGCGACGAAGATTACGTCAGCCAACCTTCAGGAAGTGCTGCATGTACGGCTTTTACAACAAGGCGAACGCCTGGATCCCAAAAAAGCTCGCTCGTGGCTCTCCGCAAACTTTCCATAGCGCGGCACGGCGCCACCGGTTTCGGTGCAATACCAAGGATGAAGTCTGCGCCAATGGCGGCAGGCGTACACAGAGCAGGTGCAGTTTCTGCAGAAACGGCTGAAACATGACAAATCAACTTCCAGGAGCCATGGCGGAAGTTTCGTGTTCGTTCATGCGGAGCGACTTCGCGCATGCGTCTTTCGAAGCGGAACATCGCATCACAGCTGTGAAGCGAGCGCCCAGGGTGACGCGGGAAAGCCGAAATAGGCGATACGCGCCCACAGAAGCAGAAAGAAATTGGGAAATGCAAAGGCTGGACATACAAAGAAGTGCCGAAAGTGGAAATGGCCCAATTGGCCGAATTCAGTGCCACGAGCACAGTGCAGCCGAAAGCAGGCGGCGGAGAGACGCCGGGGGTACGGGTGTGGCAGGAGGATTAGACGAGGCAAGAAGCGAGCATCCCGCTGGCGCAGCCGCCCCGTCATCCGCGCACGTGACGCGCTGGCTTGGGCGCCAGAACAAGCACGCCCGCACGAAAAAGTCAATGAAAACAGAAGCCGACTATTTTCTCCCACACCCTCTTTCAATCACCCAGCATCCTCGCAAACAACAAGCTCTCAACGCAAAATGGTCAAGGAATACAAGTTAGTCGTGGTCGGCGGCGGCGGTGTCGGTAAATCTGCCCTCACCATCCAGTTAATCCAGTCCCATTTTATCGACGAATACGACCCCACAATCGAGGACTCATACAGAAAACCCTGTGTCGTGGACGGCGAGGAGGTGATGTTGGACATCTTGGACACTGCAGGCCAGGAAGAGTACTCTGCCATGAGAGAGCAGTACATGCGTACCGGCGAGGGCTTCTTGCTTGTGTACGCCATCAACCTGCGCAATTCGTTGGACGAGTTGCAGCTGTTTTACGAGCAAATCCAAAGAGTCAAAGACCTGGATAACGTGCCTGTTTTGGTAGTCGGCAACAAGAGCGACTTGGAGGGCGAGAGACAGGTTTCTTACGAGGAGGGCGAGGAGTTTGCCAAGTCCATCAATGCCCCATTCTTGGAGACGTCGGCCAAGCAGAGAATCAACGTGGAGGAGGCTTTCTACGGCTTGGTGCGCAATATCAACGACAAGAAGCACGTGCCTCCGGCCGCTGCTGTATCCGCCCCAGCTGCCACCCAAGAGCCTCTGGAGGTGTCTTCTGAGAAGAACTCCAAGGATGTGGCTGCTGCTCTGCCTGCCGCTGCCAGCAAGCCGCAAGCCAACCAGCCAGGCCCTTCTGCGTCTACTTCGCAGAGAAAAACCCAGGCCACGACATCTGCTCCGGAGAAGAGCAAGTCTGGCTGCTGCGTTATAGTATAATTAATATAGTAGTAAGTTTCTCGGCCGGCGTAGGTCCTGGAGGGACATGCAATGGCTGGTTGAAGTGGTGTGTTGTCATTTTTGGGCATTGTTCCGATGCATCCGTTCAGTAGCGTCAGTCTACGATGGCAGTATCATCATACCCTGATTGCAGTAGTCTGTATTGCAAGTAGTCTGATCTATTCAAGTGCACAGGGACCTAAACAGTGTCGTCTCTGTGACAGCTTCGCTAGGGGGCGGTTATATCGAGAATCCGCAGCCAAACGAGAATCAGCAGCCAAACGAGAATCAGCAGCCAAACGAGAATCAGCAGCCAAACGAGAATCAGCAGCCAAACGAGAATCAAGCACAATTCAGTAGCTTCTCAGCGAGCACCATCGCCCACGTCGCCGGCAGAAAGCACCATGCGCAGCCACGACGATTTCCATGTGCGGCTAGTTGATGAAGTGAAACACAATAAAGTGCAATATCAAACTTGCAAACACGTAGTCCCCAAAAGCACGCTCGGGCGAAATGGTCGAAAACGGCCTCTCGCAGACTTCTCTCTTGGCAGGCTCAACGGAAGCGTATTGCATGCGCAAACTGACCGTCAACACAAACTGGCCCACACAGGCAATAAATCCGCCCAAAAAGGCATTGAAGGGAAAGTTGCCGATGATCAACACGTACACAAACTGAAGCACACCCAAGGCCACGAGAAATGCCAAAAACACGTCGATGAGCTTCAAGCGCCCGCTCAAGCTGCTCACGTAGTTGTGGTAGGTGGTGTTGACAGCGGCAACCACGTCCTTGCCATTTTGCGACAACTGCGTCTTTTTGCGTGCTGAGTCCTGCGGCTTTTGCGCCACGGCGGCGGCCTTTCTGGCGGTGTCTTTCTTGCCCATGGGAGTGTGAGTGCGCTGTCGCTTTCGATACGTTGGGTCTGGGTGCAGTGCGCCACGACGGCGGGGGCCGTGTGCACTACAGCGGCAAAGGGCTCCGAAACGGGCAATTGCAGCCTGCATCCTGGGCCCCGCAGCTGCCGCCGCCGCCCGCCGCCGCCAGGGCCGCCAGGTCGGCGCAGGGCGGGCCCGGGAGGCCGCGTCACGTGCTTCTCGCTCCCACACATCCCACGTGCGCCGACTCCAAGCCTCACATGGACCAGCCAGCCGAGCCCACCGGGCCCAAAGCGGCCGTTGCGCCGAACCCCCCGATGCTGCGCATAATCCCGCCGCTCAACTTCTGCCCCGTGGAAAAACAACTCTACCGCCTGGGCCAGCCGTCGCTCATCAACCAGTCTTTTCTCGAGCAGCTCCAGCTCAAAACCATTCTCTGGTTGGCCAGTGAAGAACCCGTGGAGGACTTTTTGGACTACTGCCTGAACAAGGGCATCAACATCGAGTTTGTGGGCTTGATCAATGACTACAACTACACGAATATCAACCCCTGGGACTCCTTGGACGAGAAGACCATTGCCACTGCGCTCGAGCACATTTGCAATAAGGACAACTATCCCTTGCTTGTTTGCTGTGGCATGGGCCGCCATAGGACGGGGGCGGTGATTGGCTGCTTGCGTCGGTTACAGGGCTGGAACTTGGCCAGTGTTTCCGACGAGTACCGGCGCTTTTCGGGCGCCCGTGGCGGCAGGATCTTGGTGGAGTTGCTCATAGAGAGCTTTGACATTCTGAGTGTGCAGGGCGACCCCGACCGGCTTCCGGAGTTCTTGAAGTAGGGGCGTTGATCGGGCTTTGGCGTGCTGTGTGCAGGCTGTAGAGCGTCCACCGCTGGCAGCTACCGAGCGAGTGCCCATTGAGCTGGATTCCCGTTGCGAAACGCACTATAACCCAAGGGATTCCTGAATTTGCTACATCTGCTCATTTGTTCCACTCCTTCCCAAACAAGAATCGCTCTTTTTTCAATCAAGAGTGAATTTCCCAAACTCCATCATTGCATTCCTTACTATTGACGAAGGTATTACTATTGACGAAGGTACATCCTTACTATTGACGAAGGTACATCCTTACTATTGACGAAGGTACATCCTTACTATTGATGAATGCTACATTTTATTCCGTTGATGAATGCTACATTTTATTCCGTTGATGAATGCCACATTTCTATATTCCGTTGAATGGTCGAACATTTCAGTTTGGTTTATTAATCCCTACATCGGATAGCAGATTCCGGGCTACTTCCCTTCTGTGCAGAATAGCTTTCGAGCGTTCCCCAATGATGATGGCTTTGGCAGCAAATCGCCTTTGGAAGAGTGTGGAAACGCTTTAGGTTCCCGTCCCGTCACGCTTCCCTGACACCCGTGCACCTCGCACTGTTGCCCCCGCGCAACCCATCCTCTCATCCTCCCACTCTGACATTTCAATATTCGGCACGATGGGCAGGTGTATCACTATCATAACTCTTGGCGGGGTGACTTCCTTGGGCTTGTTGACGGGATCGTTGGCTCTCGAAAGCTTCCAGAGCATCCCTGAATTCATTAGATGCTTGAACTCCCAAGGCTCCGTGCACTCGCAGGAGGGCCAATCCGTTTTGAAAAGCATAAAGACTCACTTATCGATTTCCAACGTCGTCAACGTGGTCTTGGCGGCCTTGTCGACCAGTGCCTTCAGAACTGCCTTCAAGTACTCTGGTCGGTCTGCAAAGCATCCATACTTGATCTACTCGGCGCTTGGCGCCCCATTGGCCCTCTTGGCGTTGTTTTACAGGGGCGGAAAGCCGTTGGTGCCGCTTACCGAAGACTTGAAGAACTACTGTCAATTGAAAGCGTCTAAGAACAAGACAGGCGCAGGCGAGCCAAGCGCCGCTCCGGCCGAGGCATTGGAGCTGTCGTACGTGAACATTTCCGAGAGCTCTTCTTCAAGCGACTCGTCTCCCGCGACCCCTGAGAACTCGTTGTCCAACTCTGCATACTCTATTGAGGAGGAGGTGGAGAATGCGTTGCAGAAGAAGGAACGGCTTCACGAGCTCGACAACATTAGATCGGCGTTTGCTGTTGCTTCCTATATTTCCGGCGCGGCGTTTGCCATTTCTACTGTGGGCTTCTTGGGCGACCGTTACTTCATCTGAGAATGTGTTTCAGAGCCCACTGCACGCTGGCCGATTCCGGCTCAATGCTTGTGGTGGTTGCATTACGGATACCCTTGTAATTGCCATGGCCCAAGATGCGGTTTCTGATTGCACCACGGCAAAGCATTGCGATGAGTTCGTGGTGATATTGTGTACGGAGTTTTTGATATTCTGTTCGGAGTTTTGATATTCTGTACGGAGTTTTGATATTCTGCACGTCCGTAGGATACTTGCATGGTATTCTGTACGTCCGTAGGATAGTTGCATGTGCATCATATTCTTCACGTTCTGTATACAAGCTTGTACCAGATCTTATTCTGTATATGTAAGCGCCAGCGGCTGCTTACTCATGGCGCGGGCTGGCCACCACCGCCGCGCCTGCAGGCAGCGCCAGAAAGTATATATACCCAGCCTCCCGCCCCTCAACGGCCAATGTCTTCCTTCTACGAACTTACCCCCAAAGACGCCAAAGGCGCAGAATACCCCTTCGACCAGTTGAAGGGCAAAGTCGTTGTCATTGTCAACGTCGCCTCCAAGTGTGGCTTCACTCCTCAGTACAAAGAACTCGAGGAGTTGAACAAGAAGTATGCGGACCAGGACGTTCAGATCCTCGGTTTCCCATGCAACCAATTCGCCAACCAGGAGTCGGGAACTAACGAGGAAATCGCGTCTTTCTGCTCGTTGAACTACGGCGTGACGTTTCCTGTTTTGGCCAAGGTTGAGGTCAATGGCGACAACGCTGACCCGGTGTACAAGTATTTGAAGTCGCAGAAATCGGGCCTTTTGGGTCTTTCACGGGTCAAGTGGAACTTTGAGAAGTTCCTTATCAACAAAAAGGGCCAGGTTGTGGAGAGATACTCGTCGTTGACGAAGCCTTCGACCTTGTCTGCTCAGATCGACGCTTTGCTTAAGGAGTAAGCGACCTGCATCTTGCCTAGGAGCCACGCCGGGTAACTAATAGTAGCAGCTAATAATACCATAATTGCTTCCAGCGCACTTCGATTATCGTATGCTTACGCGTGAGAACCGTGTATTCGGTTATCTCTACGCTTACTGCATAGACCATTCAGGTTACCCGGATCCCAATACAGAATCCGGCTCGAAACTTGGCTGATATCCGAGATGATTAAATTTGAACTTTTAGCTGCTGAATGGCCTAAGGAAGGACCCCAGCACGTGGCATCCTGAAACACCTGAAACACCTGAAACACCTGAAACACCTGAAACACCTGAAACACCTGAAACAGCCATAAACCCAAGTGCAGGCGAATCTCCACAACTCACACGGGCACGCAGCTGCAGGTCGCGAGCCCACCTGCAGGAACACAAATATTTTGGTCCCCGATCGGGTGCGGCCGTTGGGAGAATCACGTGACCGTTCGACCGATTTCCATGACTCTTCGCGCCAATTCTGGGGAGCTCCTTAACCACCATTTTCCCACAGTCCAAGTTGTATAACCACGCCAGTTTCAGATCCGTTTCAGATCCGTTCTAGATCAGTCTAGATTCAGACCACGCTTCCTCAGCTTCACTCCATCGCCGCCACCGCCTTCCCTATCTTACCTCCTGAGCCACACCAACTGACGGCAATCCATCCATATAGTTCAGATGCCCAGCAATTTCGAAGCATATGAAGCAGGCCAGCGCTTGCTCAATGGCAAGTACAAATTTGTCAAGCAGATCCAGAAAGGCTCGTTTGGGCGGGTGTCGCTAGCGTTAGACACCACGGACGGCCGCCACGTGGCATTAAAGGCTATGCACAACAGCAAGGAGGTCGGCTTGATGGCCCGGCACGAAATTGAAGTGTTGCTTAAACTTGGCCATGCCAACAAACACATCTGCCAGCTATTGGATCATTTTGAGACCGAGGAGTTTGTGGTTTTGGCCTTGGAGTACTGCGCCAACGGCGACTTGTACGATGTGATACACTCGGGCTATTCGCCCAGTGCTGCGCATGTCTACAACTTGGCCAAGGAAATTCACCTGGGCTTGCTGTACTGCCATTCGTTGGATATCTACCATCGTGACATTAAGCCTGAGAATATCTTGTTCACCGACCAGGGTTCCGTCAAGATCTGTGACTGGGGCTTGGCAACATACGGTCGAACTAGCTCTGTATTCAACGTTGGTTCAGAGAAATACATGGCACCCGAGTGTTTCTTGCACACGCCAATCAGCCTGAACCCCTCGGCTGTGATCCAGTCCTACGACTGCAAAGCAGCCGACTTGTGGTCGGTGGGAATCACGCTTTTGACTGCCGTTTTCGGTACCGCCCCTTTCAAGCCTATTGAAAGCGTGCGTGAGGCGGGCAGCTCGCTTGATGGGTTCAGATTGCGGGGAAAGACAATCAAGAAGTCATTAGAATCCGACAGCAACTTCAAGAATTTTGTCTTCTACAACAACAAAAATGTCCTATATGACATTTATCCGGACATGAACGAGACGTGCTTCAATATATTCATGCACCTTTTGAAGGCGGGCGGGGCCGAGGACGATTTGGCCAGCTACAACCGAAAGTGCCAACTGCGGGACTTCGATGCTTTTATCAAGGAGTTGGGTGACAATTGGAAGTACGGCTTGACTGTCTGGGAGGAGGAAGAGCTTTACAACGAGCCCGAGTCTGAGGAGATTGAGGGTGCCGAGGATGCCGTTTTCGACATGGATGACTTCAAGGAGACTGAGAAAACGACGAGTGAGATATTTGACGACCCGGGAAATAAGGCTTTGAACCTGTCTTTGGCGAAAGAGCCCTTTGATTTGTCGAAGCGCACTGAAGCGTCCACCGGCATCCCTATTGGACAAAAGCATGTGCAAGCCTCCAGCATTCCCATGCCTTCTTTGACGGAGTCTTCGGCCGCGGAATGGTCGCAGCCCAAATCGTGGTGTGATCTTCCAGATGATTTAGACGACGCCGAGTTTTCCAAAATGTTCAACAGCTTGAGTTTCCGCAGCGCCCCATCGAAGCCAAATCTGTTGAAAGGTCGCCATATTTGCATAGTTGAGCAGGAGTTACTGGCTAGCCCCACGCCCATAGAATGGAACAACTAGTGAATCGAGGTGCATTCAACCAATCCGAACTAGAGATATATCACGGAATGACAAAAAAACACAGCATTCGTAGTATAGTGTCGGGCTACTTAACAGCGGAGTCGGCATGATCGCCGTTTTTACATCAGTCATCTTGCACAATTTCAACTAATTTGCCAATCCGTCGTAATTGCACAAATTCAACTAATTTGCCAATCCGTCATAATTGCACAATTTCAAATAATTTACCAAATCCACAATTCAGCAATTGTTCCACTGTGCCACTCGATGCTACTTGCTCTTTTAAAAGGTCCTGTACACAGCGTCCCGTACCACCCTTAATAATTGGCACCCTGCAATCGGTCAATCCAATTCGGTGCCGCACTCAGTCAGCCAATTCGTGGCCGGAATGCCGAAGATAAGAGCGCCGCACCAAAAGCAGTCACGTGGGAAAATTGGCGGGTGGCACCGGGCAAGCCAGGAGCCACGTGACCGCAGCGGCGGAGGCACAGCCGCGTTGTCTGCAGGAAAAGAAGAAGCCGCCGCCAGCGTTCCCCGCAGCTCCGGCCGCCGCCTGTTCCGGGATGACTCAGTACCGGCGAGCTCGGGCCTACACCGGGATACAGCGCGCAGTATGCAGGCCGCGCCCATTTTTTTCACCGGCGCCAATATATAAAGCTGGCAGATCCGCTTTTTTCTCACTCCTCAAACACACCATGTCTTTTAGAAACGCTACCCTCCGCTTAGCACGCCAAGCTACTTCCAACGCCGCCAAGCAGGTTGCCGCCAAGAGAACGCTCTCTGCTTTGGCCACCAGACAAGCCCCAAGAGTGGCCAAGTCCGCCGCCCCTATGGCAGTCCGTGGTGTCAAGAACATCAACTTCGCCGGCACCGAGGAGACTGTGCACGAGCGTGCCGACTGGCCCAAGGAGAAGTTGGCCGAGTACTTCAAGGACGACACTCTTGCCTTGATCGGTTACGGATCGCAGGGTTACGGCCAGGGTCTTAACATGAGAGACAACGGCTTGAACGTGATCATTGGAGTCAGAAAGGACGGAGCCTCGTGGAAGGCCGCCATTGAGGACGGCTGGGTTCCAGGCCAGAACTTGTTCCCAGTCAACGAGGCCATTGAGAAGGGTACCTACGTCATGAACTTGTTGTCTGACGCCGCTCAGTCCGAGACCTGGTCCGAAATCAAGCCTTTGATCACCAAGGGCAAGACCTTGTACTTCTCGCACGGTTTCTCGCCAGTCTTCAAGGACTTGACCAAGGTCGAGACCCCAGCCGATGTCGACGTCATCTTGGCTGCTCCAAAGGGTTCTGGAAGAACCGTCAGATCTTTGTTCTTGGAGGGCAGAGGTATCAACTCTTCTTACGCCGTCTGGAACGACGTCACCGGCAAGGCCGAGGAGAAGGCCATTGCCATTGCCATTGCCATTGGTTCTGGTTACGTTTACCAAACCACCTTCGAGAGAGAGGTCAACTCTGACTTGTACGGTGAGAGAGGCTGCTTGATGGGTGGTATCCACGGTATGTTCTTGGCCCAGTACGAGGTCTTGAGAGAGAACGGCCACACCCCATCCGAGGCTTTCAACGAGACCGTTGAGGAGGCCACCCAATCCTTGTACCCATTGGTTGGTAAGTACGGTATGGACTACATGTACGACGCCTGCTCCACCACTGCCAGAAGAGGTGCTTTGGACTGGTACCCAAGATTCAAGGACGCCTTGAAGCCAGTTTTCTCCGACTTGTACGAGTCTGTCAAGAACGGATCCGAGACCAAGAGATCGTTGGAGTTCAACTCTGCCCCAGACTACAGAGAGAAGTTCGAGGAGGAGTTGAAGGTCATTAGAGACATGGAGATCTGGAAGGTCGGCAAGGAGGTCAGAAAGTTGCGTCCTGAGAACCAGTAAGCAGGCGGTGCAGCACATTGGCCAAGAACGGCTCGCTGCGTTTCATTTCTATTTCCGCGCGGCGGTAATTTATGTAAATATATTAGGGACATGTTTGTTGAATAAACTATCCTCGAGAAACTCCCCGGTAGCGGCGCCAGACGGCGGCGGCGCAGCCCTGGGCGCGCGCACGTGATTAGGGCTTGCCCTCGGAATACGGGCCGCCGGGCCGGTGCACCCCCGGAACTCGCGCGCGCGACTGAAAAACCCAGCGAAAAACTTCTCACTATTTCTTCCACATACAATGGCTGTCGGTAAGAACAAAAGATTGTCCAAGGGAAAGAAGGGCTTGAAGAAGAGAGTCGTTGACCCTTTCACCAGAAAGGAATGGTACGACATCAAGGCCCCCACCACCTTCGAGAGAAGGGACGTTGGTAAGACCTTGATCAACAAGTCCACCGGTTTGAAGAACGCCGCCGACGGTTTGAAGGGCCGTGTCGTCGAGGTCTGCCTCGCCGACCTCCAGGGCTCCGAGGACCACTCCCACAGAAAAGTCAAGTTGAGAGTGGACGAGGTCGAGGGCAAGAACTTGTTGACCAACTTCCACGGCATGGACTTCACCTCCGACAAATTGAGATCCTTGGTCAGAAAGTGGCAATCTTTGGTCGAGGCCAACGTCACCGTCAAGACCGCTGACGACTACGTCTTGAGAGTGTTTGCCATTGCCTTCACCAAGAGACAGGCCAACCAGGTCAAGAAGACCTCTTACGCCAAGTCCTCCAAGTTGAGAGAGGTCAGAAAGAAGATGATCGAGATCATGCAGAGAGAGGTTTCCAACGTGACCTTGGCTCAGTTGACGTCCAAGTTGATCCCAGAGGTGATTGGCCGTGAGATTGAGAAGTCCACCCAGTCCATCTTGCCCTTGCAAAACATTCACATCAGAAAGGTTAAGTTGTTGAAGCAGCCTAAGTTTGACTTGGGTGCTTTGTTGGCTTTGCACGGTGAGGCTGTTACTGATGACAAGGGAAAGAAGGTTTCGTCTGGATTCAAGGATGTCGTTTTGGAGTCGGTTTAGATTATGAGTAATGAGGTGGCCACGAGACGGTGGCAAACAGAAAGAGCTAGCGTGACCCTGTAGCAGCCCAGAGCAGGCATATAGATAGACGTCCTGCAGCCAGCCACGGTGTCTTCAGTTTTCAGCAGGCCCTACTGGCCAGGCGGGTTTTCAGCAGGCCAGTGTACTTCCACGGCGTCGTGGTGGCCGGGTGTATGCAGGACGGGGTGCGCGTGACATGGTCCCAGCTCCACAGAGGCAGAACCCATCCAACTTCTCCACCCCTCATTCAGCCCCCGAAGCGTCAATTGGGTGCAGCACAAAACCCCACCCCGAAATGAGCGACGACGACTGGTCGTATTCGTTCCCCCCCTCCAGGGACTCCTTTTCAGCTCCGCCCAAAGAGACGGTTCCGCTAGACGCCGTTAGTCAGGTGCTAGCGACACAGCTCCCAAGCGTCCCAAATGCCCACACCCATGCAGCGTCCACGTCGATGGATTCCAAAATCACCATCCCCGACGACTCCGTTCTCAACTCGCTTTCCACGGATCCGAAAGACTCATTCACAACAAACACAGTGTCACTCTTCATGAACAGCAACCAGGGCTCGCAGCTGGCAGGGTTGCAGGCGGCGTTCAAGCCGAAGTCGGCGCCGGCCAATCCACAGACCACCATGAAAGATGCCAACTCCATTATTTCAAAGGAATCCACCAACGCCTTAGCTAGCGCCGATATTCTGGATCTTTCACCCCCATTGACCCCAGCACTGGATTTCCGCAACTCCATCCGCATCTGGCAGCAGAAACAGCAGCAGCAGTCCAGCCTCGAAGACCTCCGTGGCGGCGAGGACGTGCACGCTGGGTCGCCCCTCTACCAGGAACAATTCGACGCCACATCTCCCACATCGCAAGATGCTGAACACGGCGACGGCCCCAAAGTCATTGCCTATCGGAAGGGGTCCAACCGGCGCAAGCAAAGCGCGTCCTACCATGCGTTGGACACTGGTGATAAGTTTGACCCTCGGCTTTACGTGGAGGAGAAATACAAGGACACCGTGTACCACTACACCACGATGCAGCGGAACGTGGACTTCCATCAGATTTTCAAGAGCTTGGATCTCACGGACCGCTTGATTGACGACTTTGCCTGTGCTCTAAGCAAAGAGATTCTTCTCCAGGGCCGCATCTACATCACCGAGCACTGTGTGGGCTTCAACTCCAACCTCTTGGGCTGGGTCACCACCGTGGTTATTCCGTTCGAAGACATTACCAGAATTGACAAGAAGTCCACGGCCGGTCTCTTTCCCAACGGAATTCAAATCGAGACCGCAGAGTCCAAACACAACTTTGCCAGCTTCATTTCTCGCGACTCCACCTACGATCTCATTCGAGCTATTTGGCTGGCTTCGACGGGAAAAGATTTGGCGGAGCTCAATACCAACCCTAACATCAAAATTGTCGGCGCTAACCAGCAGATCTCCGAGTACATCTTGTCGATTGACGAGGATGCCACCGAGACGCGGGCAAAAGCGGCCGAAGGGGAACGCAATGGCACTGTCGAAAAGAAAGGCGCTCCTTCAGCCCAGATCAGAAAGCTCAAGCCCAATAGTGCATATGGCAACCCCGGGCCAGATACCCACGGGCCCACGACAATCACAGGCGAATACGAGGACTCGCAAGGCGAAACCGAAGTGATAAACGAGACGATAGAGTGTCCGTTGGGTCTCGTGTTTGAAATCCTATTCGGTCGAGACAATCCGGAATTTCACCGACAAGTTCTTGAAGACCAGGGTGCTACCGAGGTCTCAGACTACGGTGATTTCCAGAACTCCGAGAAGTCTGAATTCTTGGAGCGCAGCTACTCTTACAGAAGACCATTGGGGTACTCTTTGGGACCCAAGTCTACCAAGTGCAATGTGGTGGAGCACATTGAAAAGTGTGACTTTGACTCCAGTGTGGTGGTGCTCTCCACCACAGTCACTCCTGACGTGCCTTCCGGTGGTTCGTTTAGCGTCCGGACCCGCTATTACCTAACGTGGGGCAATGGCGGCTCCACCAATTTACGCATTGCGTTTTATGTGAAATGGACCGGCCGCTCGTGGATTCGAAACGTGGTTGAAAAGCTGACGTTGGCGGCTCAAACGACAGTCAACCGCAGCATTGTCGATAGTTTGAGGCAAGAAGTGGAGAAAAACACACAGTTGTCGGAAGTGCTGGCCGAAGAACTCGAAAAGGTTACTGTGGTTGAGGAAACACAACAAGTGATACCAGAGTCTCCTCAAACATTGCCTGCAGTGCAAGAAGCAGCGCAAAATCCCGAGAAACCGAGCCAGTGGAGTGGACTTGCCTTTGGTTTGGTGTTGACACTTCTCTGTTTCGTGCTCTATTTGCAAATTCGCTTGTTTGGTACGGTTTTCGAGACAAAGAAGCTCTTGAGCAAGCAGTTGGAGTTGATCTCCAACCTTCTGGAACTCTTGGTTGAAAATGAAAATGCACCGTGGTGGAACAAAGTATTCGCAGAGGGAAAGGACTCTCGGAAAAGAGAGAGGGCGATTTTTCTAGCCAAACAGGCGCTACTCTTACTTGAAGGCTCGCAAGAGAGGCTGCTCCGAGCCACGCTCGAGGAGATTCTATAGTATGAGGTATTAACGGGAACTATATACAGATTTATTGTAGCTCTAACCCGACGAAGTTGGCAACGGGATTGCATGCTGAAATGCCTGTTAGATCTAACACACGCGAAGCTTGCCATTCACATTCAGCTCTTCCTGGCGCTCGATGATATTCATGTCTTCAAGAGTGTGCACAGCGATCTGGTCGTTTTCCTGGTTGAGCTCAAAGATAAACACCCCCAGGATTTTCCGTTCAAGCTGCGTGTCGTGTTTGGTCAAGCCAATAACTCCCTTGCCCCAGTCAGAGAGGGAATTGGAAATAGACCAATCGGGCCTGTGCAAGAACTCGCCGGCATCAATCCGGGCCCATCGGTGGGAGCCCAACTTGGCGTCGGAAGTGGAGGTGTTGAGCACCAGCAGGTCCTGCACAAGGTGGTGGCATCCTTCAGAGCAAGTCGACCAGCGAACATAGATCTTTGCAGCCTGGTCCAGACAACAGCTCGGGTCTTTGGATGTGCGCATCAGCTCGATGTGCAATTGCGCTTTTGGGTTAAGCACCAACGACGTGAGAAACAACTGGGCGGCCTTGCAAGTGGCGTAGTAGGACACGTGTCCACGGATGCTGGGCAAGTACGAGTTTATCAGCTCGAAATGCGTCGGGCAGATTCGTAGAAGCACGTCCTCCAGAACAAGCGCTTTGGGAAGCGAATGCTGGACAAGTAGCGGCACATGTTCTCTAAGGAGGTCGAGCATGGCACCGAGATTGGTGGTTCGTCGCTGTTGGCGCTGTTCGTGCTCTTTATTCTGGTGGTCTGAAAAGAACACTGTCCAGTGGCGTCGCCGGGGATCGTTTGCCGGCGGTAAGCGCATAACGGGGCTCTGTTTCTGGTGAATGGACAGGTGATGCAAAATGAGAGGCCCGTGGTCATGCTTCTCGGCCTTCACGCGAGCTGAAAGGGGTCTTGGCGGCAATGAGCGAGTAAGGGGTCTTGGCGGCAGTGAACGAGTAAGGGGTCTTGGCGGCAGTGAACGAGTAAGGGGACATTTGGGTACCTGATGGTTTGCGAGCGGCGTGTGGATTTCCTTTTCTAGGCGCCTCGACAGACGCCAGCGATGAAACATTATTGAAGGCTCGGAGCAGTCAAATACCGCAGTCCGGCGACGGCAGGTTTCTTGAATGGCTGGAGGAGAAGAAGGTGGTGGTTGAAGTGTGGAGAATCGCGGGCGCGATATGCACTACAACTCAAACCATGGGAGCAATTGAGCCCATTTATTGGTACAATGAAGCCTACATAACGTGGTCGTTGGTCGTTGAGTATACACAGTACACTACTCTTGCTTGGTGTCCAAAGGAGTCAATCTCAAGTATGGCTTGATGATTCTGAACTTGGGGAACAAGGTCTTGGCCTCCTCGTTGGTGACAGATGGGTGGACAATGACATCATCGCCAGGAACCCAGTTGATAGGAGTGGTGATTCTGTGCTTGTCTCCGGTCTGCAAAGAGTCCAAAACTCTCAACACCTCGGCGGTGTTTCTGCCGGTGGACGCGGGGTACGCCAAGATCAATCTGATCTTCTTCTTGGGGTCGATGATGAACACCGATCTGATGGTGAACTGAACTCCCTTGTCGTCGACATTGGTGGCGTCCTGGTAGTCGATCATGTCGTAGGCGTGGGCAATCTTTCTGTCGGCATCGGCAATGATAGGGAACGACAACTTGGAGCCGGTGATCTCGTCTATGTCCTTGATCCACGCCTTGTGGCTCTCGGTGCCGTTGGCGGAAAGACCAATCAACTTGGTGTTTCTCTTCTCGAACTCGGGTTGCAATTTGGCGAAAGCTCCCAACTCCGTGGTGCACACGGGCGTGAAGTCGTCTGGGTGGGAGAACAAAATGGCCCAGCTGTCGCCGATGAATTCGTGGAAAGAGATCTTGCCGTTGGACGTTTCGGCGCTGAAGTCGGGGGCAGTGGAGCCCAATCTCAAGGTACCTTTGGGAACGTCGGCCATTTTTTGTGTGGCACTTCAGGCGTGGCGGGCGCTGTCTTATATACTCCGCACTGGAACTCTGCGATGGCAACTTCGCACGTGCCGTCGGACAATCGCGACCGAGATCGCCTGAACCCATAGCTTCTCGGAGCGGCCATTGCCGCTTCGGGAATGAGGCTTACTGGACTGCATGCTACTGCCGGACATGGCGGCGCCCACTGGAAAGCGCACGTCTGCCGTGAAATCCCCACTTGGCAACCCGAGAGCGTAGCACGCCATTGCACTGTGTGCAGGCCCGCCTGGCCCTGGCCCTGGCGGCAATACTGTGTTTGCAGATGCGGCGGCCGGTGCGGCGGCCGGTGCGGCGGCGGTGTCCTCGTGCCCAGGGCGACCACCACTCCGTGTTTATCTCGTAGCGGCCGTTGTTCTTACATAATCAGACACTTGTCTTCCTTGGGCACCCCGGGGTTCTGGATGCGTTCAATCTCGTCCACCAAGGTCACAAACGACCTGTTGATGTTCACGTTGTCCCGCACAGACGTCTCCAAAAACCCACAGTTGAACTTGCGGGCCAACGCCTCGCCCTCGTGGGTCTCCACTTGCCGCTGGAAATTCAAGTCACACTTATTGCCAACCAAAACGACCGGGATGGAGTCCATGCCCATGGAGTTCAAGATCTTGTCTCTGATGACCTCAATCAACTCGAACGACTGCCGCGACGTCACGGAGTACACCAACAAGTAGCCATGGATGCCGATCAAGTGTTTCTCGGTCATGATGGAAAACTCGTCTTGGCCGGCGGTGTCCAAGATCTCTATAGCATACTCCTGGCCTTTGTATGTGATGGTCTTGGAGAACTGGTTCTCGATGGTTGGGTAGTAGGATTCAACAAAGTGGTCTTCCACAAAGCGCACCGTCATTGACAGCTTGCCCACAGCTCTGGACCCGACCATGGCTAACTTGCGTGCCTTGACCATGTGGACGGTTGTATCCCTTGTTTGGTGCTTGTATCTTTAATAGCCGCCAGGGTGACTTTGGCGGGCTTTGGCGGGCTTTGGCGGGCTTTGGCGGAATTTGCAGGCGAGCGCTTTTCTAAGACTTTGACTCTCTGGCTGAAGTAAGCGAGTGCCGTCCAACTCTGTGTGGTGGGGAAGTCCGATGATATGTAGTAGGTGCGATAAAAGAGAGCATTTATATCGTCTTCGCTCAGTAGATTGTACTGCACATAGGCCCGGGCGACCCGCCCGAGGCTAAGCCAACGTCATAAAATGAAGAGTGGCTGGCGTTAAAGACTATACAGCTACCATTTACTCAGCCCACTTCAAAACCTCCAAGCTGGTCACCACAATGAATATGGTGGTCGGCAACGTCAAGACAACATAGCCCCAGAAGAGCACCCCCGCCATTTCTCTCTGGTAGATGTTATTCAATTGTGTGATTTGCGAGAGCTGGATGGCGGGTGGCGAGATGGTGAGGACAAAGCCCACAATCAAGAAAATGGGGTCGTCCAAAATCGACACGTTGATGAACTTCACGCATGCTGCGATGAGTGGCAACAACACAAATGACGGGAGAATCATGCGCGAGAGCAATGACGCGAAGAGAATCTTTTTATAGTTGCGGGATGCTGGCGGTACATCCGATGAGGGGTACAAGTTTGAGCCCATGACGATGAGAATCAAGGGAATGGAAACAGACCCCAACTGTTTGATGGCTTGTGTGAGGGTGTTGTTGACAAAAGTGCCCTCTTTAAAGAACAAGTTCTGCAAAGCGGGAACGCTGGCCACGAAAATGGAGAGTGCCATGGCGTATAACGGTGGGTTCATGAACTGCAAGAAGTCTTGCACGTACTTAGAGTTGACAAACGCACCCCACTTCTTGCTAAACCAAAATGTGCTGGCGCCGGACGATGCGCTGGTAGTTTTGACTGCTGCAGTGTGGCTTTCATCGGAACTTGCAATCTGGGGCTGCTCATGCGAGGTCGAAGGCTCTATGGCGAGCGCGCCGTCATCGAGAAGACGACTTCTCTCAGTCACCTCGGCATCGGCCACTTCGCCAGCGTATGTGGAGAGTTCAAGCCGAGAGCGTTTTCGCAAGAGTGTATTGAATCCCCAAGACCAGCGGAGAATCTGGCCCAATTGCTGGAAGATCAAGAGGTACAAAATGCCCCGCGACGCCACTTTGTCTGGGTTATCGTCGGGAATTTGATCCCACAACAAGTCCGGCAACGTGGCAGCCAAAGTCAAGGTCAACGACACTGGAAGCGAGTTGGAATTGCCGAACACGCCCATGGCCGTGACAAAGTCCAGCTCTGGCGTATTGAGTCCAAGCCAGCGGGACGTAAGCCGCGAACAGCAATAGGAGGTTGCGGTGGAAACCACAAAAAGCACAGGGATGATCAAGATGTCGTCCAACTTGCCAACAGAAAGCGATGATGCAAGCTTTGAAAAAACCAAGCAAGGTGTAAAGAGATCCACATTCAATGCGGAAATAACCTTCTGGCCGGAGGACGTGAGTAAGCCTGACCTTGCGGCGATGAAACCGCCAATGCAAATGATCACCACCTGAAGCACTGCCTCGAAAGTGAGGAGGTTGATGGCCCCAAACGACAAGTCGGGGTTTAGAGGCTCTGAGCCTCGCACGGAAAGTGCCACGTGAGATAGTAGTTGGAGCATGAGGAAAAAGAAGTGGCGAAGTCAGCCAACACACCCAAAGGCAACTTGCGCGACCGGCACGTGGCATGCGGCGCGATAAGCGTCCGCGTGAGATAACGTCACCGCGGAGCAACGGGCGCTGCATACAAACGGCGGTACTGCATACAGCCCAAAGACACCCGCGTCGCTTTGTGCCGTCTGCCCTGCGGCCTCTCGAACTGCCGGGTGGCGGCTCGAGACGGGCCGCCCCCTCGCAGTGCGTCCTGCACAAAGAACACGCCATGTTTATATGCAGGATGGCTTTCGCCCGGCGGCGTTGGTGAGGGCGAGTGCGTCGTGGCGGATGTCACGTGACCACCCCTACCCCACCGAGCGGCCGAGTGCATGGCGTCCCACGGGAAGCTTGTTTCGGTTGGAGACTTACCGGCAGATTTCCCAACACAGCAAAGAAAACGTGTTACACAAGGGAGCAGAAGGGCTGGTGGCTTGGAGTGTACGGGTGCGCGCGTGAAGTAAATAAACATTTCGTTCCTACTCCATCGCAAACGACCATGCCTCGACCGAACACAAGCAAAATCAGCTATCCCTTTCTAGACCACCTGTCTCCGGGAAAGCCGCTAACCTCATCTTCTCCCTCGGGCCTGGTGCCCTGGTACAAGCTTTCTGCACAGGAATCTAGCATAGATGAGCTGGATGCCGCAGACCAGCGGCTAGATCTCCTTAGTGCTGCTTCTACGCCACTCCACGTGTCCCACATCAAGCCCGTGCTTTTCGCTTCACCCTTGAAGAAATTGGATGATTTGCATTTATCCCAGGCGAAGCACGTGCGGGGCACTGGCCATCATGACGACAGCGACGACTCCGACGGCTCCAATTTTGATGCTGGTAATCAAACCATAGCCGGATCTCCGTATTCATCTTCAGGTGGGTCTGACTCGACAAATGATACAGACATGCTAGCGGAGTCGGCGAAACCCAAGTTCATCCGTAAGCGGAAACATACAGAGTCCCCCATTGCCATGGACCTCACGTCCTCGTTTCATCCGGAAGACGTGACCATTCCGCACAACACCACCAACGACATGTCGGGAGTTTGTGGAAACGAGACCACGGACTCCATACTCAAGGCAAGTTTCTCTGCTTCGGACTCCACGCCGTGTCCCGTTCCCCGCAAGAAGATGAAGCTAGTTCAAACTTCGTTTGAACACACGCCATCACAGCCGTCCAAGTTGTCTCGGCTGGTGCTTGACTTCAACGGATCCCGAAAAATCTCTGCTTCTAGCGCTCCGCTCTTGAGCAAGCTTAACGATGCTACAGAAAAGGAAAATGGTTCTCCAAAGAGCTCCTTCATGTCGCCCCAATTCTCGCATAAGGGTGTCAACTCCACACCGATCAGTCTGTCGACACCTGCTAATTCTAGGCCTGCATCGCCAGAAACTTACAAGGAAGTATCAGATGAGGAAGTCAACGGCTACAAGTTCATCAAGCCGAGCTCCAAGTTTCAATACCAAACCCCACAGTCTCGGTCCACCAACGACGCCCCTTACTACCATAGTGTTAAGAGCTACACCAAGGCATTCAACTCTAACAAATTCGAAGATCTTCCGAGAAAATACGAGATTGTGGGCGACTTTCCTGTCTCTGCAGCCGGACTCATGGACGAAGAAGACACCAGTGTGCACTTTGCTGACAAGCGCATCAACGACCCTTACCTTGGGCCCAGCAACAAAACTCCGGATACGAGCGAGCTTTTGGAAAACTACATGAGGTCCACAGACAAGTTGCCTCTTCAAGCCCATTTTGAGAGGGAACTTAGTAACAGCGAAATGAATACTTTGCTCAGCGATGGCGTGTCGGTGATGCGCTTTTACGATACAATCGTCGATGCTGAAGACAGATTAGTCTTTCTCAAGAAGGAGCGGCTTCGTTGGCACCCAGACAAGTGGGTGCAGCGAATTGACAATTCCATTTTCGACAAGTCCAACATCGACAATGTCAGTCAGGCTATCAACACACTCATAAGCGACCTTTCTGACGGGTCACGTGGGACGTGGTCTTAGGTCGGTATAGGGCCGCGTTGACTTGGATATACAATGACTGCAACAACTATAATGATACAATGATTACAGACTATAATGATACAATGATTACAAACTATAATGATACGGTGATTCAAACTATAATTATACGATTCAAACTATAATTATACGGTTCAAACTATAATTATACGGTTCAAACTATAATCATACGATGATTCAAACTATAATCATACAGTGATTACAATGATCACTTGTTACACATGGTGCACGTGGTGATGTAATGACTATATAGCTTCAGCCTTGTCTTTCGGCGTGGATGCGCCGCTGGCAGCGTCTTCCGTCGCGTCCTTAGGAGCCAAATCAATCTCCTCATCTTCGTCGTTGGCCTCCTCCTCGATATCTTCCTCTTCGTCCAAGTCCTCCTTCTCCTCTTCCATGGCCTCTTCGTCATCCTCCTCCTCTTCTTCTTCTTCTTCCTCTTCTTCCTCGTCAACTTGTTGCTCCGGCGGGTACTGTTCCGCGGAGGCGTCTTCATTGTCCCAGACGATATTGAAGCGGGTGACTCTAGGCTTCTCGGCCAAAATGTTGCGGGCAACGTGCCCCACCTGCACCTTTGCCGGAGGGTTCTCTCTTAACTCCTCGGAGTCGTACTCATTGTTCACATAGTAGCCAACTCTGACAAATTCCCTGCCAGCGTAAGAACAGCTCAATAATATCACCGTGACGCTAACAAGCTCGCTGGCGGGAATCAACTCCGGCGACGGGGGGTCTGCCTGAAAAAGAAACTTATTGATTCCAACCGGCACAGGGCCCACCAAGATGGAGTCCAACTCCTGGTCGTGATCTAGCGACCGCGAGCTACCCACATATGTGAGTTTCCACTCCAAGTCCTCTTTCAAAGGCTCCAAGCACTCGAAGGTGATTTCGAACTCGTAGGGGTCGGAGAATTTGGCGGGATTATTCAACACCTCAATTCCTAGTAACGAAACGATCGACATGGTGAGGAATGTGTGGAGTAGCGAAGTGAGAAGACGCGTTATTGTCTGTGGGCGGCGATGCGCGCGGTTGCACCCAGAGCGTATGGAGGGTCAGCACTGGGACATTTATTGGACTTTTGGATTTTTGGCCGTTTGAACTCTGGATTGGTTGTAGATTTGCTGCTTGTGGATTTGCTTTCTTTTGCGGTTTTCTCGGACTTTTTAACTGTTTTCTTGGATTTTTAGCTGTTTTCTAGGATTTCCACTCTTCCTTATATGCTGATTCCGTTCGCATTTCTGACGTCTTCCGGCCCTGCGGTGCAGAAACATAAATACGATACAACGCCTCAGTATTTATTCACCCAGCCTACTTGACCTCCTTCTTCCACCATGAACTTACTCACGTGATCAGAAAACCCCGGCTCCGGGTCTCGAGTCCAGGGGTGCCTTATCCTGAGTGCGCGTCATGAACACTCACCACTTTCTTCCTACCATGGATCCGCCCGCCCAGCCAAGCACCGAAACTACCCAGCCCGAGCACCCGGAAACGATAGACTATAACCGGGTGTATGCAGAGCTCCAAGAGAAATATCACGTGGCGTACTCCAGGTCACAAAAGCTCTTCTCCACTGAACAAGCACAGCGCAAAACGCTCTACCACTACCAGAGGCGTATCAACGCCGTTCTAGACTTGCTTGCAGACTCCGAGGAATGCAGCGCAGACTTGGACACGCCAGACTTGGTTCCGGTGCTCGACTCGGACCGCATCTTGGCCATTATTCAAAAGGATCCTGCTCTAGAGAAGGAGCTCTGGCTGGCTTATAAAACAGCCGCTGGCCACGACGACATGTCCATTGAATTGAAGGAATCCAGGGTCATAGACCTCATGGTCACCGAAATGATCCCCGAGCTTCCCAACGACGAGCTAGATAACGTGGAGATGAATCCCCAGGACACGGATATGTGGACACGGAGGAATTTTTCTAATCTTGTGATCTCCAAGTTCCGGCCGGCCGTGGTCAAAGCTCGTGGCGTCAGGGAATACTACGAGGAACCTACAAATAAGCGGCGCCGTCGTGCTAAGGACCCCGCCTAAGTGTTATCTGATGCATGTCTCACTCATAACTACTTCATGCGCGGTGATCTGCACTAGTTTGGCTATACCCCAGATTTCCGTGTGGACGAATTGTGCCTGGTTTTCCGCACCAAACTTTCCATGATGGTGGAGGTGTCAAACAACTCGAAGAGGAAGACTCGCCTCTTGTACTTGAACTTTCCACGGTCAATGAGCCGAATGGTTTTTAAAAACAAGTTCTGATTGGCAAACACGCTCGGGTTCTCTCCTTTGATCCGAAGCAACTCCTTCCGTGCTTTTTTCTCGATGCGCCCAAGCACTGAGCTGAAATAATTGATCAAACTCAAGACCTTATCGTCAATCTCCTCGTAGTTTTCGATGACCACTTCGTCTTCCAAATCGAGGTGTTTGTTGACCTGGATCGCTTCATCCAAACTAAACAACGAGTAGTAAGTCGAATCGTTGTAAGGGTTAAGAATCTCCACCATTGTGAAGCTATCTTCCTGCATGAACTTGGGGTAAGCTAACGATTGCTTCGTTTGACCTGAAGTACACGAGATCCAGTCAAGTTCATCGAGGAGCTCAAGGCCCTCCACCGTGTTGGCCATCTTGCCGAACTGATAGAACGCCAACCCGCGGATTTGCCAGCTGCTCGAGCATTCAAAGACCCTCTTCAAGATTTCAACTATATGCACTCCACTGGCATTGGAGGTGTACATGGGTTCCAAGATTTGCACGCCGTATTTCGCTGAGAGGATCTCGCCTAAAACCCAGATGTACTGCTTGAGCCTTCTCAAGAGATAATCTTTCTGGGCGCTCACGGGCAAGTCTGCAGAAGCCTGGTCAGTTGAAAGTGCATCTTCCTGACTGGCATATGATGGCTCTCGGATCTTTTCGTCACCAAAATAAAACGGACTATTATTCAGGTAGTTCGGAATACTTTCATCCGGCGTATGAAAGGGTTCCAAGTCAACGCTTTGAAAAACGGAAAATTCGCTGTATTTGGGGCCGCCATCGGACGCGCCATCATCATCAATTATTTTGAGCCTGCAACATAATTGCTTGATTTTTTCCGTGATTTCGTCGAGTATGTGTCTTTTGTTGTTGAAGAAGTTGAAGCCTTCTTCAGTAGCAAGAAGGTACTTGAAAAAGTGCTGCAAACCGGTATCAGTTTCTTTCCGAGATGGCCCCGGAAGATAAGGATAGAAATGCAGCTTGAGCGAGTGTTCGATGGCGTCAATGTATTCGAAAGACTGAAGCTGCTCGATGCTTGCCATGAACTTTTGGTCAATGTATCCGTTGTGCTCAAGAAAGCGGAATCCGAGTGGACTGGTACAAAACTCAAGAAGCAAAGCCGTCCCGAGTTTTGAGCCGGAGAGAACAGCCGCACTGGGGCGCAATTCTATGAGCATATCGATTTTTTCAAGGTTGCCCTTGACAATAAAGTGCTCATGCAAATATCCAATGGCCTTGTCCACAACCTCTTTGGAAGAGTCGTAGAGTAACGTGACCAACGAGCGGATGAGTAGGCCCTGGCATTCCTCAAAGTGCCCGATTTTAGGCAACACATTTTCAAGTACAAACATCTTGATCCTAGAATTCGAGTTGCTCAACGATTGGTCTAGCAATAATCGCGTGGGACTTTTCAACGTATAGTTGAGATTGCTGAGGATATTGCAAATCAAATAGTTGTTGGTTTCGCTTGCCAGGCTCGCCTGGATGATGTTCATGATGAGCTGGAAAAACTGCCAGCGTTCCAAGATTTCGAGCCCACGAGCACTGGCCGAGAAGATTCCTATGAACCTGACATACCCAATCGAAAGTGTAGTTTCCAACCGCTTACGTGAAAGGATCGGGTCCTTACTCGATATACCACTGAATGGGTCCACCTGAGCAAATGTCTCTGCCATTTGAGCCATTAGCTTGTTTGAGGCGATCAACTGAGCACCCTCGTCGTGGCATAGAAGTGATTCCAAAAGTTGTGCACCGACAGTGATGACAGTCTTGGGCTTCTTAAGTTGAGGGTTCTTGGGGCTGAAATTGAGGGACAATGTACTAAACCGGTACTTGAAAGGACGCAAGAACAGGAAGAAGATCTTCAAGAAGCGGGGGTATTTCTCCTGGAGCTCTGCGAAGCGCTGAGGGTTTCTTAAAGGCCCAGAGAACAAGTGTGAGAGCGAGGTCATTCCCCAATCGTTAAAGTCCTTCAGAGCTAGAACTTTGGTGTGCACAATAAGATTTTTGAACACATTGTCGCTCATAGTCATGCGGTGCTCCAACGCCAAATCCCTGACTATGCTCTTGATTTCCAGATTCGTTCCCACACCTGATTCTTTTTGCCTGATTTTCGTGGCAGCTTCGATCTTGCTGAGGGAAGTTAGCGAGAGTTTTGAACTATACGCAACTAGAATGTAGTCGTTGTAGAATTCTGCAGGCAACAAAGTAGCACATAGCTCAAATATGTTGGTGAGCAAGAATGTGGCCTTGGAGGTGTTTTCTTCGCATCTGTTTTGGTTGACGATTTCAAAGAGACTGGGGAGAAGCTCGCAATTGATGAGAACCTTTAGAAGAAGCCCACGATAATGAGACACAATCGAGTACTCAAAGCTCTGCGGCTTCAAGAGGTGAAAATCGAACCTGGGCCCGGAAAGACTGGGGGGACGTTCGTCGCTATTGATGTAAGCCTTAATACCGGAGAACAAGTCCCCGATGGACAGATCCTCGAGCCAGGGGAAGCTTTGGATGTAGAGCAAATCAAGGATGAGATCCAAAATGATGCTGCGTAGCTTTGTGTTTCTCTTCTTCAAATTGGACAATAGCACTTTGATCGGGTTAAATTGGTTGTGGGTGTAGCAAATAAGCCCAGTCCATGTTTTCAAAAAGAAGGAAAGCAAAAACGACATTTTCAAAGCCTTGTTATGGTATTTTTTGGTGTTGGGAATCTTTCCATCGTCGTCATCTTCAAACAATGTGAAGACAGAAGTGAGCGAGTCCAAATCGAAACCGTTCCGGAGAAATAGCCGGGCCTGAGGAATATCGAGAAGCGTGAGCATGGTGATTATTCCCGAAAGAGAAATCTCCACGCTGCCATTGATTATGGAGTGGATTAAGAGCCGCAACCCTCCTCCATGGAACGCGATATCCGGCTTGAGCACAGCGATTTCCGAGATGGTCTCAATGCACATGCGAACAAAGCCATAATTATTGTCATTCTGAAGCTCTGTTTCTGCCTGTGGTGCCTCGTCAAACTCGTGATCCACGCACGCGACCAACGCTTTAACAATGCCAATTGAGAGATAGTCGGCCCCACTTGGAATGTTCAAAAACTCGCGGATCAACTTCAATGCCTCTTCCTTTTCAAGTAGAGGTGCTTGTGTTGACAAGGTCACAATGAGGAAGATGAGGATTTTCAGCTGGATGAGGTGCTGGAGTGCCTCTTGGCTGGCACACACATACCTCAATATGCGGTATGCAGCAGCACGGAGTTGTGGTTTCGAATCGTACAACATGAATTGGATTCTGGAAACCACATTCTGGGTTAGAATCTCGCCTTGCAACGCAGGGTTGTCGATCAAAAGCGCCACAAGTTGGTTTGCTTTGGGAAGGATCACGTGTAGATCATCCTTATCCTTGACGGAAATGCTATGAAGAATGTCAGTGAATGTCCACGTGGCCGTCTCCAAATTATGGGACACAGAGTCATCAATCGGGCGGTGGCGCTGGGGTTTGTAGCTTTCGACGGAGCTGATATTGAAGCTGTCAATAGTGTAAGAGCGGGCACGGGAATCAAAGGAGTCGGGGTCCGAGATAGGAGTGACGATTCCCAATCCGGCTGTGGATTCGCCAGACTTGAGCGCCGGGAATGGTGGGGCATTGGCGTGGCTGCCATTAACCATAGTAGCACGGAGCGTGTGTGAAGTGACATGTCATGGTGCGCGGGGCAGTGTGCAGTGCTGCTCCCATCAGCGGGAGGCGGTTTCAAACTGGCACCTTGGAGATTACTGCAGAGAGGCGCAGCTGGCCGACCGCTTAGCCCCGTTCATCCACCAGCTTATCTCCGACTGGGTTTGCAGTGTCTACGCCGGGGGACTGCATACAGAGCCCGGACAAGAAGTGGCCGAGGCCGAATAAAGAACGGGTTGAATCGAAGCCACTGTCCGGGGGAGCGCTGAACGCAGCCAACCAGCAGAGACACAGTGGAACGGTGGATCGAAGCGCACGACGGCGAACACGGAAAAGTACAAGACAGAATCAGAAAAATAGTAGCGGAACGGTTGTACGTGGACCATGAAACGGCTGTGAAACGTGGCTCACGTGACGGGCCCGGAAATGTTCTGGCGCACGGCTTGTCGACCAATTGCGGCCGATTGCGGTCATTCTTTTTCAATCGCGGCGTGCTGATCTTCCACTCGCGCATAAGCGCCTGATTGCTCCAGATATCCAGGCCGGGGACGGAAGGGTAAAGCTGGGCACGGCGGCGCCGCCAGAGGAGCAGCTGTGTAAATCGTGTCACGGCCTGGCGGCCTGCATGAAAAAGCACCCAGCCAATCAGCGCTCGGATGTCGAGGTGCTCCGTAATGCGTATCTAAAGCGCTGTTACGCACTGTTCTGCATAAACGCCAGTGGGGTCAATCAGTGCGAAATCTCACTGGGTGCCAAAAAAAGATTGGACAAATAAAAAAAGCCCGTCCCTCGAGAATTAAATTCTCTCCGTACTCCCTCGTTTCATCACACCTTTTTCCGACTTTCTGTGTTTGCATTATTCTGCTGTTGTTCCCTGCCTGGCATACCCCAGTCTGGCTTGCTTTCCCTTTACTACTGATTTTGATGCCTGCTATTTGCTGATTCCCTACTATGATTCTCAGTGAACCCCAACCCGTGATTTCCGAAAACAATACCGCCGTGCCTGTGCCCCCTCAAAAGGGCAAGAGAAGAATGTCCTTGTTCTCCTTTGGAAACAGTCTGGCTTCAAATGGCAAAACCTTGGGTTTGGCGCCCATTTCCACCTCGCCTGGCGACGATCCGGCCAAGTCCAAGCCTACTAAGCCCGTGGCCGCCCTGTCTGCTGCTCCTTCGCAGATCATCTCGCCCCTGATTTCCAACGCAGACTCCAACGCTCTCTGCGAGAGACCCGACTCGCTCATCTTCGAGCGGTCCGTTCAGGACATGGCGGGCCAGGCCAAGCAAGAGGACTTTATTCCCCCCGCTTTAGATGCCACGGCCTCAATCTTGTCAGACAAGCACACTGACTTGGACAATGTCGAGATGATCTACTCTTCTCGCAGAAACTCCTCAGTCATTGGCTTGAACATGGCCTTGGGCAGACCCTGCCCTCCGCTGCGCAAGAACAGTGCTTACACGCTGCCCACATTGGCGTCTCCCAACTCTAGCGCTGCGCTCAACTCACTTAACTACAGCCAGCCTATCGCCTCTGCAGCACAGGTGCCCTCACCCGTTTCGCCTCCCAAGTTGGTCAGCTCCAAGTCCTCTGTGTCATTCTACTCGTATGCCGACATGATCAACAGCGACGAGTTTTCCCGTCGCCCATCCCTCATGCATGCCTACAGTCATGGTGGGAACTCTACAATCGGGCGCAAGATGAGTGTGACGTCAAGTCATTCGCTCGCTTCCAATGGCTTCAACTCCGGCCATCGAAGCGCCAGCGAAAGCTACAAGAATCAGCTTGAGCAGATCCCTCAGCGGTCCTCGCTCCAAGACGCAGAGCAAGGCGAGGGGCAAAAATTTCTCATCAGTCCAGAGTCGTCGGACTCCGAGGACCAAGTGTCCAAGTTCACCGACGCCACCTCTGACGCCCAGATGCTAAAAAGGAGATCTTTCTCTTCCACACATTCCATTCCTGACAACGAGAGCTTTGTGTCTGCTTCGCTCGGTGACTGCATCAGAGAAACCAGCACCGAGATCCGCGGCAAGTAGCCGCTCTAGACCAAACCTTATCGCCGGTCAAAACTTCTTTTCTTTTGTATATTATATTTAGAACCTTTAGTATCCTGGTAAATCCGCAAGTCCAGTCTCGCATGCCCCGCTACCTGCCAAGTCCAGTCTCGCATGCCCCGCTACCTGCCAAGTCCAGTCTCGCATGCCCCGCTACTCCGCCAAGTAGTTCTTCCGGTTGGCGGTCCGGATGAACCGCCTCACCTTCCACTCAATGTCGGCATCCTTATTATCAATCAACCCCAACCTCAACTCAAAGAGCCTCATTTCAAAACGGGGCCCGACCTCACTGAGTTCGACGCCGTCCTTCGTTTTGATGTACACGTGATGTCTCACGCTGATGAAGTCTTCGTTGTTGACAAACGTGATGACTCTGGAGCTGTCTTTCTTGGCACCCGGCGGAAACAAGTGCTTCAAAATCTTGGCCACTCTCTGGCCTAGTTGCGTGGTGAAGTTCTCGAAGATCAAGTGGGGGTACACCTCGGATATGTTTCCCATGTTAGGAAGGTCGTGTCTCAACTTGACGTTGTGGAGGGTGAAAATGGCCGAAGGGCCGTGGGGAAAGTGTGACACCGTCAACGATGTGGGGACTCCTCTGTGCTCGTGCAACACAACCAAGTCGTTGATGGCGGCCTTTTGGCACGACTTGACGAGCTCAGGGATGATGTAGTTACCACGATTTAGCTTCATGGAGTTGGGGAACATGAGCTTGATTTCCTTGCTGAACTGTAGCAACTTGACCGAGGGGTTTCTGGAAGTGGTGACGATGATGCGGGGGTCGTTGACGCCGCTCATTGCCGAGTACTCGTCGTCAATCTCGACCTGTTCACTTTCGTCAAAGCGGAAATTCTTGTGTAGATCCAAGTCTTCGGATAGGTCTTTGGAAACGGGCTTTCCGGAGGCCAACGCGGCCTTGAGCCGCTGGCGCTTTTCGAGCTGCGCCGCTTCTTGCAATTCTATGGATTTTTTGTAGAGGTACTCTTTGCGTTCTCTGGCCTGTCTTCTGATCATGGTGGTTGGTGTGCGAAAAATCTACGCGGTGTTCTGGTGATGTGCGATGAGGAACTGCACACAGTCCATTCTGAGCCATTGAGCGGGGCATTTTTAAAGAGGTTGGAAGTTGCTTCGGGGCATGGGCCGCTTGCTTGGGTAATTCACGGATGCTGCGTAAAGGAAATCCGTTAAATCTGGGATGTTTAATGTACGGCGGCCTGCCTACTTATGTATGATTGTAGGCCACAGGATTTGACCCCACCAATCAAGCGAATTGTCCCGTTCAACCTGTGAAACAGGTCCGTCCTCATGCGGTTAAGTAAAGTCTTCGGCGTCTCGCATTTCGTAGCCATCTTCTGGCAACCGCGTAGGAGACGGGAAGAGAGAGTTTTTGCGGTATTGGCGAGCCTTTTTTGACAATCTGCGGCGGAAGTCCTGAAACCGGTCTCCGCTGGATGCATCTGTATAGGACATCCGGGACCCTCGTGTGGGGAATGCGTCCAAGGATGTGGCTCTGTTGATGGCGTGGTGTTCTTGAGCCTCGTCTCTGCGGTGCATGTTCTCATTTGGAAGCATGATGGCTCTATCCAAAGAATAGGGTAACCCTCTGTGCCTGCCACGGATCATCATGGCTATGATCACCAACTTTGAGATCGTAGTGAACTTGTAGGAGAGTGACTGGTCGACGTTTGGGTATCCCAACGATAAGCCCACTGTGCCGTATGCGCTGATGATTTCAAAGAGAACAGAAAAAACCGTAAAACGGCCGTCTGCACCATCAATTTTGCCGCCCTCGGCGATGCAGATCACAAAAAGCCCCAAGAAAATGAACCAGAGATCGAAGGACAACTGGTTCCGCAAATGCGTACCGACAAAACTCTTGGGGGTGTTGTCTGCGTCGGTGTCCTCCTCTTCAGGTTTCATGTACACGCCCAAAGACTGCTCCTCGTAAACGTTGGTCCTCCTAATGGAAATGGCAAGCGGAAGAACCGAAATGTACATCATGATCATGTAACTCACCTGCACAGCAGCGTGGAGCTTCGACAAATCAATGACACTGAAGCCAGCGGTCCTGGTGCTGAACGCCTGGAATAAGCCATCCAATATGCGGAACGAGCGTGGAATAGCCTTCAAGTACTCTCTGTTGAGGTCAAGAATGATGAAGAGTACCAAATCGGTGCCGTTGAGGACCACCAAGATGAAAAACAACCACCATGTGGGAATCGAGGGAAAGAGCAACGTGAAGCATCGCCGAGGATGATCCAAAAGGAATCCGAGCGACTCTTTGTATAAAGATAGTGGCTTGGCGGTGATGAACATGATCCAGATGATGAACCGAAGAAAAATCGGAAATCCTGTGTTTCCAATGACAATGAAAAAACACGAGATGATCAAAATGTAGACATTTCGGCTGTACGTCATCATCGAGTTGGGAGTAAGTGTCAAGCCCAAGTCATTGAACACAGATTGGGCAGTAAAAAAGCCCCACCAGGTAGGCGAGATGCCAAACGCTCTCATGACCGTTGCATAGTGTTTCGCAACATTAATGAAACCCACATAGAGGCAGAATGCAACGACATGGAAGCCAACGTAGTACATGACAATAATCTTAATCAAAAGCTTAACTGCTCTGTACTCGACACCGCCTAGCTCTTCTTTTTGCTCGTCGTTGAGATGCACGAAAGTGGAATTTCTGCCGATGGTGGGTGTCCAGGAGAGGTAATTAGTGCTCATGACTTTGCTGAGCGGGTTTTCCCCGTTGTCTGAAATCGCTCCCTCCTCATCGTCAGCATCCAGTTCTTCATCATTCAGCGCAATACTTCTGTCAGTGAGAGATCTGGACCCCAATTTGGAGATCATTGGAGTGCGCCATCTTCGCAATCCTTTTCTGTTGTTGCTGCGGGCTTGCCTTTTCTGTCTGTCGATGGTAGGTTCCTGTGCAAACTTCAAGTTTCCGTAATGAGTCAAATGAGCAGCATCTTTCTCCAACTTGGACGTAGGGGCGGTGGCTTTCTCGTCGTCCAAATCTTCCGCAGCTTCTTCATCAGCAGATATGACGGCTTGGTCACCAGAGTCTACTGCGGCATCGTCCAGCATCGAACACCCCGATGAATTCACGCTGTCGTCACTCTCATTCTCGTAGTTGGTATCGTTCATATCGCTGCGGTCGTCCAACTCGCTATCGATGGACTCGTTATCATTAGAAAAAGTCCGCAGCTTCTTGTTCGGGGTTGCGGTACTGTTGGAGATGATTTTTTTGAGCACCCTGCGCTTGCTTCCGAAGCGGTCCGATTTGCTCATCAGCCACTTGCTAGTGCTCTTCTTTTTAGGCGTGCTAAAATGTAGAAGGCCATTTTTGGTGGTGAAAATGGGAGTGTTCGAGCTTTTTTCAATTTCCTTGGGGGATTTAATCACTAACACATCCTCGTCCACCACGCTGGCTCTCCGCTTGTTTTGGAGCATGGCTATCGACTTGTACATGTCCGAGGGGTCGATTTCCACGGTTCTTTTGGAAGCTTTTGGAAGATCGCCGAATTTGATGCCGTCGCCCTGGCTCGGGAGCTCGTCCGGCGCTATTCCCGAGCCTTGGTCATCGCTGGGCTCATGGTACATTGTCTTGCTCAGACCATTTCCTTGACTGTCCTGTTTTGCGTTTGAAGATGACGACGAAGACGTTGTTCTGAAATTGATGCCCTGGGCGACGCCGTTTTGAGAGGGCAGAAGTCCGATCCCCTGGTTATTGACGGTGTTGGCCATGGTGCGGTCCATAGACTTGGTGCGAGCCGCTAGCGTGGCATTTCGCCGCATTCGGTAGTTCAACTTGGACGACTCCTTGATGTTGTCGAAGTGGCGCTCGAACCAGTATAGCCGGATGAAAAGCAAGGAGCCGTGGATAAAGATGGGCGTGGTGAGTGTGGCGATGATATACACCAAGATCTGCTGGGACAATCGGAGCTCGTTGAGGTTAATGGTGTTCAAGCCCGCCTGTGTGGACGCCCCGCTCATCAAGAAGAGGATGTCAATGAACCTGAAGTTGGAGATGGGGTACACGATCACGGCCCCCAAGAATGACATGAAGATGATGTATGTGTAATGAGCCGCCCGGAAATTGGGGATCACCTTGACCACGTACGGATGCACGGACAGAGTGAAGTTGTGGATGCAGGTACGGATGATGGTTCCATAGGTGTTTTCCCGGGAATTTGGGATGTGCCTTCGAAGACGCTCGAAAACGGCCACCATGTGATGCTGAGTGGGTGTTTCCTACTCCGTTTAATGTCTATTTTCGCGTGGCGCGGCACAGCACCAGATAAGGAAGGTGAGCAGGTGGCTGTTTCACGCGATGATGCGTCCGATACATGATATGGTTTTGTTTTGTTTTGTTTTGTTTGGTTTGGTTTGCTTTGGTTTGTGTCTCGAGATTTGCTTTGTGTCTCGAGATTTGCTTGGTGATTGGCAGCCATCTGATCGGGGCACCTCATGAAACTACATTTAGTACTGCGATACACCACGCCGTACCAAAGTGCGAACTGAGCATCACGAACACCCAAGCCACATTCTACTGCCTTGGTTTACTGGCATTCTATCGGCTCCTGTATAAAGCCGACCGCCCACCGTCTGTGCAGCGCTACAGTGGCTCTCGTTCTGTTCTTACGACTAACAAACTTTGAGCCAGCGCCGTCCGCAGTCATCCACACTACACAGCTTCCCATATCGAAGGGCCTGCAGGAATGGAATCCACTACAACCCCATGGCAGCATACGACGGGCCTGCATAGCTCACCCAGCCCTCGCAACCATGCAGGCGTCCTCTCGACAGCGATATGACTCCAACAGCAGCGGCCTGCATACACGCATGCGATGAGCACGGGCATGTAGAGACCCCGGCACTACGGCGGTTTTGCGGGTAAATGCCCCGGCGCCTACACCATGCAGGCACTTGCGTGAAACGAGCCCGCCCCAAAACCTGCTTTCCCCAGCTCTCCGTGCCGTGGCCCGTTGTTTCGCAAACGCACAAAGCATTACGTCGGTGGTCCGAACAGGCGCGCAGGCAGGACGTTTAAAATTTTTCGCCCGCGCTCATATAAATACTCCGGTGCGCGTGCCCATCGGTCCATCTCTCTCTCCTTCTCTCTTCTCCTCCTTCTCTCAACAATAGCCTTCCCCCTTCGTTGCTGTTCTCAGATTGCATAAGTCACTTTGTGTCTAAGTATGTATGAACGAGGCGTCTGTTGTTGAGAGTTGGACTGGTAGTCCTGTAGCTCTCTTTTCAGTCAACACCACACCTGACCACCACACCTGACCACCACATCCTGAATGTCTTGCTTAGTGCGGGTTTAGTGCTGTGCCTCAAACTCATTGCAAATGCGTCGTGACGGCTTCTTGACCGCACTTTTCTCATCGCAGTCATTCGCAATCTACCGCCCTTACTAACCACAGATCTCACTACTCCTAGCTTATCCCCCATTTGCTGCCACCCCCGATTCTGAGATCCATCGAAATGGCTAAGTTTTCCGCCCCCATCTCCCCTCCTATGGAGTCCACCGGAGACCGTTTGATGACTTTGGAGACTCAAAATGGCCAGGTCTTGCAGGGTTACTCCTTCGGTGCGCCAGTGCCTGCCGCCGGAGAGGTGGTTTTCCAGACCGGAATGGTGGGCTACCCAGAGTCCATCACTGACCCTTCCTACGAGGGCCAGATCTTGGTCATGACCTATCCCTTGGTCGGCAACTACGGTGTGCCTGACCAGAAGCTCATGTGTGACGTTGTTGAGCAGTTGCCCAAGTACTTCGAGTCCAACCGCATCCATATTGCTGGTTTGGTGGTGGCTCACTACACGGAAGAGTACTCCCACTACTTGGCCAAGTCTTCCTTGGGCCAGTGGTTACAGAGAGAGGGTATTCCCGCAATCTACGGCGTGGACACCAGAGCGTTGACCAAGGAGTTGCGAAACCAGGGTTCCACCTTGGGTAGACTCTCCATCCAAAAGACCTCCACTTCGCATGCGGAGGTTTTGGGTCAACCAAGCTGGGAGCCGTATTTCGATATCCCCGAGTGGGACGACCCCAACGTCAAGAACTTGGTGGCCAAGGTCTCCACCAAGGAGCCTGTGTTGTACGCGCCTAAGAGCAACGCCAAGACCGACAAGAACGGAAAGCCGATCCGCATTGTTGCCATTGACGTTGGTATGAAGTATAACCAGATCCGTTGCTTTGTCGCCAGAGGCGTGGAGTTGAAGGTGGTGCCCTGGGACTACGACTTCACCACCGAAGAATACGATGGTTTGTTCGTTTCCAACGGCCCCGGTGACCCTCAAGTGATGTCCGAAACTGTTGAAAGATTGGCCAAGGTCTTGAAGGACGGCAAGACCCCCGTGTTTGGTATCTGTTTGGGTCACCAGTTGTTGGCCAGAGCCACCGGTGCCTCCACCATCAAGATGAAGTTCGGTAACCGTGGCCACAACATTCCATGTACCTCCACCATTTCTGGTAGATGTTACATTACCTCGCAGAACCACGGTTATGCCGTGGACGCCGCCTCGTTGGCTGACGGCTGGAAGGAGTTGTTTATCAACTCTAACGACCAGTCCAACGAGGGTATCTACCATGAGAGCAAGCCCTTCTTCTCCGTGCAATTCCACCCCGAGTCCACGCCTGGCCCCAGAGACACCGAGTTTTTGTTCGACGTGTTCATCCAGGCCGTGGTCGACTTCAAGCAGACTGGTGTTTACAAGCCCGTGGAGTTTCCTGGTGGAAAGATCGAGGACAACAGAGCCGCACACCCCAGAGAGAACGTCAAGAAGGTTCTTGTTTTGGGCTCTGGTGGTTTGTCCATTGGTCAAGCTGGTGAGTTCGACTACTCTGGTTCCCAGGCCATCAAGGCTTTGAAGGAGGAGGGCATCTACACCATCTTGATCAACCCCAACATTGCCACCATCCAGACCTCCAAGGGTTTGGCCGATAAGGTGTACTTTTTGCCAGTCAACCCCGAGTTTGTCAGAAAAGTCATTGAGTTTGAGCGCCCGGACGGTGTGTACTGTACTTTTGGTGGCCAGACCGCCTTGTCTGTCGGTATCGCCTTGAAGGACGAGTTTGAGGGCTTGGGTGTCAAGGTCTTGGGTACCTCCATCGACACTGTTATCACCACCGAAGACAGAGAATTGTTTGCCAACGCCATGTCTGAGATTGGAGAGAAGTGTGCCAGATCCGAGGCCTGTGAGACGGTCGAGGAGTGTGTGCAGGCTGCCAATGAAATTGGCTACCCATTGATTGTCAGAGCCGCCTTTGCATTGGGTGGTTTGGGATCTGGTTTCGCCGACAACGAGCAGGAGTTGGTGGCCCTTTGTACCAAGGCTTTTGCTACGTCCTCGCAGGTTCTTGTGGAAAGATCCATGAAGGGCTGGAAGGAAGTCGAGTATGAGGTGGTCCGTGATGCCTACGACAACTGTATTACCGTGTGTAACATGGAGAACTTTGATCCATTGGGTATTCACACCGGTGATTCCATTGTGGTGGCTCCTTCTCAAACCTTGTCTGACGAGGACTACAACATGTTGAGAACCACGGCCGTGAACGTCATCAGACACTTGGGAGTTGTTGGTGAGTGTAACATTCAGTACGCTTTGAACCCCTTCTCCAAAGAGTATTGCATCATTGAGGTCAACGCCAGATTATCTCGTTCGTCTGCTTTGGCCTCCAAGGCCACTGGTTATCCGTTGGCTTACACCGCTGCCAAGTTGGGATTGAACATCCCATTAAACGAGATCAGGAACTCCGTGACCAAGTCCACGTGCGCGTGTTTCGAGCCATCTTTGGACTACGTGGTGGTCAAAATTCCAAGATGGGACTTGAAGAAGTTCACCAGAGTGTCGTCGTTGTTGTCTTCCTCCATGAAGTCGGTGGGAGAAGTTATGTCGATTGGAAGAACCTTTGAGGAGGCCATTCAAAAGGCCATCAGATCGACCGACTACCAGAACTTGGGTTTCAACAAGACCAACGCCTTGATGTCCATTGACATCGACACCGAGTTGCAAACTCCTTCTGACCAGCGTCTTTTCGCCATCGCCAACGCTTTGACCGATGGATACTCCGTTGAGAAGGTGTGGAAGCTCACCAACATCGACAAGTGGTTCTTAAACAAGTTGGACGGATTGATCAAGTTTGGCGCCAAGATCGCTAGCTACGGCGTCAAGGAGAGCCTTCCCGTTTCTGTGTTGAGACAGGCCAAGCAGTTGGGTTTCGAGGACAGACAAATCGCCAAGTTCTTGGACTCCAACGAGGTGGCTATCAGAAGATTGAGAAAGGAGGCCGGCGTCATTCCATTCGTCAAGCAGATCGATACCGTGGCTGCCGAGTTCCCTGCGTTCACCAACTACTTGTATGTCACCTACAACGCTGACTCCTCGGATGTCTCTTTCGACGACCACGGTGTGATTGTGTTGGGATCCGGTGTGTACAGAATCGGCTCGTCTGTGGAGTTCGACTGGTGTGCTGTCAGAGCCATCAGAACCTTGAGAGAAAACAACTTCAAGACCATCATGATCAACTACAATCCCGAGACCGTTTCCACCGACTACGATGAGGCCGACAGATTGTACTTCGAGACCATCAACTTGGAGAGAGTCATGGATATCTACGACTTGGAGAACTCGTCCGGTGTCGTTATTTCGATGGGAGGTCAGACCTCCAACAACATTGCCTTGACGTTGCACCGTCAAAACGTTAAGATCTACGGTACGTCGCCGGAGATGATCGACTCCGCAGAGAACAGATACAAGTTCTCCAGAATGTTGGACAAGATCGGCGTGGACCAGCCTGCCTGGAAGGAGTTGACTTCCATCAAGGAAGCAGAGGATTTCGCTGAGAAGGTCACTTACCCGGTGTTGGTGCGTCCATCCTACGTGTTGTCCGGAGCGGCCATGAACACCGTGTACTCCAAGGCTGATTTGGCCTCTTACTTGTCGCAGGCTGTGGATGTTTCTCCAGACTACCCCGTTGTGCTCACCAAGTACATTGAGAACGCCAAGGAGATTGAGATGGACGCTGTCGCCAAAGACGGAAGAATGATCATGCACGTTGTGTCGGAGCACGTTGAGAATGCCGGTGTGCACTCTGGTGACGCCACTCTTATTGTTCCTCCTCAAGACTTGGATCCCGAGACCGTCAGAAGGATCGTGGAGGCCACCGCCAAGATCGGAAAAGCGTTGGATATCACCGGTCCTTACAACATTCAATTCATTGCAAAGGACAATGACATCAAGGTCATCGAGTGTAACGTGCGTGCCTCGCGTTCGTTCCCATTCATCTCCAAGGTGGTTGGAACCGACATGATCGAGATGGCCACCAAGGCCATCATGGACATCCCACTCACTCCTTACCCAGGTGACAAGTTGCCCGAGGACTATTGCGCCATCAAGGTGCCTCAGTTCTCGTTCTCCAGATTGGCTGGAGCTGACCCAATCTTGGGTGTGGAGATGGCCTCCACTGGAGAGGTGGCTACGTTTGGAAGAAACAAGTATGAAGCCTACTTGAAGTCTTTGATTTCCACCGGGTTCAAGTTGCCCAAGAAAAACATCTTGTTCTCCATTGGTTCATTCAAGGAGAAGCAGGAGTTGCTTCCATCGATCAAGAAGTTGCATGACATGGGCTACAAGTTGTTTGCCACCGCTGGTACCGCCGACTTTATCAAGGAGCACCAGATTCCAGTGCACTACTTGGAGGTATTGGGCAAGGACGAGGACCAGAAGTCCGAGTACTCTTTGACCGAGCACTTGGCCAACAACTTGATCGACTTGTACATCAACTTGCCTTCGTCCAACCGTTTCCGTCGTCCTGCCAACTACATGTCTAAGGGATACGAGTCTCGTCGTATGGCTGTTGACTTCTCTGTTCCTTTGGTGACCAACGTCAAATGTGCCAAGTTGTTGATCGAGGCTTTGGCCAGAGCACCTAACATGGATGTCTCCAACAACGACGCCCAGACGTCGCACTCCAGCGCCACCTTGCCTGGTTTGATCAACATCTCGTCGTTTGTGCCTTCCACCTCCGACTTTGAGAAGACCACCAAGGCTGCGCTTGCTGCTGGTTTCACCTTTAACGCCTTCTTGCCCCAGAACATCAACGGAACTAGCGTTCTTGACGCTGATTCTCTTAAGGAGGTCATTGACTATGCCTCCAATTCTGCTTACACCGACTACTCGGTTTACATCGCCGGCAGCGAGTCTAACTCGGAGGAAGCTGCTGCTGCGTCTTCGAGCGCTGGTGCCTTGTTCTTGCCATTTGCTGACTTGGCCAACTCCAACGTGACCGCTATATCTTCTCAGTTTGCCTCATGGCCTGCATCCAAGCCCATCATTACTGACGCCAAGGCCACCGACTTGGCCTCTGTGTTGTTATTGGCCTCCTTGCACGGACGCTCCATTCACATCACTGGCGTTTCCACTGCCGAGGACTTGAGTTTGATTGAAATGGCCAAGGCCAAGCACTTAAAGGTCACCTGCGACGTCTCTGTGTTTGCGCTTTTCGTTTCCCAGGCCGACTACCCACAATTCGGCTTCTTGCCTACCGAGCGGGACCAAGCCGCTTTGTGGGCCGGATTGGCCGGCATCGACTGTTTCTCAGTTGGTGTTTTGCCTTTCTTGCTCGCCAAGGGTCTTGGCTACGACATTGTTCCTGGTTTGGGTTTCAAGGAAGCCTTGCCCTTGTTGTTGTCTGCTGTCAAGGCCGAGAAGCTTTCTATGGACGACATCACCGAACGTTTCTACACCAACCCTGCCAGGATTTTCAACATCCCAGAGCAGGATGCCTCTATTGATGTTACCATCGATCGCGTCTTCTCTGGCGATGACTTCTCGGCTATTTTCAAGAACGTCGCCTTGAGAGGCTACATCGAGAGAGTGACCCACCACGACGACACCGTCTGCTTGGACGGATCCGTGTTGCCCAAGAGCGCATCTGGTGCCAACAGTGCACAGGCCAAGGACGTTTTCGGCGCTGTGGGAGCCGTTCCTCCTTCGCCAAGCTTGAGCAACAGAAAGACCAGATCCTCTTTCAGCGACGGCCGCAGACCTTCTTTGCTCAAGGAGCAACAGGAGGCTGGTGAGTTGGAAAAGTTGGGCTCGCAATTGGTGTCGCAGCCTCCTACCAGCAACTTCTCCGAGACCGGGTCGTTGGTGAACTATATCAGACACCACAACTCGTTCTTGCGAAACTCAGTCTTGTCGGTCAAGAGCTTCACGCGTGCCGACATGCACGCCTTGTTCACGGTGGCTCAAGAAATGAGATTGGGTGTCGAGAGACAGGGAGTTTTGGACTTGTTGAAGGGCAGATTGTTGGCCACCATGTTCTACGAGCCTTCTACCAGAACCTCGTCGTCCTTTGATGCTGCTATGCAGAGATTGGGAGGTCGTGTTGTTGCTGTTGCTGCTGACTCGTCTTCCGTCAAGAAGGGTGAGACCTTGCAGGACACTATCCGTTCGTTGGCCTGCTACTCGGATGCCATCGTGTTGAGACACCCATCGGAGGAGTCTGCCGACATTGCCGCCAAGTACTCGCCTGTGCCAATCATCAATGGTGGTAACGGAAGCAAGGAGCACCCAACGCAAGCATTGTTGGACTTGTTCACCATCAGAGAGGAGTTGGGAACTGTGAACGGCATCACCGTCACCTTCATGGGTGACTTGAAATACGGCAGACCCGTCCACTCGTTGTTGTACTTGTTGCGCCACTACCAGGTGCGTGTGCAATTGGTGTCGCCAAAGGACTTGGCTTTGCCTTCTTCTATCAAGGAGATGTTGACCCAGCATAACATGTTGGTGTCAGAGACGGAGGAATTGACGCCTGAGATGATCGCCAAGTCTGATGTCTTGTACTGCACCAGAGTGCAGGAGGAGAGGTTTGCTGACAAGGAGCAGTACTTGAGATTGAAGGACTCTTACATTGTCGACAACAAGATCTTGTCGCATGCCAAGCAACACATGTGTGTCATGCACCCATTGCCAAGAACCAGCGAGATCAGCGAGGAAGTGGACTTCGATCAGAGAGCTGCCTACTTCAGACAAATGAGATACGGCTTGTACATAAGAATGGCTTTGTTGGCTATGGTCATTGGTGTTGACTTCTAGACGCTTTGCCGCCGGATTGTTTGGGGGAATGATCTGGCCCGCTAAGTTCCGAATAGAATCGATATGATTTAGAATGAAGAAGTAGGGGATTTGTTGTACTACATACAATCAGCAATTGGATTTGGTATTTAGGGAACGGCAAAGACTAATCGCAAATGTATGATCCAGAGACTGGCCTTGGGTTTCGCTCGCAATCTGCTCCATTTCCCGAAGTATCAACATGATGCTTACTTCTCATGACTCCTCTAACCTCTACTCTGCCTTGAAAAACATGTTGGTTTCCTCGGCTCGAGAGTGCTTCTCCAGAACGTCATGCTGATCTTCTCCGGCTTCGATTAGTGCATCGGCAATATCGAGCTCGTCCCGGGCAGTAGCGTGTTCAAACGCCGAAACATCGCTGTGCACGGGACCTTGTCTTTTCAGCGACTCGTCATTTCGCTTTTCTTGGCTTCGGCCGTCCTGGGTATCAGACTCGTTGGACTGCATTAGCGCTCGGGCAATTTCGATTTCTTCACCGGAATTATCGTTATCCTGAAACGCCACGGCGGGGTCCACGGCCTCGTTGGTATCGCGTACCGCCCGGCCCTTATTATTGTATTTGGCAGTGAATGCATGGAACTCGTTCTGGTAGAACGGACTTTCAGAATGTCCTCCCGATGCAGCGACAGCAGCATAAGTGGGAGTAGACGAGTCATGAGCGCTAGCATGCACAGAGGAGCCTTCTCGATTTGATCTAGAGTCCAGATTTGACCTGTGCCGTTTTTGGGCTGCTTCCACAGCAGCAATGAGGCCTTCGTCCAAGCCTGAGAGATCGTGGGTGAGAATGCGGTCGGAGTCCCTGTTGGGCAAATGGTCTAGGATGTCTTCGTCGGCGTCGTTTGGGCGGGTTCTCCGGCGCGGCTTGTTTTGGATGTTTCCTGTCATATCCATCATCTTTTTGTCGATTGCGTTGCGTTTCATGGCGATCTCCTCCTTCGCTGTCTCTCGACACGTGTCGCAGTTCTTTATGGCCGCTGATACCGTGTCTTTGATGCGAGTCCAGTGGTATTTTTCGGAAATGGCTGAGGTGGTTTTGTTGATGCCACCGTGGTTCTCCAAGTGGACCTCGGTGCAGAGCTGAAGCTGCCTCACTGGATCACTGACCACCTCTTTATCTCGAAGCATGAGTTTTCCGAGTTCAAGCCGGTAGTGCGATGCAGATGATCGAAGCCGGGACTTTTCGTTCCGGTCTGCCATGGCTGGGTATTTTCCAGTTTCGAGGTAGAACTTGATCTTGTCGAAGCGATAGGCTCCCTGCGTGGAGTCAGAGAGTGTGACCAACTCGCGCCCGTATATGATGGCATCCACTGCGGTGTCATGCCCTTTTAGAATTCCCGCTGACTTGATTCGACCAATACGCTTGAAGTTAAGCGACTCCCAGATGCGCCGTGCAGCCACGTTGGTCTCAAACACCAAATTAAACACACAGTAGGTGTAGCCCAAGCGAGGAGCCCACTGTAGAAAGCAGTCCGTGAGCGTGCGGCCAATGCCCTTGCCTCTAATTCCAGCATTGACAAGAAATCCAGCCGTGCAAATGTGGGATGCTCTACCGGGGTGGTTGGGCTTCACGAAGAAGGTGCCTAAACACTCCTTTTCCCAGTGTTTGGGGCCCTCTAAGGTGGGCGAGTCGCCCAAGACCATGACGCCAGCAAAAGAGCCAAACCAGTAGTTTTGAAAAGACTCGATGTGAAGCGTGTCGAAAAACGCAAAGGTGTCACCCCGCTCGATCTCGATGTTGAACTCGTCACAGAGAAACGCTAGCAAGCCCGGCGGCAAGTCGTCGGTGTTTTGGAGGGGGTAGATAGTCGCCGTGGTCTCGCCATCCTTGAGAAGCACGGTGTATTTTTCTATGGCAGAGACAGGATTGTAGTCTAGCTGGGAACGGTAGTGTGCAGGTTGCAAGACGTCGTCGAATTCGGGCATGGTGAGATAGGCGGCTTGTGCTCTAGAGCATTTGCAGCTCGGGGCTAGTTGTTAGGGCTGATGTTTTCGCTGCACGCGGGATAGAGGTGCGGTGTGCATACAGCGCCCATTATCGTGTTATAAGTCTGAATTCTACTTGTCGGACGGGCCAGCGTTCTTCATTTGGCTTTCTCGCCTTCCTGCACCAGAGGTACTGTTGCAGTGGTGCCCACGAAGTCGTAGCCATATAGATATGCGCCCGTGAGCGAGGTTTCGCCCTTCAAAGCAGCCACGTTTTTGACGTAGCCAATCTTCTCGAAGCCGAGAGAGTCCCAGATCCTGCAGCTAGCGGCGTTGGTCTCGAACACCAAATTAAACACCAGCAGAGCATAGCCAAGTTTCGGTGCTATGGACAAGTACTGGCGGCCCAACTCTTTCCCCAAGCCCAAGCCTCGGCGGACATGGTTCACCACAAAGCCAGCATTGCACACGTGCGAGCAGCGGCCAATGTAGTTGGGCTTGACGTAAAAGTGGCCCAAATATTTGGCGTCCCAAAAGTCCGCGTCCTCGCTGGCCCAGCTTTCCTCGTAAGTGCCCTCCACCAAAACAGCCGCAAATCCGTCGAACATGTAGCTGGTGAAGTCGGCAAAACTCATGCGCTGGTAGTGCGGATATGTGCGGCCCTCCTCGATGACATAATTCATTTCGTGCCATGCTGCGTTTAGAAGGGGCTCGGGGAATAAGCCTGCATCATGGCCGGTCAAAAGCGTCACGGGAGTGGCTGTGTTTTGGAGGTTGAAGTGAACCGTTTCCGTGAACTGTGGGGTGCTCTTATTCTTTCGGTCTGCGAATGGCAAGGCCTTGTAGTAGCTGAAATCGGCCATATGAGGAGTAGTTGTGTCAGTGAGCGCGGCGGCCGTGGTATGGCGAGGGGGAGGCATATAGAGACCGCCGGAAATCCCACGTGCGCTGGTTGCAAATTGCGTCTGTTTCTGATTGGCCCATCAGCAGTCCCAATTCCGTGCCATGAGAAAGTATCCTGCTGTCTGTCGCTACGGCTGTCTGCGGCGGGTCCTGCACACACGCGGCTGCCGTCTATCACATTTCTCACCCCAAGCGCTAAGCAACTGCGAAGAACTCCAGGCCACAGCACACATAATACAGCCATGAACGAACGTATGTTAGCGCCAGCGGCCAGCCAGCCATACTAACCGCAGAATTCAACAAAAAAGACAAGCGGCGCCAGCAAATTGCAACCCGGCTCAACAAGTTGGAAACCACGTTAGCCGCGGACCGCAACGACTTCTACAAAGCACTTCTCCACAACCTCCAAAACACGCTAGCCCGTATCCAACAGGGCACCAACGAAGACTACCTTGTCCAGAAAGCCGAGTTGGAGGACGACCGAGACTACGAGTTGACGCGATTACGCCTCTGGGAGGAGTACCAGGTCAAACGGGTGGAGGACGAATACAAGGACGACATTTACACCGCAAAGGAGAACTACGACATGATTATTAGGCTCTTGAAGGAGAAATTCTACGACAAGCTCCAAAAACAGGTCAAGCAGTTGAAGGAGGACAAGCTTCTTCTCAACCTCGTCAATGCCAGTCTGTGGAGCGCAGGCACTCCGCAATATTCCAACGTGTCGGCGCTTACTGCTGCCGCCGCGGCGTCTTCTATCAGTCTCACGGACCGCCGGTCTCTCCGAAAGCGGGAGATGAATTCCCGCTTTGCCTCGGGCGAAGCTGACGATCTCTCCGACAGTGGCTTGGCCAGCACGGCCCCTACGAGCCACACACGGAACGCCCCTACGTCTGGATATGGCTCGTCATCCAAAAGAAGACGCCACTACACGACTCGATACTCGTCTAATGACGAGCTCTCGTCGGGAATGGCTAGCGCTGGCCACGGCAACGGCAACTCGGCTCAGCACGCACACAACGGTGCCAGCAGCGGAAACGATAGCAATCTTAGCGAGAAGGACTACGATACGCTAAACAATCTCATCATGAACAGCGAGGAGGGTGGCGTCACCAGGATATTTGCGGACAAGAAGAGTCAATCTCTGGCCAATACTCGAGCAGCGCACAAGCAGTTTGTGGGGGTTCAAGGTTTGAAGCCGGAAGAGTTAAGCGATGACTTGATGTTGCTTCGGAGCGCCATTCATATGAGGAAGGAGTGATGCAATGCAAGTCTTGTTCCGTGCGAATGCCATAGTGGTGAACGTGAATCGTTGATGGAAATTGAAATCTGATCTAGGACAAAGCCGCGACTGCCGAACAAAGTGGGAAAAGGAGTACCGTTGTGTGGCCACTGGTATTCCTAATTTTGAACCCACATCTATACGACGTTTGCTTCATTGTGTATGCAGGCTGATGCAATTCGGCAAGGGCAAAGGGCCAGGGCCCGGTCTTCCTCTTTCAACGTTTCAGCCACAACTAGGCCAGACCTAAGGCTCGAATCTCCGGCCTCCTCAACCACGACAAAGGCCACCACTTAGATATGCCAATGTGGTGTGTCGATGTGGTGGCTCAGAATGCGTGCATTTTTCAGCTTGTGTGCCGGAACAACTCTCACGCAACGCGCGCGATAAGACTAACGAGGTTTTTTCTTGAGTACATTTGTGGTATCCACACATCCTACGCCAATAAACACGTGGGTCTTGTGTTCGTGGACGCTGTTCTAGCTACTTTCTATCTGAGCAGACGTGCCTCTTGTGCAGGTCATCTCTTTCCTTGGATCGCCCTTGCTCCCCCTATCCTTGGCTATACTAGCAAAACATCGCCCATGTCGCGAGAGAGTGATATCTGTCTAGAAGATTTAGGGACCTCCCACAAATTCTCGAGGTCGCTGAGCAACTCGGAGCTCAACAGCCCTAACGATTCGAACTTCTCCGGGCTATTTCAAAGAGCTAGAAACTCTGAACTAGTACAGGAGATGTCCTCATGGAATGTGCGCAAAACGCTACGGAAATTGGCTCTTTTGGCAGTTATGATCCTATCGGCGGTCGTGTTTGTTTTGTGCACTATCAAAACCATACAACATAGAAAAGAGATGGCCAACTTCACAGACCACGTGGACTTTCGAAACCCCAAAGACAGAAAGTTGGCGCGCAAAGACCTCAGCTCCAAGCGGGACTTTCCCTTCGAGGTGGGATGTCGAGTGCCAGATGTGAATGCTCCGCGGGCGAATGCGTCGTTCGTGATGCTTTCCCGAAACTCGGAGCTAGATGATGTGGTGAGCTCTATGCAGTCGATGGAGAGACATTTCAACCAGTGGTTCAACTACCCATGGGTCTTTCTCAACGATGTTGAGTTTGACGATAAATTTAAGGAGACAGTCAAGAAACACACGAGGGCAGAGGTGGAGTTTGGCGTTGTGTCCAAAGAACACTGGGATTTTCCTGCAGATGTGGACCGTGTGGAGTTGATGGAGTACATCGAGAGCCAAGGAGATCGCGAAGTCATGTACGGTAACATGGAGTCATACCACAAAATGTGTCGGTTCTATTCCGGGCATTTCTACGACCATCCTTTGGTCAGGAAGCGGGAATGGTACTGGAGAGTGGAGCCTAACGTGCAGTTTTTCTGCGACATGACGTACGATCCTTTCGTCGAAATGGAAAAACACAACAAGCTGTATGGGTTTACTGTCACCATCGAGGAACTCTACTACACAGCGCCGTCGTTGTTTTTGGAAACCAAGGCGTTTATTCAAAAGAACAAGATCCAGGTGCAGTCTGCATGGGACTTTGTGGCCAAGAAGTTCGGGCGTGTGACGGGAGAAAATGCCAACATGTACACGTCGTGGACGAGTTTCCCAGACTTGATGCACCAAGTGGAAAAGAATGTGAACTTGAGGAAGCTCATGAACATCAAGAACAAATCCAACGAAGACCTCAAGCACATAGAAGAGTTCAAGAAAGTGCGAGATATCTTTGAGTTGGCTAGCGAGAAGCCACCTCTCTATGAAGATAGAGTGGAGGGCGAGGAGTACAATTTGTGTCATTTTTGGTCCAACTTCGAGATCGCCCGCACGGACCTCTTCTTGTCGCAAACCTACCAAGACTATTTCAAACATTTAGAAGCATCGGGCGGCTTTTATAAGGAAAGATGGGGTGATGCCCCGGTGCATTCGTTGGCAGTTGCAATGATGCTTCCAAGAGAGCAGTTGCATTACTTCAGGGACGTCGGATACAAGCACTCTACTCTCGGGCACTGTCCAAATAATGCTCCCGATAAACAACTTCCCTATCCGGCTGACGGGATTAAGGCGCCAGCCAGCCCGTGGTACAAGTCTGTTTTCGAGAAAACGAAACCCGATGAACCAGTCAAAAACGGCGTTGGATGCCGGTGTGTGTGTCCCTGGAAACTCCTGGAGTTGGAGGATGACAATTCCTTGTGTATCCGGCGCTATGCGCAGGTATTATCGGATGACTTCAAACCATACCAGCCCATCGATATCGACAAACTAGAGGCGGATGTGACCAAGATGATTGACAGCAAGTTGGCCAAGGGCGGCAAGCTCGGTGATTGACTATAGGTGGAATTCACCATGCATTCGTTATTCAGACATAATATACCAAAACGTGAATGCATTTTGAACAATTACAGAGTATTCGGCTATGCAAAACAGTTGGTGGAGCCAAGATTACAGTTACATGTGTCACTAACAATGGAATGCCTTATCTTGGGCGGACAGCACAATGGCCCCACATCGGGCTGCAAGTGAACAGCAGGGCACCCAGTAGGTGATGTTTAGCTACACCAAGTCGAATCGATAATAAATTCTAATATACACTGGAGAAATAAGCTAGTAATACACACGCAAAGCGAGCAGGTTTAACCACCGAAACCATACAAGGTTCTACCTTGTCTCTTCAAAGCGTAGACAACATCAAGAGAAGTAACAGTCTTTCTCTTGGCGTGCTCAGTGTAGGTGACAGCGTCTCTGATGACGTTCTCCAAGAAAGACTTCAAGACACCTCTGACCTCCTCGTAGATCAAAGCAGAGATACGCTTGACACCTCCTCTTCTGGCCAATCTTCTGATGGCAGGCTTGGTGATACCTTGAATGTTGTCTCTCAAAATCTTTCTGTGACGCTTAGCACCACCCTTTCCAAGACCTTTTCCTCCTTTTCCTCTACCGGACATATTAAATTATTTGATGGATTGGAACAACCGGGCGCTGGCCATTTCTTATATACTTGGCAATGCGAGTGCCTGGTTGCACCCAACGCACGGAGCGCGCGTCTGCAGGAACGGTGCTGGGGTTTTGGTGTCTGTTGACGTGCTGAGACGCACAACACAAACATCGGGAGCGCGAGAGCGCGCGAAAAGTGCGCGAATGGCAGTGCCACAAATTACGGGCGCGTCGCGAACATCGCAGCACGCCATTGAGGCGGTTTTCGCCAGCGCAAACGCGCACAAGCGCGCGCCGTGTGCAGGCGCGCGCTTCCCGGCGTGCCAGAAGCTCGTTTCAGCGTGCTTCCTCAAACACACCGCGCCTGTTCTCGAAATTATCAGACCGGCTCGCGCGCGCAAAGTCACAACATCTAAGGGCGCCTCTCATATATAAGAGGTGCGCCCGCCCCAGTGTCTGTCCAGAATTATTCACAATGGCTAGAACCAAACAAACAGCAAGAAAGTCCACCGGTGGTAAGGCCCCAAGAAAGCAGTTGGCTTCCAAGGCCGCCAGAAAGTCTGCTCCATCCACTGGTGGTGTCAAGAAGCCCCACAGATATAAGCCAGGTACCGTCGCCTTGAGAGAAATCAGAAGATTCCAAAAGTCCACTGAGCTTTTGATCAGAAAGTTGCCATTCCAGAGATTGGTCAGAGAGATTGCCCAGGACTTCAAGACCGACTTGAGATTCCAGTCGTCAGCCATTGGAGCTTTGCAGGAGTCCGTTGAGGCTTACTTGGTCTCCTTGTTCGAGGACACCAACTTGTGTGCCATCCACGCCAAGAGAGTCACCATCCAGAAGAAGGACATCCAATTGGCCAGAAGATTGAGAGGTGAGAGATCTTAGGAGATTCCGGGAATTATGTAAATTAGTGTACAATACACCAGTGGTTGAAGTGCCGTAGACGGCGCGTTGCAGGCATCAACGGCCGAGCCTAAATGCCACATGTACGGGTGCGGCCCCAATTTCCGCATTGCTCACCACATACTCAATGGACGATTTCAAGAAGCAAGCGTGCAAATACGTCAACCACGCGGCACAGTCGCCGCTTCCTCCGCTTGCCATGGCTGCATCGCTATTCTATGTGGGCCTCTCGTCGCCCAGTACAATTCCGGCCAAGGACGGCTCCTCTGGCGGATCCCACGCGTTTTCCAAGTCCTCCGCTCTAATTAAACCCACCAAGAAAACCTGCTTGATTTTCGGGGCTGCCAATGCCTTGGGGAGTTGGATTATCTATGATGGAGATGTTGTCAATGGGTCTGGTTTCACCTTTGCCTGGTCGGCGTTGTACACCATAGTCAATGGACGGCCTTCGTTGCGCAGCTTTCTCCACGGCCGCGTGAGTCCGGTAGCCTTGTCTGCTTTGGCTTTGGGCAACATGGGTATTTATGGCAAACAGTTTTTCTGGCCCTCCAAGTAGTTAGGCTGCCGTATCCAGAGATACAACGCTTCGCGCCTGCTGCTCGCCCTCCGGCTTAGTCCCACGATAAAGGCAAAAACTGGTTTTTGTATGCAAAATCAATGATGCGGTCCGGGTCGTACAACTCGATGAACTGTTGGTCCATGGGACGTTCTTTCGGGGCCGCAAATTTCCGGTACTCGTCAAATATAATAGTGAGCGACCAGCCTTGTAGACGTCTTAACACCCCAACAAGGCAGCCGGTGCGGTGCTTGCCCCGGTTGCAGTGGATGAGGATCGGGTGGTTGGCCGGATTGAGGAGAATCTTCATCGCCTCGGTGATGAGCTCGCTGCTGATTATGACAAATGGTTCCTTGTTTCCGGACATGCCGAGCTGGAAGAGCTCGATTCCTTCTTGCTCGAAAAAATCCCGATGTGACAGTGGGTATTCCTCTGGAATGAGACAGAGCACAGACTTTAGTTTGAGTTTCTTGACGAACGGAAAATTGGCCGGTTGCGGAAACGACGACCTATAGATGCGGTTGACCACGGGGGCAAAGTTTTCTGGCGGCGCCAAAGGCTCGTCGTCGTCCGTCGTCTTCTGGGCCCATTTGGCGGTGTCTTCTCTGGTGAATTTGTCGTCGATATCTTCGTCGTACACGATTTCGTCTTCTTCCGTGGTGGTTCCTGGAATCTCGTCGAACTTAAGACACTCTAGACGAGACCGGATATTCTGCGGCTCTGGCGGGTGTCTTGGCGGGTTGGTTGCGTTGGACTTGTGTTTCGGGGCCGTTTCACTCTTGTGGGGCTCGCTTCCTCTCGGCAGCACGGAGTGGGTCTTGAGATCCTCGTCCATCTGAAACGGGCTGTCGATGTCGGCCATGTTGAGATGCAGGAATGTGGAATGATATGAGTAGCCAAGGTGGAATGCCGGTGAAAATGGAGCCTGAAAAGTGGAGGGGCTAGCCGGTGCTCTGATGTTGTTGTGTGCACGACACGCACGCGACTTCTCAGTATCAATCCCTCGATTCCGGTACATTTACGTTACGAACCACAAGTGATCCACGATTATAAAGATATGGGCATAAAAGCTCTCTTGAGCGATACGAATAACTACTTCAGAGGCGGTCTGGCGATGGCACACGAGTGTAACAGCGCGAGCATTATCATTCCTTAAACTGCTCGAGAACCCGCTCAATTGATTCGATGTCGTCCACAGAAGCAAGTGTTTCTCTCTCGAAGTTGGAATTAGGACTGTCAAATTTCTGCACCCGGCCCGATCCAGGTTCATTGAGACTGATTGTCTGACTGGACTGGTCCAGATAAGACAACACCGTGTTCTGGCAAGAATTGGGTGCCGACGAGTTATTTGTTGATGAAGCCCATAAAGAGCTGAAGGGCAAGCTGAACACCACCAAAATCAAACTCACGTTGAAGAACAATGGCGAGTTGTTGGCCTTGCCGAAGTTATAGATCACCATGAGCGATGGGGCCAAGCAGGTCTGTATCGACATGATGAGAAGAATGTGAAGGGCATCAAACTGTTTCAAGCCCAAAACCCGTCTGGCACGAATGGCCATTGCAAGCTTGCTGACCAATATCACACTGTTCAAAACCAACGACACGGCGAACAAAAGAAACGGCACGTTATTCTCCCACGAGGCCTGGATCTCGTATATGCCTCTGAAGGTATTCTCGGCAGTCTGCAAACTATGCGAGGTGGTGATGATGTACACCACCACCACTGCTATTCCGAGCAGTGCCGAGAGAGCCGTGAAAAGAAGGCTGAACAAGCGGTTAGTGGCACGGCGAAAGATCACATACGTCTGGAAAACAAACACGATTTGTATGGCTGCAATGAGAGTGACGTACACAGCGCTCGCAGCCCGGGAAATATGGTACGCGGACCAATAGCCATAGAAGAGACCCGTGAAGTTATATGCAACCGAGCTGAGGGGGCCTAGCAAATAGGCAAGGTAAAGCGACGAACGGACAGTCAAAAGCACCAAGCAGCACTGGTGGAAAAAGAACATGGGTGTTTTTTTGTTGATGATGATGAACCACGACATGAAGATGAGAATCAAACTGCACCCAATTGCGAGGCCCTGTGCCATGCTGATGCGAATAGCATTGCTGAGAAAATGGTCGACCTGCGAAAACGAAATCTGAGCTGTGTTGTTTCCCACGGCATACTCCAAACGGATGTGCTGGGGGTTAATTTCTGAGATCATGATGTGGGGCCTAAGTGTGGGAGGGTCGGCGCTTAAGTACTGCGCAATTTAGGCGCAAGAAGACGGTGAGATCCTATCCATGCGGGCGGCTCTGGGGTGGCCGGCTCTGTGCAGATACGGTAGCATTTGTTGGAGGAAGTTGCCTATTTGAGCTGCCGCAATGGGTCGGGGTCTAGCGAGCCGCATGAAAGTGGTACCTACACTCGGCAAATCGTGCATAAAGCGCCTTACAGATGACCCGCTTCAAGTGAAGGCCCTGATACATGTGTGTTTCATCTTCCAGGTATTTTCCATCAGCCTGTGTCCACGGCTACTTCGCGTGAATGGACCAAAAGACAATCGCGATTACATAGTCTCAAAAATACGCTACGTACAGTGGACAGGCGGAAGTTGTGGCTGAAGTGGGTAGTGAAGTGGGTAACGCCGAAGTGGGTGGTGAACAGAAAGATCTGTGCACCCCACTCCCTTGCAGCGCTCATCGCTTGCAAAATCTGATTTTCAAGCCACCCACTCACAGCGTCAAAATCCATATCTCCCGTTTTTCAAGTCCTGGACCAAGCCCCGACGCAGTCACGTGCGCGGCGCGCTCGCCTCGATAACACCTCGAAAGAAAAAATGCCCCATTTCCACCAGGACCCAAACCCAAACACGGGAGTACACAGCATTCAGAAGCAGCAGCAAAGCGCAACAACCAGCTGCCAATAAGATCTCTTCCAAGTCAGCAGAAACTGCGCCGCATCTCCGTCTGCCGCCGCCGTCGGACCCGCCATTCCCACCCCTCTCGGCAAGCTTCGGTGATCCCCTGGAACACCCAACCACACGCCCGTTTTGCATTGGCAGAGCACGTTTGCATTCACTTCCCCATCCCCGTGCAGCGATGTCGGAACAAAAAGACATCTCCATGTTGGATGTCTCCAACGCCCTCGACAACATAAGCAGCGCCGATCAGGAGACGGCAGCGCCACAACGGAGGAAATCCACGTTGATTTTGACCGATGACGCGGAGAAAATGCACATCGAACCCAACGATTCATCTGATCATAATCTGGGCCAAGCGCAATCGACGTCGGCCCAGCAACCACCACAACAGACCCAGTCGAGCCAGCAACAAGAACAGCCCAAGCCGGATGCGCCGGATCCCGCAGCACACATCCCCGTGGAGGTAAAATGGGTACAGGGTGGAGACAAAGTTTATGTGACAGGGTCTTTCACAGGATGGAGAAAGATGATCGGGTTGCAGAAGCAGCCCGACAACACCCATGTGGTGACGTTGGGGTTGCCAGTGGGCACACACCGATTCCGGTTTGTTATCGACAATGAATTGCGGTTCTCCGACCACTTGCCAACGGCCACAGACCAGATGGGTAATTTCGTCAACTACATCGAGGTGACGCCCGAAAACGTCCAGCAGCATTTGAAACAGCAGCAGTCGAAGTTGGAGGCTGAGCAGCAGCATGAGCGCGAGCGGCAGCAAAAGAAGAAGGATCGTGCGCGTGGGCGGCTAGCCAGCAGGCCCAGGTCCGACTCCATCTTCAAGTTCATCAACGACGACGACGACATGGGCGATGGGTACCTGAGATACTACGATGACGACGACGAGGACGACGACGAAGATCAAGCCAAGTCCAAGAAATTGAACTACATCAGTGACATTCCACCTATTTTCGTGGAGCCCAAGGTCATGGAGCAATACTACCTTGCCGTTGATGAGCAGGCCAAGTCCAAGAACACACAGCAACAGGGCTGGCTCCATCCCCCACAGTTGCCTCCGCAGCTAGATAACGTCATCTTGAACAGCTTCAACTCCATGGACAAAGACAACAACTCCGGAGCGTTGCCTATTCCAAATCACGTGGTGTTGAACCACTTGGCCACCACCAGTATTAAGCATAATACCTTGGCCGTCGCTTCTGTTGTGAGGTACAAGCGAAAGTACGTCACGCAGGTGCTCTATGCTCCGTTGCGGCAGTAGCGTGCCACGCTTGTGGCATCTGCCGGTCTGGGGCCTGCGGCTGTCATTGTGCAACTCATTGAACAGATTGTAATCGATAGTATACTTGAACTCTCGTGCTTCCTGCATGTAATGGCGCTCTTTTCTTTCCGGGCTGCGGTCGATGCGTGCGAGTGGCTCCGTAGCAGCGAAACTGCAGATTCCGAAAAACAGCGCAAGCCAGACGCCCCACCGAGGCGGGCCCGGCGCTGCCGTCTCCAGCGGACCTGCAAACCAGCGGTACTGCACACACGTCTCCTTCAAACATGGTCGCGAAAAAGTCAATACAATAGTGTTATATGCAGGGCCCCCACATCGCATTCCTGCAAACTCTACCGCTGCCCAGTCCAACATCTTTTGTCCACACCACGAAGATCCGATTCATGAATACGCTATGACTTTTCTACAATTCATAGACGACAACTTTATTCCTCGGGCTCCCCCCAGCCACAAGCACGTGCAAGAAACAGCGGACGACGGGGAAAAGCTGGTCACCTCTTTCACCACCATCGACTCCACGTCAACAAGGGGCAGCGGCAATCAGCTCCTGCGGAGCTTGAAGGGCCGTCACGTGCAGTTGCTTGGCATCGGCGCCACCATCGGGTCAGCATTGTTTGTTGCCATCGGTAAAGGTCTTCAGTACGGCCCGCTCAATCTCTTGTTGGGGTTTATTGTGTGGTCCATTCCCATTTTGTTCATCACCGTGTCTACCGCGGAGATGGTGACATATTTGCCCATTACCTCGCCTTTTGTGCGTATGGCGGGCCGCTGCTGCGATAGCGCTTTGGAGGTGGCCACGGCGTGGAATTTCTGGTTCTTGTGCTGTGCCCAGATTCCCTTCGAGGTGGTGACGGTCAACTCCATCATCCACTACTGGCGCCTGGACTATTCTGCAGGAATCCCCTTGGCGGTGCAGGTGGTTCTCTATTACCTCATCAACATCTTCGGTGTCGGCGTGTACGGCGAGATTGAGTTCTGGTTGAGTTTGGGGAAGGTCATCTTGGCCTCGGGTTTGATTGTGTTCACCTTTGTGACCATGGTGGGGGGAAATCCCCAGCACGATGCCTTTGGCTTCCGCTACTGGCGTGATCCGGGGCCCATGTTCGTGGCTCACCACACGGGGTCGCTAGGCCGCTTCCAGGGATTCTTGTCGTGCCTCATCCGGGCCACTTTCACGTTTGCCGGGCCCGAGTACATTTCCTTGGTGGCCAGCGAAACCATCAATCCTCGCAAGACGTTGCCCTCTGCTTTTAAGCAGGTGTTCTTCAGATTGACGTTGTTTTTCGTGGGCGGCGCTCTTTGTGTGGGGATTCTTGTTCCGTACAACGACCCGCTTCTTCTTGAGACTTTGGGTGTTACCAAGCCAGGGGCTGGCGGCTCCCCCTACGTCATTGCCATGCAGAACTTGGGGATCAAGGTTTTGCCTGATATCGTCAACATCATGTTGGTGACAGCCGCCTTTTCGGCCGGAAATTCCTACACCTACTGCTCTTCACGGACGTTGTACGGCTTTGCCTTGGACGGATTTGCACCCAAGTTCCTCACTGCCACCACCAAAACAGGCATTCCCATCTACTGCGTCCTCATTTCCTTGTCCTGGGCGCTCATCTCCTTCTTGCAGTTGAACGAAGGCTCTGCGGAAGTGTTGGATTGGATCATCAACTTGATCACCTCGTGCCAATTGATCAACTTCACCATTTTGTGCTTCACCTATGTGTTTTTCTATCGTGCTCTTAAGGCTCAGGGCATCGACAGAGACACTTTGCCGTTTAAAGGCTGGTACCAGCCATGGCTTGCCATCATTGGAGGCAGCTTGACGTTTATCATGTTATTCGTGGGCACCTACGAGATATTTTTGCCCAAAAAGGGCCCCTGGGACTACAAGTCGTTCTTGTTCTCGTATCTCATGATCTTCATAGACATCGGAGTGTTTGTGTGTTACAAGGTGTTCTGGCGAACCAAGTGGAAAAAGGCCGCTGAAGTGGATTTGGTCACGGGGTTGAAGGAAGTTGAGCAACACGAAGAGATGTACTATGCGCAACTAGCTGAGCACAACCAGTTGGACGATGGGGGAAATGAGAAGCAGTCGGTCTGGCAACGGATTTCCACTGTGTGTTTTGGCAGCAGCATGTGAAGATTCAATTCTATGATTAAAACATTACATGATATAAAGCGTTGCATGATATAAAGCGTTGCATGATATAAAGCATTGCATGATTTAAAACATTGTGTAAAACGTTGCATGATATAAAACATTACATGATATAAAGCATTACATGATATAAAACGTTGCATGATAAATATGAATCCTGACTATCCATTTCAAATTTTAGTCATTTATTTCTTGGTGAAGACTGGTTCATCGCCAGGTTAGCCTGTTTCTACAAAACCAAACCGCTGCCAGTAAATTCCTGTGTCATTCATCAACAAGAGGAATTCCAAAGACAAAATTCTGTACTGTACCCATTTTTCATCCGAAGACTTTCAAACCTCTGCTCATGTCGCAGCCTCATCTGCAGCTCCACAACGCATGAGGCAATATGAATCGGCAAAGCCAGAACCGGTAAAGATTCTAGTGAAGCCCGTACATTCCTATACGCTATATACAGGGAACCATCCTCCCCCCTGCCTCTAAATTTGCAGTGGTCAGTCCATTACAGTCTGCTTTCGTGCAGCTAGTGCCGCACAATGCCTTCTTCCGGAGCCAGCACGCGCGAAATAGCGCCGGAGAAGCGCCTCCTCTGCAAATGCCGCTTGCCAAAAATAGAAGCCGTCGGTCTGTGTTTCAGAGCGGTTTCAGGCGTTCATGGTAGAGGCGTCCTGCACATACGCAAAGGAAGCCTGCTCGCTCCATTCCGCGGTGCGCGCGAAAATTCCAACCCTCAGGACTACGCTTTCCCGCTACATATTATTTATGCCGCCCACCAGCAGCCGCGGCAACTTTCCACTTCTTCTCGGTGAATCCCCATCAAAAACCCGTTCATCTCTGTTTCCAGATCCCTCCTCCTTTCTGCTCCCGGCATATCACCAATGAGCTGGCTGGGATGGGCGCAGGCCGCTACCAAGCCCACAAAGCGACTACTAAGCAACCAGATAGACTTCTTCTCGCCTTCCGCCATCAATTCCCAGATGTATTTGGCTATCATATCTTCGGGGTGTCTGGTTGTGGCGTGTCTAGCGGCAATATACATGTTCTTTGCCATAGACCCCAAACGCTTGGTGTTTCGCCATCAGCTCATAGCATTTCTCATGCTCTACGATTTGTTGAAGGCGGTGATTCTCCTCATTTTTCCTGCCCGTGTGGTGGGCCTGCCCACGGCCTATGACAACTACAATTTCTGCCAGGTGGTGGGATTCTTCACCGCCACGTCTATTGAAGGGGCCGACCTCGCCATTTTGGCCTTTGCCATCCACACGTTTCTTCTCATCTTCAAACCAGACCTCCACGTCAAGTTTCCGGGCTCTAGCCGTGTCGAAGGTGGCCTTTACCGCTATAGATACTACGTTTATGGCCTAGCGCTTGTGATTCCGTTGGCGCTTGCGAGCTTCCCTTACATCAACAGCGGCTACAGCTCTTTTGTGTGCTGGTGCTATTTGCCTCAGGAGCCGATTTGGATGCGGCTTGTGCTCAGCTGGGTGCCTCGCTACTGCGTAGTGATTGTCATCATGGGCGTCTACGGTCTGATCTATATTCACGTGCTCAAGGAATTTCGGTCTCTTGGTGGTGCTTTTGTCACCATGCACCGCCAAAAGAAACCGGGTCTCTGCCCCACCGCACTGTCTCAAAAGCTTTCGCTATACAGCTCCATTGTGTTTTTTCTTCGGGACGTACGTGACTTTGTCTTTTTCAGCGTTCCCGGCTCCGAAAACCACTCGTCGAGCTCTCTGAGTCTGTCATCGAGTGACCCCAATCATGACCTTAGTAAAATGGGGTCGCCCGCTCGTACGCCCATCGACGAGGAAAACGTTTTGGACAACGCACATTTCGAGGCCGCCAACCTCGAGAGCTTTCGCTACAGACAAAAGACTATTGAAAAGCAAATGAAGTCTATCTTCGTGTATCCAGTGGCATACATCTCTATATGGCTTTTTCCCTTCATCTTGCACTGCACACAGTTCAACTACGAAAAAACCCATGGGCCTCTTGTGTGGCTCAACTGTCTCTCTGCATTTGCACAGCCATTTATTGGCTTTGTTGATGCGGTGGTATTTTTCTACCGTGAACAGCCTTGGAAATACACCATTATGAGAACCTTCGAGCGAGAGAATATATCTAAGGTCGAACAGAACTTGCTCATGAATTTGACTTACGGCGATAACGAGTCCATAAACACGTCTGCGCGAGTCACGCGAAGCTCCATTGGTGGTCTTCGTGTGGATCTCAGCTCGTACTCAAAATGGAGACGCATTCTTTCGAAGCTCAAATTCCCTTTTATGCATCTTCCAGATGATAGAAACATCGCCAAATTCCAAGATGGTATAATTCACCGCAAACTCAAAGACCTACGGAGCTCCGACCAAACTGTGACAAATTCAGCCGAGATTCCCTCGTCTGATCCCGAAATTAATGATTTGCAGGCAAAACATGATTTCTCCAATTTGTTGGATGGAAGTTTGAACGGGAATGACTTCCGGCAAGCTCTCGACAATTACTCGCTTTCGTTACAAAATGAAAGAAAAGCTTCGGTGGTTTCGTCTTCCGATGGCAAAAGACGCAGCAGTATGGCTTCTATCTCGAACAAGTCAAGTAAATCCCGACGCCCATCGATTTACGAATGCCATGACCTAATACCTGAGGAAGGTGCATACAAGCACTCCCAGAAGAATTTGCAGCCGGGCATGTTTGCCAGAAGACATAGTCTCCCGAACTCGCAATGCACAAGCAATAGAGTGGAGGAAGAAGGCGAGTTGGATTTTCTCGAGATCTTGAATAGAGGCCCCGCATAATTGCGTGGCATGTATCGTGCACTCGATATCCCTAATACTTTTTCTACGATCGTGCAAGACCATTGAATTCAGTTTATCATTGAGAGCTGCCTCAAAGACCGGATATTCAATGAAGCCAAATAAATCAGTTATACATGCAGTCCACAGTAATGAGATCTTCTGTACCAAATTACTCGCGTGATTCTTGTCTTATGGATCATTCATCAACCCAAAATTCAATGTATATATACAGTACTGAGTCATGTAGATTGCTGCATTTTGTTTCACTCCTAGAAAATTGCTCCTAGGAACTGCACGCAATCAATATTTCCAATACCAAAGTTTAGGCGTTACATCAATTCATCGAATTGTGGGGTGGTGTCGGGCTTCCAGTCCTGCACAGAAGCTAATGAGGTGTGATGCCGGATCTCGCAATATTCCCCAACTACCGCGTTACTCTGCAAATTAGCAACCTCCTCGGGAGTCTTGCACCGACACTGCATTCGAGGATACGAAGATACGAAGCATACGAAGATACGAAGCATACGAAAATTCGAGGCATTCGAAAATTCAAAGCATACGAAAATTCAAAGCAAGCATATTTGTGTGCCCGCCACAGCCATCACACAAGCCACAACTCCATCGCCAATTACTGATCGCCTCTCCCACAAACCTGCCATGTCTGGCAACATATCCGAAAAAGTGCCTGAAGAAGTTGAGGGCATTGGGGCCAAAAAATTCATCCAGAGTGATGCCGGGGATGGAACATCTGCAACTCAGCAGTACGTGCAAGGGGTGCAACTTGCATCAGTTTTAGTGAGCGTGGTGATCTCGCTTTTTGTGGTTGCATTGGATCAGACCATTGTGTCGACTCTTTTGACGGTGATCAGCGATGAGTTCAAGTCTTTTTCCAAGGTCGGCTGGCTCACGTCTGCTTTCATGCTTCCGATGGCGTGCTTGGCGCCATCCTACGGAAAAATCTCCATTGCATTTGGACGCAAGTACACCATGGTCGTTGGCCTCATTATCTTTGAAATCGGCTCTCTTGTATGTGCCCTATCCAATAGCATTGACATGTTGATTGGTGGGCGAGTCATTCAGGGTATCGGAGGTGGCGCTGTGCAGGCGATGGTCATGGTGATTCTTTCGGAGTCTGTTCCCATCGACAAACGTGCCTTGGCCATGTCTCTTATCGGAATCACCTTTTCTGTGGCGTCGGTCTGTGGGCCATTTGTGGGGGGTGCATTCACCACGCACGTGACCTGGCGCTGGTGTTTCTACATCAACCTTCCGGTGGGTGCTGTTGCTTTGGGCTTGTTGCTTGTGTTCTTCCATCCTCCCCGCCCGCATGGCAATGTGCGGGCCAAACTTGCCAAAATCGACTACCTAGGTACGTTTTTGATCACTGCAGGCTTGGTGTTGGTGCTTTTGGCCATGACGTTTGGAGGCAACGAGTACGCGTGGCATTCTGTGGCAATCATCTGTCTTTTCACGCTTGGGGGTCTTTTGATATTGCTCTTTGTCTACTACAATTTCTTTATTTCGAGGGAACCGCTTATCATCAAGCAGATTGTGGTGGTCCCGCAGATTGTGGCATCCACGTTGAGCGCTACTTTCAACTTTTTCTTCTTCATGGGCATCATCAACTATCTCGCCATATACTTTCAGGTCATCTATAACCACTCGGCGTGGCAGTCTGGAATAGATATGCTCCCATTGGTCGTCAGTGTGTCATTGGCGTCTGCTGCCAACGGAATCTTTATTCGCTTTACCTACTTCATCAAAGTTACCATGATGATTTCTGGAGTCATGGCTCCCGTTGGTGTTGGCCTCCTCCTACTTTTAGGCAGAAACACCGCCACGTCCGCCAGAATTGGTCTTCTTATCCCCGTGGGTGTCTCCATTGGTTTGCAGTTCCAAAGCTCCCTATTATCTGCACAGGTCAAAGCCCCTGGCAATGTGCCGGGATCAATGATCTTGGTGACGGTTTTTATGAACTTCATCAAGACGATAGGTGGAGTGGTTGGCGTGACCGCATCGCTGCTCGTGCTTTCGAGCAGGGGCTCTCATTACTTGAATAAAGCGATTCAAAACTTGCCCAGTTCCTCTGCTCTTGGCTCTATTCCTACAAAGTCTTTATTGCAGTCACCAGAAGCCATATGGAAACTCCCCACTCTGGATAGGGAAATTGTGCTTGATGCATTCATGAAAGCATTGCATGATGTGTTTTACTTGAATTTGGCCTTTGCTGCTTTGATGCTCATAGCTGCACTGCTCACCACCAACCTGCGAATACCCAAGGGAAACCAAATCGGACATAATAAGAGGCTGGAGGCTGAACAGAGTGACCAGAAGGCAGACTCCAGCAAATCCGAAGATTGCACTCCGTCTACAGATGCTGATAGCGATACATCCTGAAAACATCTACTTGACGCATAGATTGTGCTACCGGTGATATGTCTACCAGTGGCAATGCATAACTTAGTGACGTGGCGATCAGGCGACGTGCTGGAAACTGGGTCACTAAAAGAGGAGGGATCTACACATCGTGTTTTTACGGTTACAGCCTCATTTATTCTACACAAGCATACTCGTTCAATGCACCCGTAGACCTCTTAATGATACAGTTTATAGATACATATAATATACATGGTTTTCAGCGGACTAGAGTCGGTTGCCGATATCGTAGAGGTACTCTCGAATGTGCTCGTTGAGTTTGGCCACTGCAGCCTCTGCATTCTTGAACTCGGCGTCAAACTCCTGCCTTAGGGAGTTGATTTGGGCTTCAATTTCCACATTTTCTGCTCGCGTCTGGTCAAGTTTCTCTTGCTTTTGCTCGCGGTCCTTAGAAAGTCGCTCGTATTCAACCTCAAGGCTATTGAGCTTTTCTTTGGCATTCTGCTCTTTATCTTGGGACTGCTGACGTAATTTGGTGATTTTCTCCGCAGACTTCTGTAGCTGTCGCCGCACCCTCAGAATGTGGATGCTGAGCTCCTCAGACATCTGCTTTTTATCGCCATATTCATCTCCCTGCTTCACAATGTTCTCCCGTGCGTTATCTAGTTTGCGCAAATCGTTTGTGATCTCCTGAGCAATCTTGATGAGAATTCGTAATTCATCTTCAACCTGTTGTATAGCGTCCACAGTATTAGACTTGTTGCGGTACGCAGTCTCACTCTGCTGGAGATATTCGTGGTGGCTTTCGAGATTCAACTTCAATTCTTCAATGACTCGCTTTATGAGCGTGGGGTCCGCCGACGAATAGTTCTTGAGTTTCTCGACTTCCTTGGACGACTCTCCAATGAGAAAATGGTTGTCTTCGAGCTTCTCGAGAAGCCTCGTTTTGGAGTCCTTGTACTTGCTGTGCTCTAGCTTCAATGCCTCCTGCGCTTTCTGGAGCTTCTTGAGTTCTTGCTCAAGTTTGGCGTTATAATTGGTGAGCTGGTGTAGCGTGGACCTGCTCTTTCCCAGTGTGGAGCTGCCGTTTGGCGCCTCATTCTCTTCGTCAAGTTTCTCCTTGAGCGCAGCAATGTTTTTGCTGATGCTGGCATTCTGCTCTTCGATGTGCCTTATTTCCTGTACGCTTTCTTCCGACACCCGTGCCAACTGCTCACATTCCTTCAAGTGTTCTTCTCTGAATCGGGCAAAATTGATAACTCCGCTTAGAATCCGCCGTGTTCTCAGAGCCTCGGGACGCACAAGGTCCATGAGGGTAAAATCATGCACTCCACAGTTCTCTAGCATCACACTGACTGCCCGAAATAACACCAACGTGTTAATAGAGTCAGTGGTATCGTAACTTTCCGAATCACTATTTTCTTCGTTGTAGTCGCCACGCAATATATTGATGGAGCCACTTTTGCTCAAAAGAGTCTTTGTTGTGGAGATGCAGTATTCGGCTGAAAACCCCATGAAGGTATCTAGGATCTGCTCGAAAAGTGCACGCATGTAGGGGCCTGTGGGACGGGAAACAAGCTCTTCATCCGCCACGAAATCACATTCCTGGAGGCAAAGAGAGAGCTCCTTGAAATCAAGTAGCGGAAACTCGTCTTTACTTGTTTGCACACGACTTCCCGCAAATGACGGCCCGCCGTTTGCCCTGGAGAAACTGACTCGTGACATTCTTCAAATGATGCCAGGTTTTGGTTGTTGAAATTGGTTAGCACTGGCGTGCTGGAGATCGAGTTGCAAGGAGTCTACTGTCTGTTATGATTACTTGTTTTCAGCCGAGCGCGACTACACGCAGTACCACATATCCCCTTGTACGTGCTGAAATTGCCCATTTGGCTTCGAGGAGCTAAGTTTTCTTGAAAGCTTCAATCATTTGGCTTAGTTGTTGATCTTGAGAGGCCAAGGGGCATGATGACGCCGCCTCATACACGCTCTGCTGCCCAGATTGCTCCCCGACACACCAACTTTATCGACTCTGTGAGTAGCATGTAAGGAACGGCTTTCTCTGCATCGTTCTCAACCGCAGTATCTAGGTGTTCTAGTTCGTCATCTCTGAACTGGCTTATCATCTCCTTAAGTTTGGTCAACTCTGGCGACGTTTTGATGGCGTCAGTAAGTTCTTCTTTGGGAATTGGTTCGCCAGTCTCTTTATCAAATATCTCGGTACCAAACTGATTCATGAGAATTCGGAGCTGGTGATTATAATGTCCTCCGATCACGGTTTCGACGGCAACTGTGCAAGCCATGGCTGCCTCTTTGCTTATGAGAGCGGTACCTGCTCCCATTGCAACAGCGCCCGCTTTCCAGAATGGCGTGAGAATCGAAGGCCTAACTCTCCTTTCAACCTGAAGGCGGTTGAAGTTATCGTGGTGGTGAATTTCTTGCTCCCACATATGTTTCAAAAGCGCCTTGAGTTCCGGTGACTGGCGAGAGAGCACCGCGTACTGGCCCATATAAATGTAGTTTGCCCCTAGCTCACCTGCTTGATCCACTCTGATGACTCGGTCGAGAAATGCTCTCTGGGCCTTTGACATAGCGCCATACTCCACCTGGGTCGCATCTATGCTGCTTGCTTTCTTTCCGGTCTTCAACGCCTTCGTTGTTGCTCTTGCCGAAGAAGACAAGAAGCGAGTAGTGTGCTTCAAAATGGACATAATATTTGATTATGATTAGCGTGGGTTCCACCTCTAGTTATCAGGTGTTGTGGCGTGAGTCAAGGCGGAAAATCATCGGCTGATATTGCGCGGCCACCGAGTTCGCACACGCTCCAGAATCAGTTGCGGAGAATATGTCTAGCATCGCTAAACCAATGTTGGGTGGCAATTCTTGAGTATCGCGAGAGTTGGAAACCGGCTTATTCTCGTTGGCAGCGACTCTTAACCTGCGAAATGCTTTGTTGCCAATGTCCCGGTGAATGAGCCAGGACACGGGGAAAACGCCCTTCCAACGAGAGGCCTCAACCCATGCATTACTGCTCTTAGAAAAGTCGACGGAACCCATCATTCTGGCAACTCCACAGAACTGTGAAGATCCATTAACCGAGAAGAATAGGAAGACCAGGCCATTGGATTCTCGATATGCCTTATCCAATCGTTTGTTGCCCAAGTCGGTGGAGGCCCAGATCTTCTTCTTTCTCGAAGTCTCCACATCTAAAGCGCTGTAAGACTTAATCACGAAGAATTTCGAATTCTCAGGAACCTCTTTGTCGGGGGATTGAATGGGTGTTGATGATGAAGAGGCCGAAAGTTCGTCCTCGCTGCTGAGAAAAGCTCTGGATAAGGCGCTGGTACTAGATAAGAGCAGTAGCTGCAGTCTGTCCCAGGATCCTGTAGAGTAGTCGGTATCAACGGAATCTTTCCTTTCGCCCGTTGGGTCCCCATTTTGCTCCTGCTCTGAAACAAGCGTACTGTACTGGGAACAGAACGTTGAGGACCAAATGTTTTCACAACATTGATAATCGATATCTCTTAGTGGGCATTGGGATTCTAGTACACGAAGATAATCCAATATGCGTTCACTGCAAAAGATACTGCTTCGAAGACCGGGCGGAGCCCTCAAGCCAATGAGATTTGATTCCATCAATGGGAACTTTCTCCCCAAGGCAGACATGTCCATGATTGTGATGGTTAGTGAAAAGAGGCGAGTGCTTGATGAATTTCATCTGATCCACCACAAATCACAAGGACGAAAAAATGTGTGGAGACGGGAATATGGGAGAGACTCGCCCTTTTATATGTCCCCCGCCCGCCTCCCCCTTGACACAGATTTGCAACCATCCGCGCGCAGGACTTGTACACACAGTAACAGATGGCGATGCGCATTCACAAATTACAGCCCATGACTCCCACAACGCCACGGCCTCACAATGGAACTAAATGCTTCAAGGAAAAGGTGGACATCTCCAAGGTTAACAAAATCTTTTTGAAGCGCTGGCTCATTGACTCCTTGCATGAACACGTGCCTGATGACGATATCGCTGTGGAGTTTTTGTTTGAGCTTCTAGTAGGCGCCGATCAGGGCAGCCCTGAGATAGCCACGATTCGGCAGTATACGGATGAAATTCTCGGAGAAAAAGATAGCAGAGAGTTTTGTGTGTCAATGTGGAACCTACTACTTGGAGCTCAACAAACGAAAAACGGTATCCCTAAAGAGATTCTAGAGGCGAAAATGAAAGCAATGGGCAAAGCAGACGCACAGAGAAGTACTCGGGAAGAGTGTTTTGAAAGAACACAATCAATCCGAAAGAGTCCGTGTCTGATTTCAGACAAGCCTGAAACGCGGGGCGTCTCAAGCTTAACTTCGAAAGCTGAGGACAACCGGCCCACACCCGTTTCCGAAAGTGACAAAAAAGCCCTTGCAGAGACAAAGCATATTCTTGAAGCCTTCAAGCCAAAGGGCTTGAAAATCAAGGGCCGAGTCGAAAAGCCCAAACGTACAGTCCATGACAACAAAAGTTACAACAAAGATTCCCACACAACAGGCTCCAAGAAGATTCACCATAGCAGAACTCAAAACCAAACACACACAAAAACCAACTATTACCGAGGCTAATCCAGCTCTGTACGGCAGATGGTTCCGAAAATTTACTCAGCTGTGCATTAACGTCCCCCGTTTAAAAGCAATACTCACCTGGTACAACAAGTTGCGACCAGCAAGACGTGACCAAAATATTCAGGAAACAAAGACATGCCACAATTTTCTCCATCGGGATTTGGGCGAAGCGCTTAAACCGTCTCATAAACTCTCGGTGGCATTTCCAGCACTCAACGTGCCGCATACAGTCGCACTCGCGCAATGTAGCAGGTTCGGCGTGCGCACTCTAAAAATCAACACCCTTCATTGAAAACCTCCACCCTTATCTCCACACAACAAACCCTTTCGACAATGTCGGAATACCAGCAAGACAGCAATCTGCAGAATCTGGGGGCATCTCAGGAAGGGCAGGAAACCAAAGGCGCCCGCATCGGCAAATACCAGGTGTTAAGGACGCTAGGCGAAGGCTCGTTTGGAAAAGTCAAATTAGCACAACACTTGACAACGGGTCAACGTGTGGCTTTGAAGATCATCAACAAGAAAACATTGGCCAAGTCAGACATGCAGGGCCGTATTGAGCGGGAAATCTCTTATTTGCGCTTATTGAGACACCCCCACATCATTAAGCTCTACGACGTGATCAAGTCCAAGGACGAGATCATTATGGTGATCGAATATGCAGGCAAGGAGTTGTTTGATTACATTGTGCAGAGGGGCAGAATGCCCGAGGATGAGGCTAGACGCTTCTTTCAGCAAATTATCGCCGCAGTGGAATACTGCCACAGACACAAGATTGTTCACAGAGACTTGAAGCCCGAAAACCTTTTGTTAGACGACCACTTGAACGTCAAGATTGCTGATTTCGGTTTGTCTAACATTATGACCGACGGAAACTTCTTGAAGACCAGTTGTGGCTCGCCCAACTACGCTGCACCGGAGGTGATCAGTGGTAAGTTGTACGCGGGTCCCGAGGTTGATGTATGGTCATCTGGAGTGATTTTATATGTGATGTTGTGCGGCAGATTGCCTTTTGACGACGACTTCATCCCTGCCTTGTTCAAGAAAATCAGCAACGGTGTTTACACGCTCCCAAATTACTTGTCTTCCGGCGCCAAAAACTTGTTGACACGTATGCTTGTGGTAAACCCCTTAAACAGAATCACTATCCACGAGATTATGGAAGACGAATGGTTCAAGCAGGGCATTGAGGACTACTTGTGTCCTCCAGATTTGTCGAAAACGGTGCACAGCAAGATCGAAATTGACGAGGATGTTATCAGCGCTTTGACCATGACAATGGGTTATGACAGAGACGAAATCTTGAACGTCATTCACGCAAGCAACAAGCAGCCTTCGCCGGTGCTGCAATCCAACGAGATCATTGACGCTTACTTGTTGATGAAGGAGAACCACTCGCTTGTCAAGGACCTTAAGAAGAACAAGACTGAGAAAATGGAGACCTTTTTGTCGCAAAGCCCTCCGCCCTCATGGAGCAATAATTCCGACAACAAGTTCTCGTCGTCGCACAAGGCCCCAGGCGTCCAGCAGTCGTTGACGTACCAGACGTTGGCCACGGTGCCGGACTTGTCTACTTTGCCCAACTCCACAATTGCTATCTTGCCCTCGTCGCTTCCTTCGATACATCGTGCCTTTATGATGCAGAATACAGACACTGAGCAGGCCAACATCAACCCGGTATCCTCCAAGAAACTGAAGACAAAGTGGCACTTCGGTATAAGATCCAGATCTTATCCGTTGGATGTGATGGGCGAAATCTACCGTGCTTTAAAGAACCTAGGAGCCGAATGGTCTAAACCGACTGAGGAGGAGTTGTGGACCATCCGGGTGAGATGGAGGTACGGCCCCTCCATGGTGGACGAAGGCGCCAAGGCCGATGAGTGTGTTCCGCCAGACTTGATGAAGATGAGAATTCAATTGTTCCAGTTGGAACCTAACAACTATCTCGTCGACTTTAAATTCGACGGCTGGGAGAATTCTTCAGGCGTGCGCACGGCCAAGCAAGACGTGGACGAGATGGGCTCGTTTTCGGCGTATCCATTTTTGCACTTGGCCACGAGGTTGATCATGGAATTGGCAGTCAACTCGACGCAGTCCTAAAGGCAAAGTAGGAATATTGTGGTTACGGTTAATCAATGAGAATAATGAACAGAGCCTCCTGTATGCAGCACTCGCAGCATTTCGAGACCGCGCCTGCCCCCTGGCAGATGAACAGGGCACGGTGTCAGGTAAACGACGCAGCAACACGGATAATACAACTTCGCCATGGCCAGCACGAGTGCTGCCAGAGAGCCCGAAACTGCCCAGCGCCCGTATTCGCCTAGCATTGTCTGACGTGGCGGTCCCGTATATCACTGTCCTGCACACAGCGCGGCTGGCGCACGTAATTCCAGCGCAGCACCCATAATTTAGCTCGATGCGGCAAATTTGTAAATAGAACGGCAGCACAAGCGGTGAGACAAAAAAGAATCCTTCATCAGAGCCTACAGGAGACACGCTTCTCGGCCGCTCGCTCCACAGCGCTTTTTTCCCAAGGCTACACCTTTTCTTCCCCACCATTGCAACTTTACAAATTCCGAACGCATTTCAAAATCCGAGCAATTGAAATCCGCCATTCCCTATTCTCGCATCATTCCTTCCCTCCCGCACACAGCTTCCACAGATTTGCTGCCCACACATAATAGCAAAGTCACCACAAACACAATCATCACATCCAGATCTCGGAATGAAGACACTCCAGCTCACAGATTTGCAAAAGTTCTCGGCGGAAGACGCCATCAAACTCCACGAGGTGGGCAAGATCATATATAAGGCGAAGAAAGCGTCGCTAGTCACAGGTGCCGGTATTTCGTGCAATGCAGGGATTCCTGATTTCCGGTCGGACGACGGCTTGTACAACATCGTCAAAGCCAAATACCCCAGCAGCTTCATCAAGGGACAAGACCTTTTCGACATCTCGCTTTTCCGGTCCAACGAAACACTCAGCATTTTTTGCACGTTTATGGAAGGTCTCTATAATTTCTCTTTGCAGGCCAAAGCCACAGAGACACACCGCTTCATTAAGACGCTCAAGGATAAGAACAAGCTTTTGCGCTGCTACACACAGAATATCGACAGTCTAGAGAAGTCATTGAATTTGAATTGCGGCATCGATACCTCCAAGTTTTTCGAAGCCAACTCCTCTTCGACAAAGTCGTTCCGCCAGAACTGGAACGATTTGGACGTGGTCCAGCTACATGGAAATCTCCATAAGCTCTCGTGCACGCAGTGCCTCCATCATTACGACTGGACTCAAGAGAAGCAGGAGATGCTAAAAGAAGGCGAGAATCCGGAGTGTGCAAACTGCCACTCCAAGTATCAAGAACGGTTGTACTCAGGCAAACGGATCACGGGGAATATCGGCATTCTCCGGCCCGATATTGTCTTGTACGGCGAGAACCACCCCCAATCTGAGATTCTTTCGCGGGGACTCAACATTGACATGGCCATGAAGTGTGACTTGGTACTCATAATGGGAACTTCCTTGAAAGTTGACGGTGTGAAGAAGCTCATTCGTTCTCTATGCAAAAACGTCCGTGAGAGAGGCGGCAAGGTGATTTTTGTCAACAAAACCCCTATCTCTAAGCAGTTTGCTGGCCTTGTTGACTACGAGATTCTTTCAGACTGTGACAACTTCATCCGTTTATTGCGGAATGAGATTCCTGACTTGTTCCTCACGCAAGAGCAGCTCGACTCAAAGAAGTTACACAAGAAGACGATCAAGAACGAGAACATCCAGAGTGTCAAGCACGAGAAAATCAAACAGGAAAGCGGGATTGGCCAGACTTTTACTCCGCCAACCACACCCAGCAAGAAGAGAGTGGTTGCGCTTCCAAAGAAGAAACCGTCGCTTAAGCGAAACCCCAACAAAAGAGTCAAGAGGGAACAAGATCTTCCCTCTCCGTGCAACAGCTACTCGGAAGCCATCAAGATCGAGAGCGACAATGAGGTTGCTACCGATGTCGACGAACTTGATTTTGGCAGCGAACTCCGCATCAAGCAGGAAGTCACGTCATGCTGATCGCAATATAGAGTCAATGACATCATTCAGCCATATACTGTAGCGAATGAGGAACCAATGCAAACCGGTTTTCAAGCTAGAAAAATGATACACGTTCATTATTTCCTGAGCTGGTGAAACATGTTGGGTGCCCACGTGACCACCTCTTGAGTGTTGCAGGCGTTGCGACAGCAATGACCTTTGTGCGGAAGGATAATACCAAGAACTTGCATCCCACCACTGCAACCAATTGCCCCGTCCAAAGGTCAGACTTGTGTTTATCCTTTAAGCGCCAGCATCCGTCGCCGATACCCCTATCCTCAACCTACCCAAACTAGCCATCCGCTACATTAATCCAGAGCCATCAGCAACATCCAATACTACCCATCAACAATACTAGCGAGCATGGATTCCGTCTCCAGAATGCTAGAGAATATCATTGCAGTGGAGAGTTCATATCCCACGGAAGATGCAGAGAACAGCATCTCTGAATTGCCAGCTGACGAAGAAAAGGAACTCCCCGATACAGAGAAGTTGCGTGCACACCAGGCAGAGAACTTTGCACAAACAACACTGATTTCGGACTTCTGGTACTTGGAGGACGACCAGAAGAAAGTGTCCAATCAATTGACAGACCGAATCATGGAGAAAGTTCTCGGCGTGATCATGAACACCGAGGTGGAGGGCTCGCAGGCTCTAGACCTGCGAATGATTGTCCACAAGGACAGGCCCCCGTTGTCAATGAGTCTCATGTCCATCAACAGCACGCAAATGGCGCAGAAGGCATCGCCGGTGTTCGAGATTGTCGATTTCGCCGTGTACTTTGCCGGCTGGTACAATCCATATTTCACCTTGGGCGTCACGCTCATTGCCACCTTGCTTGTGCTCAATCCCCACATGTTTAGCGTGCTTCCATCTTTCCTCCTAATCAAGCGCTTTATGATCCCTAGCTACGCCAAGTTGTACCCTCCGGATCCCACCCTTTTGGGCTACCCTGACTTTGGCCATAATCCTTTCTTGCATACCGGTCCTCCGCTACGCAAGTATGAGCCGCCCAAGCCAGTGTCGCAGTTCTCGCGTGATTTCATCTTGAATTTCACCGATCTTCAGAACTGCTTGGTTCCATATATCCGTCTCTACGACGTGCTTCTGTTGTGGGGCCAGCACTATTTTTTATTTGAAGATATGCAGTTGAGTTGCATAGTGTTCATGCTTCTACTGTTCAATATCGTATTCAACATGATCACAATGCCCTACATCATCCCGTTTGTGTGGCGCCATTTGCCTCTCAAAAGCGTGACCCTCGTGTCAATCTGGGCGGTTGTGCTTGCGTTGCATCCCCGGGTCAAAACAAAATTATTGGACTTTTTTGGCACCGAGGAAGCCAGGTTAGCTCGTCTCGACGCCACGGACCGCATGGAAAACATTCTTTTGAAATTCATAGCTGACGACCAGGGACCTGAGGTCCTCAAGGAGGTGGAGATTTTCGAATTACACTTTTTGAATTCAGACAAGCAGTGGGAAGCCGTGGGCTTCACGTCCAATTTCTACTCATACAACCATCCTCAACGGCACCTCAATGAGCTTATCCAGAACCATGAAACCAGCAAAGAGGCCCAGAAAAGCGACGAACCGGTTGAACCGAACATCATGGAGCTTGACGAGCCGCAGCCGATAGAACCTCCAGATAAGGACGAGGTGCAGGCTCTGGAGTTCAACATTCCAAAGGAGGCCAGTCTCTCCGACGTCAAGCCTCCGCAATTCTGGAAGTATGCCGAGAAAGAATGGCAAATCGACTTGAACCCCGGCGATTGGGTCGACTCAAATTACATCATGGACTTGGTCATCGTCGACACCGACGAAAAGTGGGTGTACGACTTTGTCGAAAGCGAGCTCCCCACGGACGGCCAAGTGTTCCGGCGCCGCCGTTGGATCAGGCAATGTGTTAGGGACGACAAAGAATCCAAAGAAGGCATCACTGCAGACAGGTTGAGCAAGACTTTTTCCACCCTCTTGCTGTGACACCAGCTAGTAAGATTACGAAAGCATGAATTCGTGTAGACTCAACGACTTGGCAGCACTCGACTGCTTCTGGCGCTTATTCGCCTGTAAGAGCTTTGAGAGTTCCGAGTTCCGCTTCTCCTTGACTTTTCCATTAAACAATGGCGTGGGAGCGGAGACTGTGGGCTTCATACGCTCGTTTAGTAGGGCGTCGTATTTGTGAGTAAATTGGCAGGCAAGACACGTTACGTGTAGATACCTGGTTCTTTTGGAGTTTTTGTTCCGCTTTTTGTAGGCGATTTTGGTGCAGCACGTTAGCCCCGGTATGAGATAAACCCCACAATGGTCACAGTGCTTGTCGGAGCCCGGATACGTGAGGCCGTTTTCAAAAGCCACGTAGTCCAGAGCAATAGAGTGTCTTGCCAGGATCGGATTTAGCGGCTGGTAATGTGCTAGATTGTAGGTGTGTATGGCAGCGGGGACGTCCATTGATGATGATGGACGCGCGATGAGTGATGTGTAGATTACACGAGACGAATATGCAGGATGTTTATTATCCACATTTAGCTTCCTTGTTCGGGCGCCATCTGGCTGAGCCGGATTTCAAACCCCGCCTTTAGAAGAGCTGAAGTCGGTGCCGTTTTGCACCTGGTGTGCATGCGCTCAGAAAACTACCAATGGCCGTCCCCCAAAGTAGCGAAGCACCAACAATTATAACAGCTGTGGCAAAACCACTGGCTGGAGCGCATGTTGGCTGGAATGCATTTTAAACTTCCCATGAACCAAATCTATCGTTTCATCTACTTTTTTAGTGCTGTCTCCTGCATCCGCAGCAGACCCGAGTCGGGCCTGCATGCACCAATGAAAGTCGCACAATTATTCATCACTCTTAAGCCGATAAGCGGATTCACTTTTCGCACCCAAATGACAGGCTTACTATTGAAGCGCTGCGACTGGGGTGATTTTTTCCTCGCTCTCACAATACGCCTATATCTTCTCCCGCCTTCCTTCTTTCCCATTATTCACCACTAATTCAATACCCCTTCGGACGTCTTGACTCTTCTCTTTTAGTCTTGTTTTACCAACCATCCTGGCATCTCCCACAGCTATCACCTGATCATGGTCGCTATAATAATGCACCCAAGACGGAACTTGGTGGTGCCCAAATCCACAATCAAAGGCGAAAAGGTCTTGAAACTGTGCGTCCGTTGCAGACAGAATAAAACAAGATGTGATGCCCTCAAAACAAGCCCGTTGCCCTGCTCATACTGCTCCAAGAAAAACATCGCCTGCCAGCTTAACACCTCCAAACCCTCCAACCGAGAGTACGAATTGACGGAAAAGATCGTACTGGAAGTCAGAGATTTGCATGACAAGGTGGACGGCGTCATTTCTCGCAAATCCCAATTGATCCAGAAGCTATTGGAGAAGAACGCTGTGCCGTCTTCCACTGCGTTCGAGCGGGTCCTCAGCGTGCCACAGTCACCCGACACCTCCATCTACATTGACCCCATCCCAACTCTCAGTCTCCGGGACTCATTCAGCATCCACACCAACCCGACATCGGACCCTGTTTCCATTACATTGGCCAGGGCAACGCATCTTGTCAAAACATTCCAAAAGGACTTTTCCGCATATCTCCCCATTTTGCCCGACTCCTTCTTTGAGAAACCTTTGCATACCATCCACCAGGAGAACGATCTCTTGTTCTGGTCCATGATAGTCACCTCGCTCGTTCAGGAGGGCTCTGCTGACGAGTACTCGCTATTGGCCGGTCACGTACAGAACTTGGTGGTGGTTCGCTGCTGGTTCAACACGCCCCGCTCGCTCTACAGTCTAATTGCCTTGTTGATTTTGACCACCTGGCCGCTTCCTGAAAAGTCTCTGCAGATTCAGGATAGCGCGTGTGTCAAGTACATCTCGCTCATGAAGAGTGTATCTCTTCAGTTTGGACTCCACAAGCTCAATTTCATCGACGAGTTCAGCAAAAAGACTGACATGCAACTCGACGGGAAGCCCGAAATCGACCACGCGTACCGGGAACGAATCTACAAGTACGTCAACATCAACTCCAACTACTGGTTGGTGTTGCTCGGGCTCTCCACTTCCAACTACAATGGCTTTCATCAAGACTTCATCATCGACAAGTCCGCCAATTTTGACATTTTTAAGCAACTGCAGTTTGCCCCCGAGGACAACTTCATCAACTCTATCTTGAAGGTGTCTTTGATGCAGCTGAAGATGAACGAAAATATGAACGACTTGATCGAAAACCCAAGCAATGTTGGCAAGCTTATCAACCTCAACATGTTCGAACAAATACTTGACTCTCATATTCTGTCCTCGTCTCCGTTGGTGAGCAATGAACTCACCAAACTCTCGCTTGAGTATTCAAAGATTCAGCTCTACATCTACTACTTATCTGATGTGGACATTGAACTTCCTGAATATAAAAGTGTCATTTACAAAGCCGTGACCTGCTGCAAGAATGTGCTCGACCTATTTGAGAAAAGGTTTCCATTGAAAAACTACTTCCTGATTCCAATTCACTATCGTTTCAGCATAGAATTGGTGTCGTTGATGCTTTTGCGAATTCACTCAAGTCCACTTCTATACTCCGAGAAACACTACCAAGAGGTGAAAAGTTTGTTTCTTCGCTCACACGCTATCATCACGAACAACAACAATCCCGAATGGTGCCACTTGAACAACAAATTGCTCAATATCATTCATAAGTTCGACCTGCACAACAAAATGAAATCATTTGCAAACAAATCCAAAGCTGGCTCTTTCTTTTTGGTTGACAAAAAGAGTTCTCATTTGGTGTCAAGTTTGCATTACGAAATGGTCTGGGACATCTATAGAGGTGAAAAAACGGATGAAATTCCGGGTGTTGACGACATTGACTGGAAGGTTTTCAATTTGAGCAGAGAAGAGGAAGAGCAAAGCAAGGTGATCGATTACCTTACAAGCTGCAAGTCAATTTTCGAGTGATACGCTTTCATATATAGGTCTCTAAACTATCCACTTAGCATTGAGTTTTTTCGAGTGAACAAGAGGTTTCAAAGCAACATATGTTACCATCAAAACAGTGATGGTAAAGATTAGTTTAATCTTGTCGAAACTGGTCAGTAGCAAATCGTAAGAAGATGAAGGTTGTGCTAAAGTGCAAAATTCGTTCAAGTCGTTCAAAACACAAACAACTGCCGTCGACTCCAATTCTGTGGGCAAGACCAATATGTCTTGACCTGCTTTGCTGATAAGGATTTTGTTTTTATGGTTCAACACCAGGTGATAATTTGGAGGAATGATAGGCTCGTATGGAGAGAGCCTGAAGTCGTCGGTGAAGTCCGCTGGAGTCATCTTGCGGTCATCAATCCTTCTGCTGTTGAGCAAAAACTTGGGGATCTCGATAAGACTTCCTGTTTCAGTTAATGCAATCAAAGACTTGACAGTGATACCAAACTTCGTGGCCGTTGATGCGAGAGCTTCAATTTTCTCTGGGAAGATGAAAGCTTTGGATGAAACCGTGACGTTTTTCGAAATAAAAGGTGATTCTTCGGTTTCAGGCTTCTTGTCTTGAAACATGTCGACAACAACAATTCTTTGTTCAATTCTAGGGAAAGTCGATAAATAGCTGTACACGACCCAATTGTCATTTTGTTCGACCTTAAGAGAAGATGGGTCAATATTCTCGTTCTCGTGGTGTTGCTTGTGGATGATTTCACCAGTAACACCATCGATGATTCTCAAAATCAACTTTTTGTTGGTTTTGCTGACGACGCAGACCACGTTTGGATTTAGATACTTGTACAACACGGATCTGTCGGATCTGGAGATTCCTGCTGCAACACTCAACGAGTCTTTGTTTTTTGTGACCTTGATGATGGTTTCATACGGAAATTCTAAACCCCATGTTTTCACAAGCTTGTTTTCAATCAGTTTGAAAGAACTGACGCCCCTTTCAGACAGCTCAAAGAAAAATTGCAGGGACGGAAGCTGCGCATTCTGAGGCATAGTCACAATGGATCTTCCAACCTGAAGAGCTATAATCTTGGCATTATCGCCCACCAGATCGATTTCGAACAACCTGTCGATGGAAGTACCAAAGGACTCGCTCAGATTTATGTGGCCTGTTCTCAAGTCTGCAACAACCAAGCTGTGCTGAGAAGCCAAATAGATGTTGTTTTCTGTTGCGGCAAGACCAACGAACTCGCCAGAGGAATCCACTTGTTGTTTCCACAATGTCACGCCATCGGTAGAATCAGTAGCCACTAGAATGCGCTTGTTATTGTCAAACGAAAGCAAGATCTTCCCAAAACCATACTCGTCTCCTTCGGCTTGCAAGCCAGAATAGGTGCTAAAACGGAGCGTAGACAAAAACTTGCCAAGGGAAACAAGATGATTTTTGTATCTCAATAACCAATGCAAAAGCATGCTGGCGGACTTGGTTTCCTCCGCCAAATGCAGGACGATGTCAATTTTCAGGAGAGACACCGGCTTGTCCACCAAAATTGATTTTCCAGAAGAAGAGGACGAGTTCAAATCAACAATATAAGTGTTTCTAGCTTCGGACTCGTGATTGACAGTTTCGACTCGTGCACTGTCTCCATGATTCACTAGAGTTGCCAACACATTTCCAGATAAATAGACCAGGCCAGAGGTGTTGAGATTGAAGGTTTCAGTTTTCACCGAGCTTTTCGAGCGAGCCTCCAAAAACTTGTCGAATTTGATCAACGCAACCTTTCCCTCGGTAACCACAGCAACAGCACTCTCGCTCACTTTGACGTCCAGAATCGAGGAAAAGATCTGTTTGTAGCTCTCGATAGTTTCTCCGCCCATAGTCTTTGCAAGCAAAATTGAGGAGCCGCTGGTCTGTACAGAGAACTCCTTCAAGTTGCCAACGTAACTTTGAGGGTTTTTCTTATCGATCAAGTAGTGATTCCAGTGTTCGGGAGAAACCAATTCATGGGTGAGCTCTGTGCCTTGAATGATCTCAATGCCTTGGGAGCCGATAACAATGAATTCCTTGTCGCTGGTGCAGAAATGGGCGAAATCTTTTTGCTTGTAGGTCCCCAAGTGTACCACCAGTTTTCCTTGCCATAAAATAAGGTCCCCATTGGACTGTAAAACAGCCACGCCGTTTGAAGCTATCTGCCGAATGACGGCGGGAACGCTGGTCAAATTTGTAGCGCCAATGAAGACGCCCGATTTCTCAAAGAGCGACATCTGAGGCGACGTCAACGAGTAGGTGACAATGACATCATCGAACAAAGCAAAATTGCTGCTTCCATGGATTGACAAGTCGATGAAAGACTTCACCCGTCCACTTTTCACGTCCACTGTGTAGAGGAAGTTCTTATTGGAAAGCCCTATAAGCGAAGACTCGTCTAGGAGCTGAGCGTGGGAAAGAGCGCCGTAGCTGTAGTGAATCCAGTCCTTGTTGAAAGCATCTTCGATGAGAACTGCCCTGGCCAAAGCTAGGAGCCATGCTGCGGCGACGACTGCTCCAAGTTTCATTTGGGGCACAGTGTATGAGAGTTGCAGGTGAGCGCGCAGCTGAAAATCGAGACATCACTGACAAGCTACCAGATGTATACAGAATGACGGCTGGATCGTGTACAATGCCAGGCACACCCAAGAGACTTGAAAGATCGCACACGATGGGTGAAGCGGTGTGGCTTGCTAGTTTAGTCAACGGCATCTACTGTGGCTGATGTAACAGTGTAACTGTTTGCTGAACACAACAGCCAGCGACGAGAGCAGTGCCTTCATCAGTGTTAGCGACGCTTCTATGTAGCCACTGGGTGATCTTCCATTCCTTCAACACTACACATGTTCATATGGCGTTCCATTGCACAACCGTACATCTCACCCATTATCACCGTACCCCATTATCACCGTACCCCATTATCAAGCATGCCACCATTATCCGTCTCTTGTATTTGCGCCTGGCTCACCTTGCCATCACTTCCCATCATAGCATTCGCCTCATATGCATGCCTTGTCCTGTGTACACTTCCGGGCGCACTTCAGAGCCAGATAAGGAGCGAGGTCACTCAATACACAATGCATGCTCGTGACTGGTTTTTGGTGCTTATGGCTGTGATTTTCCCCCCAATCCCCGTGGCTGTGAAGAGAGGATGGTCTTGGGACTTGGCCTTGAATGTCTGTATCACGCTCCTCTTTTTCCTTCCTGGCGTCATCCACGCCTTGTACGTCATTTCGTTGTACCCCTACCAGGAGACATATGTTCCTATTGGCGAGGCCGGGAGTGCCCCCAACTATGGCTCGGTTTCGGTCTAACAGGCTTTGATCTGTACTCTATTCCAGATCGGTGTAGGGTGGGTGCTTAACGCTGCAGTTGCACGAAAGATTGAAAACTAGTGTTATTTAATATACAGATCAACGCAAAGCTAGCTATGGGAGCTCGGGCTCGCCGGCATCGAATGACTTTTTGATTCGGGCCATGTACGCATTTCTCTCCTTTTCTCTGGCCTCGAACGAGCCATTCAACTGGTTGTTGATCATTTCGTCATCGACACCATTGGAGATCAAAGAGTTCCATGTTCTCAAGCGCTCGAAGCCGTTTCTGGCTGCTTGGTAGTCCATGAACGCCTGGTGGATTCTCTCTCTGGAGGTGGCAACAAAAGGACCATGTTGGACGATTTTTTGATCCAAAATCTGGCCTCCAATCAAAACAAATTCTAGCTCGCCCTCCTCGCTGGCGGGGTACTCGCCCACGATGTGGTCACCGTCTGGGTTGAAGAAAGTGTTCTCGTACTGGTTGACAACGGTGTTCTTTTGCAATTGAAGGTTCTTGCCTTTGAGAACGTAAAGGAAGAAGTTGAAGTCCTCCGGCACCTGTTGGCTGAAATGAGCTCCAGGCTTCAAGGTGTAGTGGTAGTAGTGCACCGGCGTGTACGCCAATTCCTTGACGGACTCGGTACCATAGCTGTTGCCGGAGATAATCCTGACCTTCAATTTGCCATCCTGCTCCACAACCTCGGGAATCTCCCACGTTTTCAAGTCTCTGTATCTTGGCTCGACCTCCTTTAACTTTTCGGGCAAGTCAACCCACAATTGCAAGCCTATATTAGGGGAGCCGTCGGGGTGAATCACGGGCATTTCGCTATGCACGGTTCCTCTTCCGGCAGTCATGAATTGCAAGTCTCCTTCACGCAAAACCCCTCTGGATCCCGTGAAGTCCTCGTGTGCAAAGGCGCCCTTCAACATGAGTGTGATGGTTTCTTGACCAAGATGAGGATGCTCGGGGAATCCGCCCACTCCGTTGGACGAGAAATGGTCGAAAAGCAAGAATGGCGAGAAGTTGCGGGCGTTCATGTTTCCAATTGACCGTCTGACTGTGGCCCCCACTCCCTCGGCCTGTTCAATTCCAGGGAGCACTTTCTTGATGGTTCTTAAAGACGTCATTGATTCTGGAGATGCTTGGGTACTGTTCTGCGATGTTCAGTGAAAGAAAAGTGAAGCTGTGTAGCGACCCCGCCGATCGAGCCGCATTTATACTGGTCCATGATGCTCCTAGTTCATTACTAAAGTCCATCCCCAGCGAGCGCCGTCGCATGCAGGAGCTCCACCGCGCGGTGTAATGGGAACTGCACATAACCCGGCCTCCGCGACGTTTTACTAATATCACTTCTGCGCAGCCGACTGGTCAGAAGACTCGAGAAGCTCCCCTGGCCTGCACACAATATTAGTCAGTGATGGCAGGGCTTAGTAAGAGCGCTGCTCCGTAGAATGCAAGTGCCGAAAGAGACGCGGACTGTATGCGCCCCTCTGCTCTGCTCAGAAAGGTGGACATGTGCCAGGTGTCTGGCGAGGCCCGATGCACTGCGCGCACGCGAGGAAAAATTCTTGACCACTTTCTTCTTGACTCCTCAATACAAGCTGTTCCATATTCTTGCTGTAGACACACCGCATAACTTAAGTTGCCCGATTGGACTCATGTCTCCGCCCTCGGGCGGGATATCGGCTCAATGTGTCTCTATGCGAATAATAACCTCTTCACCGTGGGAGTAATGAGGCATCTGGTCTTTTCAGCTGCAGTCTTCGTGAAGGCAGCCGGGAATTGCCTGAAGCTGTCCGAATACCAACCCCTTGTCCGCAAAGAGCGCCTCCAACCGGTGTTGCTTCGGGCTGTTCTCGTTTTGAGAGCAAGTCTTGTTTCAATTCCGTCCGAGACCGCTTGGGCATTGGCGGCCGTACTTTGGTTTCCACCTTTCATATTGCTGGTGTCACCAGGAGCTTCACCTCCATTCACGTCGCCAGCTATTCACGGAATCACATCTCGTAAATCACATGTTCTGCAATTGCTCTGCAATCACCTCCTCCTCACTCTTCTCCTTTGTTTCTGGCCGTCCACCTCCCTGTTTCCAGAGCCACAACGCCTCAATTGCATAAGTTCTTACCGAGAGGTTTTTTGTTCTTGCTTCATCGCTTGCGTCCGTCAAAGAGTCTATCACGCGGAGCTGATCAATCAAGTCCCACATCAAACCCTCGAACTGCGCCATGGCGGCCTGCGACTCGGCCCGCAAAACAGCGTTGGAGTCCTCATCTTCAGCATCGACCACAGGAAGAATATTGTACTTGTGTAGGCCCAACTTGTGAAGGATGCGTCCCAACATCTGGATTCCCAAGCACCTCTGTGTAGGAACCACCGAACGTGATAGATGAACGAGCTCACTCAAAGTGTAGCCGGCAAGCTGGGGGTTTTCCGAGTGATGATGGAGCCCCAAGTGAGTGGGCAAATCCTGGGACTTCTGATCTAGATCCACCAAGTTGCCTTTGAAATCGAAGCGCATGTCGCTGATGGCCTCGTATGTGCTGATTTTGGTGGTGGGCATTGGAGCCTTCATCCACGCCAACTTGGATGTTTCCTTGGGCAAGTCCGGGTAGTACTTTTCGTGGAGAGCATCCAAGAAGTTGGGGTCGTTGATGTCTAGATCAGGGTCGTCTCTAGGCGTTTTGGGCCTTGGGAAGTGCATTTCTGGCTCGTCCACTTCCGCGGGCACGATCTGGTACCCCTCAGCGGCGATTGCATCATCCTCCGCTTCGTTGTTCTCTTCGCCCTCGCTTTCTGTCAAATGGGCTACTGGGAACTGCACGTCCTCCTCCTCGCTGAACTGGACAGACTTCACCCCGAGCGCCCGGTTCACATCGGAGCTATCTAGATGTGGCATGGAGTAGCCGTTCTTTCCCCCGCCAATCCAGCCGTCGAATCCCTCCGCGTGGTTGTGATGAGCATGGGAATCCTCGGCGGCTCGAGCCTCGGTTCGCTTCAACAAGCTCTGGATGAGCTTGGGGTCTAGACCCCGGAGCAACTCCTCGCGCTCCTGCGAGAGCTCCTCCTCGGTGTAAGAGGCTATTTTGTCCATGTTCTCCTGGTGGATTCGCTGGGCCTCGGTTGTGGGGCCCGCCGGCTTCGGTTCCGATCTTGCCGCCCTTGGTTCGGGCCTCATTCTGGGAGCCAGCTCAGGTTTCGGCTTCAGAGAGTTCAGCCCAGAGGCCGACTTGAAGCGAGACGTTTTTCGGAGCTCAAACTTCTTGAGCTGGGGGAAGCCACTAGTCACAGAAAACTGGTCGATTTCCGGAGCCTGGGGCGCCTGGGGCTCGTGCTCCACGATGTCGCCGATGAGATCCATAGTAGTAGAGGAGGTGAGTTTTCGCGCTCACACATGAGGCCGGCTGCAATCGCAAAGCTGCGAAAACACCTCTTCTTCTTTGCACAAGGAGAACACAGGAATCTTTCTCCGCCGAATCCGGACTCGTTCAGAGCCATAAGAGACGCAAGATCTGCCATTCAAAGGATTCGGGGTCCCCAAAATGCCCTTGGACGACTACCACGTAGACTGCCTCCTTGGGAAAGGCTCCTTCGGCGAGGTGTACAAGGGAAAACATCTCAAAACCGGACAGATATACGCGCTCAAAATCATCGACTTGGACGAAGCCAGCGACGTGCGGGACTTGATCAAGGAGATCCACTTCCTTACCCGCGTCAGATCCCAGTACTTGACCCGCTACCACGAGACGTTTTTGAAGGAAACCAAAATGTGGATTGTGTTGGAGTACTGTGGCGGCGGGTCGTGTTCTGATCTTTTGAAGTGTTTTGGCAAGCTCGAGGAAACCGTGGCAGGCTTCATTATCCGCGAGATGTTGAAGGGCTTGGAGTATCTCCACGGGCAGAAAAAGGTGCATCGAGACATCAAGCTGGCCAACATCTTGCTCACCGACGACGGCTTCGTCAAGTTGGCGGACTTTGGCGTGAGTGGCGAGATGTCCATGACGCAGACCAAGAGAAACACATTGGTGGGCACGCCTTACTGGATGGCACCAGAAGTCATCACGCACTCGGCAGAAGGCTACGATACCAAGGCCGACATCTGGTCCACGGGCATCACCACCATCGAGTTTGTGGTGGGCCATCCGCCGCTTTCGACGGTGGAGCCCATGGAGGCGTTGTTCAAAATCCCCAAAAACAAAAGTCCCGAGTTGGTGGGAGGCCAATACAGCGCCGAAATCAAGGACTTTGTCAAGTACTGCTTGCTCAAGTCGGTCAAAAAACGCCCAAATGCCTCGACCCTCTTGCACCACCAGTTCGTCACGTCGTGCCCTTTGGATGTCAACTTGAAGCAGCTTCTAGCACGCAAGAAAAGCCACGAGAGCAGCCAGAAGAAAAAGCGCCCACGGCGCCCACGCGATACAAACATAAACGATGCCACCACCATCAACTGGAGATTCACCTCCACTTTCCGTGAGTCGGTGCACGTGAAGAGCCCGGTGCTCAAGCCCCAAAGCGTGTACTGCGACTTGATCTACGACTCGCTCACCAAGGTCATGAGCAGAGCCAAAACCAAGCCGGCCCGTGTCAGCCTGGAGTACCTACGCGATGCTTTTGCAGATGCAGAGCTCAATAACATCGGCCTCTGTCACGCGTTCATTGAAGAGCTCCAGGTGTTGCTCAACGAACAAACGAAGGAATGAAGGCGGGTGCCCGGTTTGCATCTTACCTCTGGGAGGTTTTTCATGGGCCGATTTTTTGCACCCGAATCCGAGGACCCGTTGTGATGGTCCCATTGTGAAGCATCTCCCGTCCGCGGCGGTGGCGCTGCAATGGTCCTCTTCTGTTACATTATTTCAATTTGGCCGCTACAATACGCATTCGCCGTGCCAGTTTCGCGGCCACTGCTCGTCATCGCTACTCCGCGCTTCCCAAGAAACGCCTGCAATTTGCTAGCACATCCTTGAACCCTCTAGAATACCACGCTGTAGCCAACACCCTTGGATCCGTCACCGGCCCACCAATATGCCAGCCCCACCATATGGAACCGTGTTCTTTTGGTCGGAGCCTCTGAATATGCCGCCTTCGCACCTGCATCTTCGCTGATCGGTTGCTATGATCAGCTATCTGCATGATCGCGCTTTGAGAATACGCGTTTGACATACACACTCCTTCCAGACCCACCAGCACATCTGCCAAATAAAGTCTGCCGAAATAAGACATCTTATAACTAGTGAACCATCCGCTCAGTTCCTTAGCTGTTCCTCTTTTGCCGTTTTTCAACTGGAGCTGTTGTGCAACTCGGATCACTTTTAGTTCTGCACCATCGGCAGTTATCTGCTTCAATCTGTTCAAGTTGCTGCCCCTTGATTTGAGTTGTTGAATTCACCATCCGTTTACATACAGCACCCAAATCGTGAGAGCCAATTGTGTCATTGGAACTGTGTCTCTGAACTATCCCCGGCTGCATCTCCAAGCTAGTCGAAAATGCCTCCTGAAACGCCAAAACGGTCCGCAGACAAGGCGTTGTCTTTGACACCGGCATTTACGTTTAGTCTAGCGAATCTGCCATCTTTTCGCTTTGCGTCTCCTCGTGGAATCAACATTCTCAGCTCACTTTCGCCCCATCGCTTTTTCTCCAAAAACAAAGATACGTACAAGCCCGAGCTGGCCAGAGAAGGAACCGAGAACGTGGAAAACGAGACAACTTTTGAGCTGGTCAAGACTTCTGACTCGGGCGAAATGTGGTCTCTTGCCGATGACTCCCGGAGCCTTTCCATGAACCTCACCTCCATCAACGAAGAATCAGACAAGGACGTGTACTTTTCGCCCAACGAATTCTTGCTTGGGCTGCTATTTGAAGAGGATCCAAAGCCAGCTGCCAAAAAGCGAAAGACCGTGTCTATGGACGAGTCGCCGTGCAAGAAACTCGCCGGATGCATTGAAGCTTTGGACTCGCCGAAAAGAGACTTCACCCCGGATAACCGTCTGAATTCGCCAAATAAGAACAAGGTCTGGACCGCTCATTTGGACGATGAATTACTCCGCTGTCATGCTAAGTACTCTGCCTTCAAGGCCAGGCATGGATCAAACCCTACCATCTTTAGGGCGACCTCCCAGAATAAGATTCTTTCCCGCATGCTACTCAACAAGACCGGGATTCTACGATCCGCCAAGCAAATTTCCACGCGGTTGCTGAGGTTAATCCGCTCGGCTATACCTGAGATAAGTGTGATTCCAGACGTGGATCCTAGCCCTGAAACCAATTCGCCGTCGAATCCCGCCAAACAAAATATTCCTTCCTCGCCGCATCAACCAGACGACTTACTTGTGCCGGCCCGACTTCACCACATGAACCTATCCTTCAAATATATGGACGCTATCCAGGGCTCGCACGTCTTTACGGCATTTGAAGCTGGACAAGCCCCTGATCCCGACATCTGTCTGATTTCCAAGCTCAGAGAAGTGCTTCCGACTAAAAGCGGCCTATTTCTCCAACACTTCGAAGAGATATCCAGCGATTTGGCCAGACTGAAAACGGGAATTTGCAATGTGAGCTGCGAGGTGAACTTCAATTCGGAGTTAAACGCTGCATCCTCCCCCGTCTCTCCCATGACCGACACACGACAATTTACGATGTCCAATGGAAACTTCCTGTCGTCTTTGCTCGTTAAATTGCCGTTGCACGAAGGTTCTGAGTCCTGTAAGAGCTTTATCTTGTCAACAACAGTCTACAAAAACGAAAAGGTGTTGCATCGGTCTCAGGAGATGGTGAATGGATTTGCCAGTGAGAACCAGATTCTTGACGTGGAGGTGCCGTTTTTGAACAAGTTCTGGTCGGGGTACTTGAGCTACCTTTCCAACGGAACCCAGGACTACAATGATCTTGAAAATCTCGTGATTCTGCAGACAATCCACGAAAGAAATGAAGACAACAATCCCCTCAGCTTCTTGGTTTTCACGTTTTCTCCCGCAAAGACTCAACTTGGCAGCGCAAAAGCTTCGTTGCATCTTCTTCGCCAAGATAATACGAAGCCGGACGAAGCAGACGAACTCGAAACTATGGTAGTCTCGTCACCTGCCCTTGCATCTTCCCCTTTTGAAGAGTCGCCAAAACGGCATTTCCACATCAACACGAACCTCGCTTCAGGACTTCCTGATGGACCGAGCTCGGCGCCCATTTACAATTCCTCTCTTCTTCATCCTTTCAGCAGAAGCCATTCCAATACGCAAAAACCTCAAATGCAGCACTCCAAATCTGCCACGTTTTTGGGCTCGAAGCAACATTCCTCGTTGCCTCAACTGCAGCTACAAGGCTTGCTCCGTCACAGCTCTGCAGGACAGGTTCCCACCATGGCAAGCGTCAATGGCCACATTCAGAACATCCAACTTGGATTATTACATGAGTCACCCCAAAATTCAATGCCTGGGGCATTGATCGACGCTCCGCCAATGGCGTACTTTCACCACCCACAACCACCACAGTTTCCTGCTGCTACAGGACCACCGCGCCAAACTTGGGTTCCTGTGGCGGAGCAAAATCCAGTCGTTCATTCAGCACCATCGTCACAGGTTGGATTCGTCACGAGGTATGCACCTGTGGCAGTTGAATCGGACAGCAAGCTTATGCAAAAGCAAAAGCAGGGGGTCAAGTTTGGCCCCATTCTTCTGTACGATCCTTCTCAAAGTATTGAACGTGCATCTCAGCAGACTGAGACGACGGGTTCAAGCTACCAACACCGATTTTCCGTGCCTCCTCGGGAATTATTCCAGCCTCACTATACAAAGTAAGTGGGATGGTGACTTCGGAGGAGGACCAGATGGAGTGCGTTGTGCAGACTCTGATGTTGAAGGCCCGCTTCAAGTCTGCATCTATTCAAGTAGGAAAGGGACCCAGTGAAAACGGCGCCAAATGACTGAATCCAAAGGCTGGGAATCTTGGTTGATATGACGCGATGGGTGCGAAGAGCTGCATAAGGCGTCCTGCATGACAGGGCCATTAGCACATATACTAGACAAAAGTAGACTATTAAGACGCAAACCTGTAGAAGCAAATGACCAAAACTAGTGTGATTTGAAAGTTTCAGAATAGCAACAAGCCTCTGCAACCAAAAGCCCTAGTCAAGCATTACGCGCCGCCTCCTCGCGTCGCGCTTTGGCGCGTCCCCACCACCTCTCAACTACATCTTCTCATGGGAGTAACAGGACTACTACAACAGCTCAAGGAGATACAGCAAAAACAGTCGCTTTCTTCCTATAAAGGCAAAACTCTCGCGGTCGACACATATGGCTGGTTGCATCGTGGCCTTATACTGTGTGCCCAGGACTTGTGCACAGACGTGCCTACTCGAGGATACGTCACATCTGTGATGAAAAAGGTGGACATGCTCCGGCATTTTGGAGTCGAGCCGTACATGGTTTTCGATGGGCTGCTGTTGCCGACGAAAGAAGGGACGCATGTGGAGCGGCGACAAAAGAGGGAAAAGGCCCGTGAAGCAGCCGCTCAGGCTCTTCAACGGGGCGACCGCAAAACCGCGTGGAAGGAGTTCATGAAGGCGGCGGAAGTGACGCCGGAAATGGCCAAGTCCGTGATGGTGGAGTTGGATCGAAAGCATGTCAAGTACGTGGTGGCGCCCTACGAGGCCGATCCACAGATGGTGTTTTTGGAGAAAATAGGCGAGGTGGACGGCATTTTGTCGGAAGACTCGGATCTCCTTGTTTTCGGCTGTCAGAAATTGATCACCAAGCTCAACGACTACGGCGAATGTGTGGAGATCTGCCGGGCCGACTTGCACAAGGTTGCCAAGTTGGCGCTCCACACGTACACGCCTGCACAGTGGCGCCTCGTGGCCATTTTATCCGGCTGTGATTATACCAAGGGCGTTCCTGGCGTGGGCTTGAAGACTGCGTTCGGCATCGTTTCCAAGGTGCTGTCGCTCGACAAGATTGTCCTAGCGTTGCGTGCAGACAAGAAGACTGTGCCGGAGGAGTTCATGGAGGAGGCGTTGCGGGCCGACTTGGCGTTTCAGTTTCAAAAAGTTTTTGACCCCATACAAAACATGTCTACCACGCTCTGTGAGATTCCGCTGGACTTGGGTGTGGAACGTGACTTCTTGGAGCTCTGCTGTGGGCGGACGCTCGACGAGCCTGTTCATGAAGGTATCTGCAAGGGAAGGTTGCATCCAAGATCGCACAAGGCACTCGTTTCTCGTGAACAGAACTTGAAACTTGCCAGAAGCCTGTCCTATTCTGCGTCTGTTGCCGGGCCTGTATCGAGTGTCGGCGAAGCCAAAAGCAAGTCCTTTTCCGGTGCCAAGTCCATCGGCGACTACTTCAAGGCGGCCGCCCAGCCGGTGAAAGTGCCTAAACGAGAAAATCAGAACCCGGCCAAGCTCTCCCCCAATGGCAAGAAACTCAAGCGTGCACAGGTCGCTTTTGATCGGAAAGATACCACGCATAGCAAGTTCTTCTCGCCGCTCAACACTGTTCCCCCGCTACCGAAACCTGAGCCTGACAGCAGTTTTCTAACTGGAGAATCGGAGGTTTCATCTTCGCCAGTCCGCGAGGAGCACTCCACTGAAAACACCCAGTACTTGACAGATGACGACGAAGAACTCGGCAAGCATTCTGTCCTTAATAGCGTGGTTCTCTCGTCACTGACGTCGCTTTCACTGGTCAAACTGGCAGGGTTGAGAGACGTGAGCGACGAAGAAGGATATCAGAATGAGCTCGAGGAGTCGCCAGAGAAGAGGACGCAAGTGGCACAGTCGTGGCGGGAACGGTTTCTGATGGGATCCAAGGTTCAGCTTAAGAAAACACAGGCGGTCAAGGTGGTGCAGCAAAAATCTGCGAGCAGCACCGAATCGTCGTCCAACCCAACCACGCCTCCAGCCACTTTTTCTAGAGGGCCGAAACCCAAGGATATCTGTCCATCTTCAGACAGAAACTACCTCAGTGAAAGCGAAGAGGACACGCCGGATGTTTTGCCCAAGAGAAGCTTGAAGCTACTGAGGTTTGCATTCAATGGGTGAGACCAAAGGGTTGGGAGTAGCATTGCTGAGCGCCCTGCTGGCGTGTATCTAGTGGAGATAGCCCGTGCATCTACTGGAAGTGGCTCGTGTAATCAGTGGAAGCGACTCAAATGCATGCCTATCACCGAGCTCGAGTGAACATCTGTGGGCTTACAAGCCGCGTAGGAGACTGGCAGCAATTGCACCCCTTGTGTAGAGATTGTGGTCCTTCGGCACGTCCTGGAGCTTGAAAAGCTTCTTGAACTTCTTCTCGTCAAACTTGCCGAACAATTCGGCGTCTGTCAAGTCTGAGCTCTGCGTGCCAACAAGAGCGCCAAGCAGCTTCTCTAAAGCCGCCGTGTCAGCATCAATATCCACCACACTGACAATAATGAGGTCGTTTCTCGACTCATCCACGCCGAACCGCTTCAAGGAGTCGTTGATGTTGTTCACCGGTGAAAGACTGAAGATGATCTCTGTGTTGAGTGAATTGGCCTTCATGCTTCCGTTGGCCTGGTTTTGCATTGCCTTGTGTATCGCACAGTGAAGCTGCTCCAATGAGACAAGATGTGTCGTGCTGAGGAAACAAAAATCGTAGTCAGGGTTCCGATTTATCAACTCGCTTTTGACCGTACCAAGCGTCTCTGCGCTGACTCCGGCATGATATGTGATGAGTGCCTTGACTTCGGGATACTGTGGGAACCGAGCCTCTGTCATCAGAATTGTGGTTCTGGTCGGTGTATATGGCGCAGTTTGCTTAAGCTTTTCCCTGCTTCTGGCGTTGTAGAGGAGGGAGTGAGATTCGCGCGACATCAACACGGCATGAGTACTTTCAAACTCTGTCCCATCCAGCATTTCCGACCAGCGACAATTGAGCCACAGCACGATGCATACCCTAGATACAGGTCGCCTGGATGGCGCCGTTGATCGCCATGATAGCCCCATCCAGAACCACATTGGCGCAGATCTTCCCCTGGGCACGGCCCCTTCCCCAGACCCTACCAAGGCACTCGAGCACTCGATCGAAGGCGCAATCGACTCCATCATTCCCCCCATAGAACCGGCCAGAATCCCAGAGTCTCCAGACAGGATCTATCCAGAGTACCTACTACACCACTCTTGCAAGGGAAACAAGTACTACACCGCGCTACAGAAATACAGCCGCCAGTTTATCGACGACCAGGATTCCAACATCACCCAATTCCCCAACACAAAGCTCCTGCAGCTCATGGCAAGCACCATCAGCGGGTGGGACCAAACAGAGCCAGACGCAGCCAAGGAGAGAGACCCCCTCCGCGCCCGAAACAGCGCCGCCAGCTCCTTATTCTCGTGGTCTTCCGGAGATGGATACATTGCTGCTCGGAAACTCCAACTCCAACTCCGAAGGAAGAACGAAGAGCCAAGTGCTGTGGCGCTAGAAAGCCGCGCCAAAGAGGCGTCGCCTGTGGCCGCTTCGCCGGGCAAATTTAGCTCTTCTCAGCGGCTACATTCTCTAGTGGAGAAGGAAAGCAGTAAGTTCATCCAGGATCGCATTGAGATTATCAAGGCCCACCACTTGAAGAAGGCCTCAGAGCGCATTAGCCAGCGCAAACGAGATGACCACGAGATGCACTTGCGGCGGCTCAAGAACAAGGAGGAGAAGTATGAGAAAACGCTCAAGGCGGCCATTGCCTTGCAGAACACTAAGCGAAACTCTGGCTTTTTTGGCGCTCTTTTCGGCCCGAAACCCATTTCCAATAGCTTCACCTTGGACCTAATGGATGCAGACCCCTATGTTCCGGCGGTGGAGCCCATACAGCCCGAGGCTTTTCGGCCTGTTCAAGGCCATGTTGAGCAAGAGCCTATAGCGCTGGAGCAGATTCTGGAAACGCCGGTCCAAGAAACGTCTACACTGACGAGGCCTAGTTTGCTAGACACTCGGGGCGGCTCTGGCTACGACAATAGCACCCGAAGCACGTCAAATTTTGCATATACCGACAATGAGGCGCACTCGCAGTCCTTGGAATCTGACTCAGATGGGTCTCGGTCCGTCCACAACGAAATAGCGGATCTTCTTGTTCTCTAGTTCAACGACTCGAGGGCTCCCAGGCCTAGTGGCCGGTCGGTGGGACCGGTGGGGACTTGCTCTTCTCGGCTTCTATAAAACAATTGAGCCCCATAAAGGCCTCCTCTAATGCACGCTCAAACACAGTCTTGAGCCTCCACCCAGCGCCCAAATACTCCCGGTTCTGCGAAAGCTTGTTCACGTAGGGGTCGTAGTATGTGTCTGTGATATCGTGAAGATCCGGGGCGGGTTTGCCCATGAGTTCGAACTGTTGATGCAAGTCTCTGTCGCCACAGAAAGGCGTGAATGGTGTCTGGTTTTCGTCCTCGGAGTCTTTTTTTCCTGATGCAGTATTGGAGTGGAACTTCTGGTCCAACTGGTTGGAGATCTGCTGTAGCTGTCTTTTCCTCAAGGATGAGCGCTTCATCTGAAGCGACTTCTGCTGCTTCATGATCTCCTCGGCATTGGCATCCGAGGACTGTAACTTCTCCATCAACTCCGACCGCTGCTGCTTCTGGAACTCGGCGTCCTCAGCCTCCATCTTTTTCTGGATACTCAACTTTTCCTGCTTCAACCGCTCCATTGCATCTTGGTACTTGTTCACGTCCGCGTCCTTCTGCGACTCTCTCATGGCGATCTCAAGAATCTCGATCTTGTGGTCTCGCTCGTAGTCCTGCACCATCTTTTCTGTCTCCTCCACGTCCACTCCGTCGTTGAGGTTCATGATGATCTCCTCAACCAGCTCTAGGTATTCGTTGTACTCCTTGAGGCTGGCAAAATCCTCCTGGGTCTTGTTGTAGATCCCCAGAATGCGCTTGCGGATGTCGATCTCCCTCTCGATTCGGATATCTTCAAAGACCTGCTTTTTGAAACGGTTTTTCCGGATGATCTTGGTGCATTTTGGGTAGGGGCACTGTGCTGGGCCTAGCGAGAAGATTCGATCCACACAGGACTCGCAGATCTTGTGGTAGCACTCGGGATTGATGAGAAATGTCATGTTGGGCGAAAGATATCGGTCCGTTTTGCATATCGGGCACATGTCCCGGGACAAGTCCTCGTTCATGATGGTGTGTACGAGGGGCCTGAGTGCTCATTGAGCGGTAGAGGTGCGGCTGGGAGTGCATCTAAGCGGATGGGGCCTCCGGATAAGAATACGTGGAGCCCTGGTGCTGGTCACATGACGCTCCCAAATGCCACTGTCCAACTGCATCAAACTTCTACCCTTTTCTGTGTTGCTGCATTTTTGCCTGGTCCCTTATCACACACTGGTTTTCTGCTATCGCGCAGAGTATTCGCCAGCCTGCACTGTACACCTCAATACTCCTCGGCCAAACAAACGCAACACAGAACATTTACAGACTCCCCCATTCTCCAGCCCGCTTCACACATTGACACTGACACCCGGCCCAGCAGTCTCCCAATGGATCCAATCGCGCCCTTGGCGTTTCCCTACTCCGTGTCTTTGTCCGCCACTACGGCGCTAGTCAATCTATTCATCACAGACGAGAACGACACCTCGCGGCTTGCCTTCCAAATCCAAGATCATCGCTGCTCCCGTATATCTCATGTTTACACGGACACTGCGGAAGCTGTGGGTGGCCGATTGGTCTATGTGTCCGGCGAAGACGCTGAAAGTCCGCTTCTCTTGTCGGTGCCCAATACCAAACCCCACTTGAAGTTGGAGCTAGACATTACAGGAATTGACGTGTCCTCTGCTGCAGACAACAACTTGATCATTCTCAAAAGCTACGGCCCCGGCTTTACACCAGACCGTGCGGCTGAGTATCTCCAGAAAGGCCCTGAATCTTCCGCCGTCGACACATCCAGGATTTCTTACTCCAAGTTGACTGTGGACCAACCGGAGTCCACTACAATCATAGTCAAAGACTCCTACGATGCGCTCAAGGCCGCGGGAAAGGTGTTGACCGTCTCATTATGGTCACAAACACCTTCCAAAACGAGCAAATTTTTGTTTTCCTTCAAGGTGTTTGTATCTGGGACTATTCCCAGCACCACCGCGTCTCCTGCCATCGCCAATGACGCGAAATTTGAAGCTCTTCCAGAACTCCGAGAATCGTCCTCCAAGGGACTCGGCACTCAGCTATGTGACTTGAAGTTGAAAGATGCGGCCGCTGCATCACTGAAAGATGCGACAGAATTCAATCTCTCTGACCTACGAAAAGCCTTCAACTTCAACATCCATGACGGCCCTAGGTTCCGGAAAACTCTCCAATTGTACGAGAACAACACCCCGCAATTGAAGCGGGCCATCCTCACTTTCCAGGACGAAGTCCGGAGTCTTGAAGTCTGCTCGAAGCGTCTTTTGGCTACTCGGAACAGAATCATCGACGTTTTACAAACTGTGGTGAAGGTGCAGTTCAACCCACTCCTTGAGAAACTTGACATTGTCAAGGCATTTGCACAAAATTTCAAATTGGCCTTTGACCATGTCGAAAAAATAATCAATTTCATGGTCAAAGATGTGTTTAGTCAGCTATCGATCCCGAAAATGATTGCTTACTGTGTCTCATCCCAGAGCTCGGAGTATGAGACTGCTTCCTCCAAAAAGGTATTTGAAAAGCAGTCGAAAGAGTTTTATGACTGGTTACACAAGTACCTATCTAACGAAAAAGACCGGCCAGAACTGAAGCTTCTTCTCAAACGGAAGAATTTCGAGCTTTCTAAGTTCGACTACTTGAACTCCTTAAACTTGACATGCAACAACCAATACTTGAACCAACTCTTTGAGAATATTCTCAAATTCTCTAACTTGCCGGTGACAGAAAACGGCATCCTTAACTACAAGATATTTCTCGACTCCAAAAAAAGTCAAAGTCTTTTGAACGAGAATTCCCTAGTGTATCTCAATGGATTGTCGAGATTCAACAGCGAAAAGCTTCAGTTCCGCCAAATGATCGAGTCTTGTCGAACAAACGAAGAACTCACGAACCTTATCAATTACAACCCGCTCAACTCTTCTGCAGATGACGATCTGAAATTTCGGAAGCCCAGTGTTTCAAAACAACACCTTGATCTTCCCGCTATTGATCTTGACTTGGTGTTCCCTAATTCTCTGTTGATAACACCACCACTAGCGGCTAAAGGGACATCATTGATGGATTTGGATGTGGATCAGAACCCGAATATATCGGGCATTTTGTATGCACTTGGAGGACAAGGTAAGCCAGGATGGCACAAAGAATGGGTTGTTTTGAAGAAAGGGCAATTGATGGAATTTTCAGACTGGAGAAACGGCACGCAGCCAATAAACAAGCCCATTGACATTGCATTGGCCAGCGTGAAGCCCATCGTCAAAGAGAAGAGACAATTCTGCTTCGAAATCATCACCTCGCAAGGCCAGAAACACACCTTTCAGGCTACCAACAACGACGAGAGAAATCAATGGATCAAGGCGTTGTACAACGCGGGACAATTAACAGACCGCCTTGTAAAGAAACCGAAACCAAGGCTTCCAGGGCTTACCAATCCTCTGAATGTTCTAAGACATGACGACAGAGACTCGCCTGTGTCTATCGTATCTGGGACTTTATACCCTGTGGATGACTACTTAAAGAGCGTTCGGGCCATAGAGAACAGCGACAATAACATCTGTGCCGATTGCTCGTCAAAGGATTCGACAGAATGGCTTTCATGCAACTTTCTAGTGGTTGTGTGTGTGAAATGCTCATCCTGTCACCGCAATATGGGGTCGCATATCTCCAAGGTCAAGTCTTTGAAACTAGACAACTTCTTCGACGAGAACAAAGTCCTACTTCGTTACGTGAATAACCGTGCAGCAAATTCGTATCTCGAGGAGAATGTGACTGACAAAATCATGCCAAATGTCACTGATGAGCAGCGTCTTCGTTACATAAACCATAAGTACGAGCATCGCACATTCATCAAACCCATTGCAAATCTCAATTCGTTGCTTGTGGGAAGCATTCAAGCGCTTTCGATTCCCGATACTGTGAAATACCTCAACTGTGGGGCCAATCCAAACATCAACTTACAAATGACTAATCCGCAGTGGACCGAACCAATGACTGTACCTCTTTTCGAGTATTCGTTGAGGAAGAAGGTTGAGGTAAAAGAAGGCTCCGAGAGTGTGGATTACTTTATCTTTTCTGAGCTTTTGATTCTTCACGGCTATAACTTAGAGCAGCTTGCAACTTTACATCCTGAGATCATTGACAACTACGGTGCAAAGACATACTGGGCCAAAAAGAGAGCAAGGCTTTTGGGAAGCGATCAAGCTTAGTTACATAGGAATAAGAAAACCATAAAAAAAAATGATGAAAAGCAAAAAGAATGCGATTTCTGTGGATCGAACACAGGACCTTCAGATCTTCAGTCTGACGCTCTCCCAACTGAGCTAAAACCGCATGGAACCCATGCCGGGACTCGAACCCGGAATCTTTTGATTAGAAGTCAAATGCGCTAACCATTACGCCACACAGGCGGTTCTAATTTCCAAAACGCAGCGTTTTATGTGCTCGTAAAAAGTTGTTTGGAACGCGAAAGACACTCGGTCGCTCTACAAACGTTTTGAATGTTTCTTTGCCCTCTCCCTAAAGTACAAGGTGTAAGACTTGGAACACTCATCTTGGCAGTACGCACTTCGCGCTGCGCATATTCTTTCCCCTTCTTTTCCTTACTATGAACAGAGCACTAAAAGCACTCCAACCGCTGCTCCGTCTTGTACATAAACGAAGTTACATGACACCTCATCTACAAAAAAGCATTAGCTTCAACGAGCCCGAGCAACGCATCCGTGATCTTTTGCTACGGTTCTGCAACCACTACAATGCCCTGGCGCCTGCAGAGAAACAACTTGAACTTCGACTTACCGGCGGCTGGGTGCGAGACAAGCTTCTAGGTGGAGAAAGCAACGATCTCGATATTGCCATCAACGTTCTTCTGGGCCAGAGCTTTGCGTTGGAATTGCTTTCGTGGGCCGAAAGGAGCCAGGAGGACTTGGGTGAGCATCTGTCCAACCTTCACACCATCAAGGCTAACCCGGAAAAGTCCAAGCACTTGGAGACTTGCACTACCAAACTATTTGGGTTGGATGTGGACTTTGTCAACCTCAGAAACGAGCAATACACGGAAGATAGCCGGGTGCCCATGATCGAGTGTGGCACCGCCGAGGAAGATGCGCTCCGCAGAGACGCTACCTTGAATGCACTATTCTACAATGTCAACAGTGGGCACATCGAGGACTTCACCAAGCGAGGCTTGGAGGATTTGAAGAACGGCATTCTTCGCACGCCGTTGGCGCCGCTTAACACGTTTTTGGACGACCCGCTCCGTATTCTCCGCTTGGTACGCTTTGCATGTCGCTTCAACTTTGTCATTGACGACGAGACACTAGAAGCAATGAAAGATGAGAGGATGAGAGAGGCGCTCGTTTATAAGATTAGCAGAGAACGTGTTGGAGTGGAGTTGGACAAGATTCTCGTTGGGCCCAATGTGGCGTATGGCTTGCGCTTGTTCAATCGCATAGGGCTCACTGACTGCATTTTCAGTGCCGGTGGCTTGTTTCAAGTCATCAAAGAGGTCAATCTGCAGGAGGTCTTGGACGAGATTGACAGCTGCAGAGACATGGTCAATGTGAGGGTGCATGAGGCCACCCAGCTCTTCGAGCGGTTTTCTGAAGAGGTTCGAAAATACGAGGCCCTTTCCCTTTCTTCAGTTCGTGTTTTTGGCAGCAAGCCTGAACGCAAGTTATTCTGGCTAAGCACCATTTTGCGGCCATATGGAAATCTTGAGGTGCAGGTGAATAAAAAGCCCAAGACCATCAGCTACGTGCTGACAATCATCAAGGAGGGATTGAGGTTTGGCAAAAATGACTACGAAAACGTGCCCATTTTGGTTTCTTCTACGCCAGATGGGACACTCGTGCCGGCGGCGCGCTCCGAGCCATCCAAACTCTCTCGGTCTCAGCTTGGCCTTTACGTTCGCCATTATGGAATCCACTTCGAGACTTGCGTTCTTGTCGATTTGTTCAACGACTACATTGAAAGCTCGGAAGTGGCAGCAGGTGACTCTCCCTCAACAGCTTCTAGCTCCGCCCGTGCTCTCCAGGCAATGGCAAGCTACGAGTCTCTTCTCCAGTACATCAAAGAGCAGGGCCTCGAAAAGGTCATTGACATGAAACCTATGATTGATGGAAAGGTTGTGCTGAAGGTGTTGCAGCGCAAACCGGGGCCATGGATGAAGGAAGCTGTGGAAGAGGTTGTGAGATGGCAGCTTGATAACCCAGACAAGAGCGTCGACGAGTGCGTGGAGCATATTCGGGGGTACTGCAGAGAGACCTAGGGTTCGCAACGGCAGAAAACAGTAAAAAGTGTCAGCAGAGTTCAGCTGCCGCAAGATTTCGCAGTCAATTGCAGCAAAAGTACACAGCATAAGCATAGCATAGTGCGCGCCAGAAGGCGCCAGACTACACTGTCCTGCACCGTGCAGAAAAAAAGTCGATACTGACTCATACATTACCGGTGCACACCCAAGTTCCTTACCACCAGTTTGCAATGTCGGTAGAAAAGGTGTCCATTCTCGGAACCGACTCCATCCATGTGGGCTACGAGATCCAGGACCACATTGTGCAGGAGATTCTCTGCAACGAGAAATCCTCCACATATGTGATAATCACCGATTCCAACATGAAGAGAACGACCCCCTACCAGAAGTTGGTCACGTTGTTTGAGGCCCAACTACAGGGCTCATCTTCCAGACTCTTGCAGTACGCCGTTTCTCCAGGCGAGAACAACAAGTCCCGGGAAACAAAGGCCAAGGTTGAAGACTACTTATTGCTGCAAGGCTGCACCAGAGACACGGTGATCATCGCCGTTGGCGGTGGCGTTGTCGGTGACATGATTGGCTTTGTGGCTGCCACTTTTATGCGTGGCGTTCGTGTCATTCAGGTGCCAACAACGCTTCTCTCCATGGTCGACTCGGCCATTGGAGGAAAAACCGCCGTTGACACGCCTTTGGGCAAGAACTTTATCGGCGCCTTCCACCAGCCCAGGTATGTTTTTGTGGATGTTTCTTTCTTATCAAGCTTGCCAACTCGTCAGTTCATTAATGGAATGGCTGAGGTGGTGAAGACTGCTGCCATTTGGGACGAGGTCGAATTTACCAGACTCGAGTCATTCGCCAAAAAGTTCATCTCTGTGGTGACTGCTGACGAAATAGATCTCTCTTTGATCAAAGATGAGCTCGTACAGACCGTCAAGGGCTCCATTAAGGTCAAGGCAGACGTTGTTTCCAAGGACGAGAAAGAATCCAGTTTGAGAAACTTGCTCAACTTCGGCCACACTATCGGTCATGCGATAGAAGCCATTGTCACTCCCCAGGCCTTGCATGGTGAGTGTGTGGCCATTGGAATGGTTCTAGAAGCTGAGTTGGCCAGATACTGGGGCATCTTGAGTGCGACCGCCGTCGCTCGATTGGTCAAGTGCATTTCTGCCTACAACTTACCTGTTTCTGTCAACGACCCCATCTTCACCCTGGTCATTGGCTACAAGCGCCACTTTATTGTCATTGACTCTCTCTTGGCAAAGATGGCCGTGGATAAGAAGAACGATGGCTCCAAAATCAGAACCGTCATCTTAGAGGCTATTGGCAAATGCTACCAGTGGAAAGCACACGAGGTTTCTAAGCAAGACTTGAGATTTGTTCTCACCGATGAAACCCTTGTTTCGAAGTTCGACCCCAAAACCATCCCATCCCATAGCGTCATCACCCCACCGGGCTCGAAATCCATCTCCAATAGAGCCTTGATTCTAGCTGCTCTTGGGCAGGGAACTGTGAGAATAAAGAACTTGCTCCATTCTGATGACACCAAGCACATGCTTGCGGCAGTGACTGCGCTCAAGGGTGCTAAGATCTCTACCGAGGATAATGGCGACACCATCGTGGTCGATGGTAATGGAGGCGGCCTTGTTACTTGCGACGAGCAGATCTATCTTGGAAACGCCGGGACTGCGTCTCGGTTCTTGGCCTCGGTCTCCGCATTGGTTGGGATAAACAAGGCTTCCAATGACTACACCATAATCACCGGTAACGCCAGAATGCAGGAAAGACCAATAGGGCCTTTGGTAGATGCCTTGACTGCAAACGGCTCCAAGATTGAGTACTTGAACTCTGTCGGTTCTTTGCCTTTGAAGATTCAAGCTGGCCAGGGTCTCAAGGGAGGCAGAATTGAATTGGCTGCCACCATCTCTTCCCAGTACGTGTCCTCGATTTTGATGTGTGCTCCATACGCCAAGGAGGAGGTCACTTTGGCATTGGTTGGTGGAACTCCAATCTCCAAGTTGTACATTGACATGACCATCGCCATGATGAAAGACTTTGGCATCGTTGTCACCAAGTCCACCACCGAAGAGCACACCTACCACATCCCCAAGGGCGTTTACAAAAACCCTGCAGTGTATGAGGTAGAATCTGATGCCTCGTCTGCAACATACCCATTGGCTTTTGCTGCCATGACTGGAACATCCTGTACCGTTCCTAATATTGGATCCTCTTCCTTGCAAGGAGACGCCAGGTTTGCTGTTGAGGTGTTGAAACCTATGGGATGTAAGGTCGAGCAATCTCTCACCTCCACTACCGTCACGGGCCCTCCAATTGGAACTCTCAAAAGATTGCCACATGTTGACATGGAGCCAATGACCGACGCCTTTCTTACTGCTTCGGTTGTTGCAGCTGTTGCCGACGACGCACAGCCAACACAGATTACTGGAATTGCCAACCAGAGAGTGAAAGAGTGCAACAGAATTTTGGCCATGGTGGATGAGTTGAGAAAGTTTGGTGTTACTGCTAGGGAGTTGCCCGATGGAATCGAGATCTTTGGTATTCCCATTGACAACTTGATCACTCCCTCGATCCAAAACCACGGTGTCTGTACCTACGATGACCATAGAGTTGCTATGTCCTTTTCATTGTTGGCGGGCTTGTGCAAGGAACCAGTCTTGATCACTGAGAGATCGTGCACCGGTAAAACATGGCCAGGTTGGTGGGATGTTTTGCACAGTGACTTCAAGGTCGACTTGGATGGATATGAACCCGAGAAAGATTTGCTGGATATCAGCTTGCTTTCTAACAAAAAATCCAACGGCAACAAGTCAATTGTGTTGATTGGAATGAGAGCTGCAGGAAAGTCTACGATGAGTAAGTGGATTGCAAATGGATTGGGTTTTAAAATCTTGGACTTGGACCACGTTTTCGAGGAGCAGTTTGGTGACATTAGACCATACATCAAGGAACACGGTTGGGAAAGTTTCCGCGAACATGAGGCTAGAATAATCAAGGAAGTTATGGCCAAGCACCCAGTTGGCTATGTCTTGGCCACCGGTGGCGGAGTTGTTGAAGGCGAAGACTCCAGGGCGCTTTTGAAGAGCTTCGTGAAGAGCGGAGGAATTGTGCTCCACTTGCACCGCGATATCGACGAGACCATAGTGTTTTTGAGCTCTGACACCACCAGACCAGCTTACGTCAGTGAAATTAAGGAAGTTTGGCAGAGAAGAGAAAAATGGTACCATGAATGCTCCAACTACTTCTTCTACTCGCCTTACTGCGGCGAAGAAGCCGAGTTTGCTCAGTTGAAGCGGTCTTTCCTCAATTTTTTGAAGACCATTGTCGGCTCTAACGATCGTGTCAACTTGAGTGAGAGGTCTTTCGTCGCAAGCTTAAAATATGAGGATGTGACCGATTGCGCTGAGGACTTGGTGGAGGTCACTGCAGGGTGTGAAGCTCTTGAGTTAAGAGTTGACTATTTGAAAAAGCATGACCTCATGTTTGTTGCCGAGCAACTTGCTATGTTGAGAAAGTTCTCCAGCTTGCCAATCATCTTTACTGTGCGTACCAGGAGCCAAGGCGGCCTCTTTTCCGATGAGGACGCAGATCACGTGGCCGAGTTGAGCTTCATGGCCATCAAGCTTGGGGTCGAATTTCTCGATGTGCAATTGTCAAGTCCATTTGTGAAGAAGGTTGTCCGTAACAAGGGCTTTACTCGTGTCATTGCCACATACGTTGACATCAATGGCGATTTGTCATGGAAGGATGCTGAGTTTGACAACAAGTACAACCAAGCAATCAGTTTGAACGCGGACATTGTTCAACTAGTCGGAAACTCCTCGATATTCCAGGAGAACATGAATCTCGAGCATTTCAGAGCCAGCCACAGAGACTCGCCATTGATTGCCTATAACCTTGGTGAAGAGGGAAAACTCTCTCGTGTTTTAAATGGTTTCATGACGCCCGTGAAATGCAATGATGCCACTGCAGATGCAGGAGCGCTTGGCTTGAAGGAGATTAATGAGCAGCTCTGTGCATTGGGGGCTATTCCTGCTAAGAAGTTTGCAGTGGTGGGGAGTCCAATCTCGCACTCCAGATCGCCGTTTCTCCACAATGCTGCTTACAAAAGGTTCGGATTGAATCATCAATTTAGCATCTTCGAGACCGAAAATGCAAAGCAGGTGTACGATGAGCTCATGTGCAAGAAGGATTTCGGCGGGTTGGCCGTGACCATGCCTCTCAAGTTGGACATCATGAAGTATGTCGACGAGTTGAGCGACTCCGCCAAGACCATCGGTGCAGTCAACACGGTCACTCCAATTGCCGGAAAACCACACAAGTTTAGAGGAGATAATACGGACTGGTTTGGAATCGCGCAATCGTTCAAAAGAAACGGCTTCTCGGAAAACAGCGCCTCCCCTGTCTGCGGATTGGTGGTTGGCAGCGGCGGAACTCTGAGGGCAGCTGCTTACGCTTTGAAGCAATTGGGATGCAAGAAGATCTACATGATTAACCGCACCACCTCCAAGCTACATGAGGTCAAGAAGTCGTTGCCTGAAGACTTCAACATCGAAGTGTTGGAAACGACTGGGGACGTGGACGCTGCAGATTCAATCTCGTTGGTTGTGTCGTGTATTCCGGCTGACAAGCCGATCGATGACGAGTTGTTGAACAAGTTGGAGAAGGTGTTGTATGCCGGAGCGCAGGTGAAGGGCTCGCAGCCAGCTCTTCTCGATGCGGCATACAAGCCCAGAGTCACGCCTATAATGAGAGTGGCTCAAGACAAGTTCCATTGGAAAGTGATTCCTGGTGTGGAGATGTTGACCAACCAAGGTGTGTTGCAATTTTCCATGCACACCACAATCACGCCTCCATATAAGCTCTGCTACGATGCCGTCGTTCACGACAATTGAGGCGTTCAAATGAGTTAGTGAAAGATTACATTATACCACACGTAGCCGCAAACGTGAATAAAGCCACCTGTCGCCTTTTGGTCGGACTTGTTATTCGATTTTTCAGTGCCTCTTTTGATTTTGCCTTGTTCTGCTTCGCCCCGAGTAAACCAGAAACCCCGCACCCACTGCCCGAGAGCATCGCAGTCCAGGTGCACCTGCAGATAATCCAGCCAACAATGGCTATTTGTTGTCAACAGTTCCGAAGCCAGGGCCGTTCGAAAAAGTGCCGAAAATGCCATAGAGCAAAACCAGGCGCTTCGGTCAAGGTGTTCTGCGCCGATGCGGAAATGCATATACAGACTTGCATATACTACCAAGGCACATCGGCAAACATACACATCACCACCATGAGGCTTCTCTCTAGCATCCGGCCACTCAAGCGAGATCTGCGGCTTTTCAGTATACACAGGCCATGTCTAAGCGAGACCCCACGAAAACACACAATAGAGACAAGAAGAAAAGCCAGAGGCGGTAGAGATGAAGGAGACACCAGAGAGAGCCTCAGCGGTACCAAGCAGGCGCCAAGCGAAACAGAAGATCCCACAAATGAACCACATCAAGCGACTCAAGACACAAGTGCAGATGTCGCGGCCAGCTTCTTCGGGCTGCTCAAGTCCCTTTTCACCCCGGAGAAGCTGCAGCACCAAAAAGACATGGAGGAGCGGGAGGAGCGGGAAAACGCTAATAACCCCTTCATCCAGTACCCGCTCGTGACCCGGGAGCAGATGAAACGCTTGACTTCCGACGCCTACCGGTTTGAGTTCGCCTACGCGTCTTACGCCCACCACAGCTCCAACAGTGACCCCGCCATCCACTCGCTCAGCGATCTCACGGATCCAGCACAACTCAACTCGCTTCTACCGAGAAGAAGACCACACGGGTCGCCCAGCGATACCCTCTCTATCAAAGCAGGCGACGACGCCATGTTGGTGTCGCCCACAGTGATGGCCATCGCAGACGGTGTTTCAGGCTGGGAGTCCAAAGGAGAGCAGAGCTCCTCGGGGATCTGGGCACGGTCCATGTTGGAGACGTTGAGCCGCTTGATGACCGAGTATAAACTCAGCCATGCGCCCCACTCTTTGAACACACGAGATGTGGACGAGATTCTTGACGACTCGTTTCTCCACACCTCGCATCTCATGGACCTACAAGGCTTGAAGGGCTCGTCTACACTCATTCTAGGGATGCTTGCGGGCGAGTCATTGAAATACATCAGCATTGGCGACTCGAAGCTCTACGTGATTCGGGGCGGTGAGATCATCAAGGAGAACACTGAGCAGATGGTCGATTATTTGTGCCCGCAGCAGATCGGCACACAGACGTTAAATAGCTTGCCCTCGGAAATGGCCATAGTGGACGAGGTAGTGTTGCAGCCTGACGACATCATCGTCATGTGCTCTGACGGGGTGTCTGATAACCTCTTTTCGTGGGAAATAACCCAGGCACTAGACGAGTTTTTGAACTTCAAGAAGGACAATCTCCGTACGGTGCCCAGCAAGATCTTGAAGAAGTGCAAGGAAGTGGCTTTTGATGATAACGCCTACACGCCTTATAATGGGAAAGTTAACGAGGCTCCGGTTAAGCGTGTGGGAAAACTCTTGCATTTGGGCGGAAAACTAGACGATATGTCTCTCTGCATTGCACGTGTGGTGAGGAATAAGACAACTGCATAGACAAGAATGGTTCTGAAATAATGAAAGACATTGGCCAAGAAACCATTATAAATTCAGCCATTCAACTACAGGATTTTGTCATAGTAATCAATTTTTGATGTAATCAAATATTCGAAAAGGTCTCAAATGTTGGCCACTTCGGTGAAGTACTGTCTTAAAATCAATGACAACATTTCTGGTAACTCGTTGATGTCTCTGACAACCACATAGAACTCGAACGGGAATGAATCCAAGTAGTTGTTGACCTTTAAAGACATGGCACCAGTAACTGGGTCCGCCACATAACTCACCTGAGACATGTCCAAGATAGACTCGTTCGAGTTGATGCCGTCAATGACAACAAACACGAGCATCACCTTTTCTTCTCTGGCTTTGCGAACCAATCTTTGGATGGTGTCGTGGTCCTCGCAAACACCATCCGACAAGATGATCTGCAACTGCCACAAGTCGGAGCTGGACGTCGACCGGGCATTTTCAAAGATCTTTAACGACCTCTGGCACAACTGCCTGATGTCTGTCCGCTCCTGTTTGAAGTCAAACCACTTAAAAACATTGGCGCCGGTTTCTTGAGTGAAGGGCTTCTCAAATGGGTGCACCAACTTGACGTCCTCTCCAAACCTCACCACAGACAAACCTCCACTCTCCAATTGGGTGAGTGCCTTTGAAACAAGCGCAATGCTGTGGAAGGCGAGCTCGGTGGCTTTACTTTCACTCATGGACTTGGAGTCATCCACAGCAATCATGATCTGGTACTGTCTCTTGGATGGTTTGGTGCGTCTGAGCCAGATCTTATCCTTGCGGAAATCGGACGCAATGTATGAAATGATTCTCTTCATGTTCAACCGCTTTCCTGTTTTGTAGTCGCCTCGCAACTTGGTGGCTAGCGTGGGCTCCAAGATGAGCCGCAACTGCTCGCTCAATCCCGATGCCAACTCTTGCGTTGCCATCTCGCTATTCCTCCACGCCTCTCTGGCCTCGTTGATGTCCATGGCGGGGATGTCTTCCCGGCCAATCATATAATCTTCTTCTTTTTGAGTCTCCAACTCTTGTTCGGCTATTGTCTCGTCTTCGAACTCGTGACTGGCTATCATCTCGTCCGCTTCTCTGTCCTCGGTCTTTCTCTCGCCAACAACGCCTCCCTTGGTTTTTCCATCGAAGTCGTCTGCATCTTCAGTGGCTTGTTCGGGAACCTCCTCGTTTTCATCCACATCCATGTCGTCTTCTTGCTTGACGTTGACCTCTTCGGGCGCTGGCTCTGCTTCCTCCTCTTCGTCGATGGCCATGTCATCATCGATACTCTGAACCTGGTCTTTGTTATCGGCGGCACCTAGAGCCTGAGTGTCGTGTTTGGAGTTCTCTCCTTCGACATGTTCGAATTCGTCGGGTTTAACATCGGCTTTGTCCTGCGTCTCCTCCTTCTCTTCAAGAGACGCTTCTTTGATTTCCTGCCGTCTGCGATGGAACTCTTTCATGGAGTCTCCCAACTGCTTCAACGACTCTTTCATTTCATCTCTGGCCTGGTCTTCCGATGGCGCCTCCTCTTCCTTGTTTTCTTCTTGGTTTTTCTCGGCTGATGCTGCGCCGGTGGTACCAAGATCGTCTCTTTCTTCGACCACCTGATTATCTGCACCGTCTCCTTTTTCTCCAGCATCCGCATTAGCAGCATTGTCCATGTCGATGTCTTCATTTTCGTCGTTGTTTTCTGCTCCTTCGTCTCCTTCAGCGGCGTCTTCTCCGTTTTCTGCCGTGTCGTCCTTTTCGTCTTCTGGTTTCTCCTCCTCTTCTGCTCCTGCTGCTTCCTCGTCTGAAGAAACACCTTGTTGATCTTCGTCAATGTCTTGATCGCCGTTTTCTGCCGCTTCGTCATCTCTTTCATCGTCATCTTCTCCGTTTTCTTCGTTTTCTTCTTCGTTTTCTTCTAATCCATTTGCATCCTCTTCTTGTCCTTCAGCAGGCTCTTCGTCCTCCTTGTCCTCGCCGTCTTCCTTCTTCAGGCTATCTTCCTCCTCTTCCACGTCATCAAGATTCATCTTATCGTCGGCTTCCTCTTCACTCTCTTCTCCGTCATTTTCTTCATCGTCATCCAAGTTCATATCTTCAGGAAGATCCAAGGCTTCGTTTTCAGGAACATGTTCGTCCATCTGCTCATTCTCCTCGTTTTTGACTTCGTCTTCTTGTTCACCAACATTCTCTTCCTCCTCGGCGTTTTCGTTGTCGTCGTCATCTTTATTCTCTTCATCCTTGTCCTCCCCTTCCTCTTTCTGATTCTCGTTCTCCTCTTCATTGGCTTGCATGTCATCATCATCCTTTGTGGGGTTCTCGGGCATCTTGTCCAGATCCTTTTCCTTCTCGTCTTCCTTGACTTCTTCGTCCCACATCTTCTCGTCGACTGCATTTGGGTCAAGATCGTCGATATCATCCACTTCCTCGTCCAAGTCCTCTTCATCCTGTTCGTCCATATCCTCATCCTCCTTTTCCTGGTCGGAAGCTTCTTCCAAGTCACCAGCCATATCTCCCTCTATGTCGACAGCATCGTCATCTTCTTCATTGTCTTCGTTCTTGTCTTTTTCTTCGTTTGGTTGCTGAGCATGCTCCAATAAGTCATCATCCTCTTCTGCATCCTTGGAGTTATTATCGGCACCTTCTCCATCTCCCAAGCCTGTACCATCTTGCATATTCTTGTCATCTTTTTGTTCGCTAGGACCTTCTGGAGAACAGAAGCCTTCGGTTGCAAGCGTATGCAAAGACTTAATAAGGATGAAAGTGGACTTCGAAAGATCCATGTAATTCTTTTTCGACTTCTCCAACAACAGGATACAGAGATTCTGGTACTGAATAATCAAAGGCATGGTAAACGACACCAATGCAGAAACAATGGCCGAGGTTTGAGAGTTGTGCTCAATTGTCAAGATGGAGTCTCTTGCAGATTTCAAGCTGGCGAGGATCTTCACGTGGTGGGTGAGTTTCAAAGTTTTGGTCAATCTCTGTTGACTCAACGTGAGCCACTCGTCAGTCTCATCGGTGATTTCCTCCTTGTACAACTCTAGGATTTTTTGAACTGACAAGATCACTGAGGTCGAGGCCTTTCTTAACTCGGCCTCCACAGCTTCGACGGTGTTGACACTGCTCATAGAAGTAGAAGAGTTGAGGAAAGGTGTCGTTGTCAATTTGCTGAGGAATTTCAACACAATCTCCGAGACAAAATCTAAGGTCGGATGAGCTTGAGACCATTGAATCATCTCATTCTTCACCAAGACCAAGTAGTCGCTAAAAGTCTTCACGAGTTCTTTTTCCGAGGAAGTGAAGTATCTAGAGGCTTGTTTTGGTAAGGCCGTGACAATTTCAGCGCACTTCGACTTGAGCAACGTGAAAATCGATGTATCCACAGTCTCCGATTGAAGATAACTGGCAGAATTGACGATGTCACTTGCGTAGTCAAAGACCCTGATCAAGTTGGAAGATAATGTTGAAATATCACCGATGTTCGATTCCAAAGAGTCCACAACGGAAGCTTGCACCAAGTCGTTCTTCTCATTCTTGCCATACGCTTTCAAGTCTTCACTCAATAAGCTGAGCTCATGAACACTTCCTGATAAGCCTGCGAGCGGTCCACGAGTAGTGAGCAAAGAAAACATCAAGTTTTCCGCTGCTGCAAGACCCCTCTCAAGATCTGTCTGTAAAACTTCTTCGTTACCGCCAGCAATCGCACTTCTCAACCTAGGAATGATCTCGAGGCATCTGAAGTAGTGACCATCAATGCCCTTAACGAATTCATGATCAAAAGGCGTGGAATTGACAAGGATTAAATTGACGGTGGCCAAAACCTTCTTGATGTCTGGTTTGACAGTCGTCCTCACTCCAATTCTTTTCAATTCCTTAAATGTATCACTGAGCAATTTGTGCTTTTGGGTTTTCAAAGAGGCCACCACCTTTTTGGTCTCGTCAGTCATCACACTAGGAGTCTCTTTCTTGAGCCTCTCCATTTCTTCGACAACTTCTTTTGCGTAGTCGTAGATAGAGGGTGCATGGTGATTCAAAATTTTCTGGGTGTAGATCTTCAAGTTCTTTTCAACGATACTGGTACTCTTCAAACGAGCAGGTCTCGAGCTCCAACTGCTGACGCTTTCACATTTGAGCAAAGTGCTGAGTTTTTCATCTTTAGACACTTCAGCCAAAGTCTGAGTCTTGGCTTCTCTCGAGCCCCGAGAAATAACTGGGTTCTCTTTGGGGATTCCTGCCTCGACGATTGGAGCAACAGGAGTGGACAACAACGAGCGATACTTCCTAACAATCTTATAAAGATTGTTATGAGATTTCTTGGAACTTTGTTTGAGTGCATCAATGTTCACATCCTTCCAGCTCGCGAGAAGAATCACCTCGGAAATGTCCTTTTCCAAGGACTTTTTTGTAGTGGTGATGGCTTCATCGATGTGGGGGATAAACTGCTCGTAGAATTGAATGAAGTTTGCAAGTCCGTTGACGATGTTATCGTGAGACTGCTCCAACGTCGTAAGGTGGGCGTAAAATGCCCTCACCAAATCCAATCTTGTCTTGAACTCTCCAAACGTTGTTTCTGTCATAAAAATGTTCAAGGCACCGAGAATCTGAACCACGGAAGGCTTCTCGTCGAACCCATCCCCCAGAATATTAGGGATTATAATGGTCTCGAACAAATGGAACCACCATTTTCCAATGGACTGCTGGAATTTCAACTCCTCTTGACGGAACAAGGCCTTCCAGGAAGAAAGCTCCATCCGTCTCCAAGACACGATGAGCTGTGTGAGGTCTTCATAAAGGGTCTTAAGAGAAACCTGACTAGAGGCAAATTTCTCCCACTCGTTGATGAAATTGAAGATGATTTCAACTTTGTGCAACAATTTGTCAAGGGGTGTGCTTGAGGGATAGCTTAAGAACTCTTCAACTGACCGGGCTATATTCTGCAAAGTCGCATGTTCGGGCCATTGCATCAACAACTTGGCAATAAAGTTGTGGATAGATAATGTGGTCTTCATAGCACGTCTATACTCAGCAGGGTGGGGCTCATGGTAGAAACTGATATCATTGTGAGTTGTCAGGAACTTTTCGTGAGACTTTTTCATGCTGACCAACAAGGCAGCGACCTGGGAAGCAGTGTTGGATCCATATAAGACATCGGGATACTGAGACTGCATTTCGGAGCACAATTCTGAGCCTTGTCCTGCTAATTCTGCAACAGACATCTTTGCATTCTCCAAGTAGAAAGACATGTACGCCTTGGCAATGCTGTGGTACAAATCATCGAAGGAGGCCGAAGCTGGCTTCTCGTCACTGCCAAGATCCATAACCTCGTCGTAATCTGGGAAAAGTTCCTTGAAATCTTCATCGGCATTGTCGGTGTCCTTGTGCTTGTAAAGCGAACCCTCCTGAGCAGCAGCCTCGTCAGCTTTGATTTTGCGGTAAGACCATCTGTAGTATAGCGACTGGAAAGCTCTGTTGACAACGTTTTTTGGCACCACAGCTTGCGAAAAACACAAGTTGATGAAGTATAACATGACCTTCTCACTCAAAACAGCTTGGCCGCTGATTTCCTTGGTCAAATTGTTCACTTCTTCAAAAGTTGATTCGATGGAAGCTGGGCTTATCATTGTCTCGATGTCTAGTTGCCACATGGATTCAATTTTGAATGGAGCGTTGCGGTTACGGCCGTCAATCTCCATCAAGTCCAATCCCAAACGAATGCCGTAGATGTATCCACTAAGAATGTCATTCAAGTCAGCGTAGGTTGGGTAGTTTGTCTTCAATCGCCTAAGGAAGTTTGCAGAATTGTTGTGGAATATACCGACCTTCTGAGCGTGGGTGTTAACTGTGAAATCTTCAGCTGCTTCCAAGACTCGTTTCATTGGTTCGAGATCGAGTGTAGACTCCATAAAAGCGTTCCACTCGTCGAACAACTCGTCAACGCTCTCTGTTCTCCGGAAAATCTGTGGCTTGACATACTCGTGTTCCTTAGTCTTTGGTAAATCCGCCTCAAGTCTGAGTTTCTTGTCGCCACTGATGACCTGGCCTACCGATCTCCACGATGCTATAAGATTGCGAAGAGCCTCCTGGTGCGTTTCCGAAACAGTGAACGCAACATGGTCTTCAATAGCAGGATCAAGTGGAGAGTTGGGCACATACAACTGTATGCATCCACTCGAGAACAATATCCAGGCCTTTCCCAAGGAGTTTAAGCGTTGTTCTTCGGACGTTTTGGACTTCAGAATCAAGTGTAAAGCAGGCATGAAAAACTGCTCGAACACAAACACCACAGCAGCTTCGCAAGTCTCCAGAACAGAACGCAAAATATCCTTGATTCTTGTTGCGCTGAGATTGGACATTGCCTCCACTGATTCAGTCACTTCCAAACCGTGAACTTTGAACATCTCAATGATCCAGGTGATCAAGATGTTTTGGAAAACTTGCTTCTCGTCCTGGAGAAGATCTTGCGAAGACTCAATCACGCTCTTACCCAAAACCAAGATATCTGCGAGCGTCTGGTCCAAGTACTTTCCGGGGCACGAATCGATATCAAGTGTTTTTTGCAATGCGGACACAAGAGACTGGTTTGTAAAAACCTCCCTCGCAAATGCGTCTTTGTTCCATAAACAGTCGAAAATTCTTGGATATGGCAGTAACAAATCCTTTTCTGCATTTGCAAGCGTCAATGATGCTTTTGAAGAGTAGTTTGCGAGCTTCAACTGTTTCTGGAACGTCGAGCTCTTAAAGTAAGAACTGATCTCCAAAAAGTTCAATAAGACAGTGAACTCCCTGTCAAACGTATTAATACGTTCCACAACAAATGTGGCAGCAAGATCAGAAAGCTTTTTGAAAGCGATTGCAAAATTATCAAAGATGGCATTAATCTCAGCATCCTTAATAGTGGCACTAATAATTTCATCGTGGAGCTCAAGCATCAGCTTTCGCAAAATCGTCACCTCCTCGTAAGTGTCTGGGTATAACTTTTCGGATATGATGTCGAAGTCATTCAACAAAGACAAGAGATTAGCATAGTTAGTCCAAGCAGATTCCGATTTGGGATACACCTGTCTGAATCTGTCCCAGATTTGGACCATGGAAAATCCCGAGGTGAGCTCCAAGCCTATTTTCAAAGACGTAATTCCATGAACGTGTTCACCAACAAGTTCATTGGTCTGGTTCGCTTCGAGCCATGACGTCACCATTCCATGGTAAACTCGTAATTTGGAGATATTCTGTTCCTTTGACGCGTGGAACAAGCAATCGCAAATCGTTTGAAGCTCGGACAAGTTCTTGTACAAGTCGTAGTTTTGATTCATAAAATGGCTTTCGCTCATGGAACTTTCAAACACATTGGCCACAAAAGCCTCAACTGCCTTGACATAGGAGTAGATGTGGATCTTGGGTGGCTTCTTGAGTTCTCTGCCCAAAAGCGCAGCTGCCGACTTTTCAATGAAAGACAAATCACTCAATTTTGCTTGTAGTGCTCTAGCTTCTAGTTTCTCAAGCACGGCACGGAAGCTGATGATACCCGAAGCAACGACAAATAACATGGAGGACTCAGAGCCCCTTAAATCCCACTTACTGCCATCAGCATTGAGGTAGTTGAGGATAAAGCGATTGATCAACGGGTGCAAAGTCTGGCTGGCTGCAAAATCTTCAGTGACAATCGCAGAAGCTCTGGTATTTCCGTAGAGACCTCTCATGTTTTTGACGTAGCCACTAGAAACCAAGTAATTTACCAAGGCGCAAACCTGGTTGAGACGCAGAACTTCGTCAGTGCCAAATTCAGAACACCTGAATGTTCTGGCCCATTTTTTGACGTCATGGGTGTGGTTGACGGACAAAATGCCACCAAGCGCATTAGCACCAGCACCGTCAGCGCAGTCGCTTAAGAGCGCAAAGTTTCTAATAAACGACTCGGTAGAAGGTATGAATGCCGAAACAGGCTTGGGGTGCTCGATGCTGTGCATGTTCAACTTCTCCATCATAGTTCCCAACTCCTCTGTTTTTTCGTCTGAATCCTCCACGTCAGACTTGTCGTTGTATCCAAGGCACTTACGATCGAAAGCGGTGGATCTCTCATCCAAGTCGTCCAAGTAGATTTCCACGCATCGATTACGCATGGCACGAGACAACTCCCCGTATTTTGGGTCGACAGTCAAGAACAAACGGAAGTTGCGGTGGGGAATAATGACCCGAGGCGACCCATCTTTTTGAGAACATTCGTTGACGATCAAGGAGCCATTGGTCTCTAGTAATGAGTTAAGTCTGTCCAAAACTGATGGATTGCACAAGTTGGCATTGTCGAGAACGAGCCAGTCCCCATTTGTCACTGCCTTCACGAGGAGACCATCAAACCAGTTGAACTTGACAGTCAGAACCTCGCGCAACTTGAGTTTCAAGTCCTCCGATGCATCAACAAGCTTTTGCAACTTGTCGTTGTAGGTTTGGGCCACAAAGTGCTGGAGCTTGCTTGCAAAGGCATCGAAGTTGGTCGTGGTGACTTCAGTTTCGCTGATGAACTCGAGAAGTTGCAAGCAGCTAGCCAAAACTGACTTTTCTGTCTGTGAGCTCTTCAAGTTTATCACCACTAGTTCATTGAGAAGCACAAAGGAGTCTCTAATGATTGCGTTCACCGAGCGCGTAAGGTCAAGCTGTTCATATCCACCAAGAATATCCATACTGTCGACATCGCTGTTCATGGAAAACTCAGAGAGTTTCACTCCGGCTAGCGTGGCGAGGTATCTAATACACTCAGTTTTACCCGAATTAGTGGGTCCAGTTAAAATGAGCGGGATGTTCTCGTTGACTGTGCGGATGGCAGATTCCAAAATCTTGTAGTTACACTGAAGTGCAACGAAATGGGTCTTTTCGGAGGAGTTGTCGTACAGGATAAGTTCGGATCTGTTCAACAAAGAACTGCCTGCTTGGACATAGTGCTCGCCCATGGCAAAGTAGGAATCCTTCGTGTCGTGCTTGCCGAAAACAGACTCGAACAACTCCCTCACACGTTGGCGGTCTTCCTGGTTTCTGAATCTGTGGCAGATCACCATGTCCAAAAAGTCTCCAATAGATACATCCGTCTCCGTTCCCAAATTGCTTCTGGAGTTGTAGAGACTCAACCACCGCAAGGTGTCACGCAAGTTGAATTCCCATGGGCCTCCAGACATACCCCATCTCTTCTTGATCACAACCTCCTCCTCAAGCTGAGACATGAAAGTGATCATTTTGAGACAGCTCTCCTCGGAGACCTGAGGGAACAACTGCTTGGAAATAAGCACCAAATCCTCCTTCTTTAAGATTTCCATGTACACGACCGAAAAACGATTCACAAACGACTTGGGCAAACCCTTTCTACCACCACCCTGGTACTGTGGGTTCTGGGCAGCAAAAACCTTGAAATCGGGGTGTTTGGGGAAGGAACGGTCCAACTCGGGGATATATGCCTCTCCTCTATGATCCAAACATGCATTGAGGCCCTCCAAAACAGACTGCGAAGCCAAATTCATCTCATCAAGCAACACCCATTCACCATTCTTCATTGCACGAAGAAATGGAGCGTCTCTCCACACGAACTCGCCGGTTTTCCCGTCTTCCACTGGAGCGTCCGAGCCGAACAAATCAATGAGATCGGTTTGCTCCGACAAGTTAATTCTGATCAAGTGGTTTCCCGTGGCTTTTGAGATTGCAGCGATCAAACTTGTCTTACCAACACCGGGGCTTCCTTCAAGAAGAATTGGTTTGTTGACCTGCATGGCTCTGATGACCCTCATTGCATTAGCAGATGTGGTGGGCGCCTGTAAGTTGAACGAATCTTCCCATGCAGCACCTGAGATTCTGGGGATCTCAAAGATATCAGCCTTCAACTTATCGTCAGTCACCTCGATCGGGTAGCTGTCCTTCTGAGAATATTGGCTGGCTCCTATCAATGATGTCAATTTCTCAACACAGCTCTGCTTGTACTGAGTGAGTTTTTCTTCATTTTCAGCAAGGAAGGCAGTATTGTTGGTACCCAAAGCGTCCACAAACACCATCAAGGCGCCGTTTAAGTAAGCTGTTTCGTCGGAGACATTGTGGCAAGAGTTCATGAACTCAACCCAGGCCAAAATGTCTCTGAGAGAGATGACTCCACTGTTGGCGTTTCCGTTGCCCAATTTCTTACCGAACCACTCGGAAAATTGTACCATGGCTGTGCTCAAATGAACACTCTCGGGTTTTAAGCGGGACTTGACAATTTGCTTCACGTCATTAAAGTCGTCCATGGACGGAACCCACACTTCGGTGAATCTGTTTCTGAGCGCAGGCGACAATTCTTTCTTTCCGTAGTCTCCACCCGGGTTCATGGTGGCCAAGAACTGGAACGTCTCGCCGGCAGTCAAAAAGGCGTCTTCTGTACCTTTTTCGGCAAGCAACAAGCTTCTCTCAGGCTCTAAGACGGAGTTTAATCTTTCCAAGACAGAGTCATCAGCCAAGGAGATCTCATCCAACAAGAAAAACTCCCCCTTTTTCATGGCTTGAACCAAGGGCCCGTCCACCCATTCGAACAAGACACTGGAACTCTTGATCTGTTCGTCGATTGTAGCTGTCAACTCAGCGATCTCAGCATTCTCTCCGAGGCTTTTTCTGGCTGCCTCGTACTCCTTGATCAAGTCTTCAACTCTGGAGTCGTCGGATGGAACAATTTTAGCCAAGTCAAAGAATGAATATAGATTCTTCATCAACTCAGCCCTAAGCTCAAACCGGTTACGGAGCGGTCTCTGTGCTCCCAAAATGTCGCCTGTCTCGGTGTTCTGGTGAGCATTGACGGTGACTAGCTCGCGTCCAAGAAGCTGGCCAATGATCTGACAAACCGTGGTCTTTCCACATCCGGTTTCTCCAACCAAGAGCAAGGGCTCCTTGTACTTTATGGACATTTCAACAAGCACCGCCAAGCGTCTCATTGCTTTGGTCCACACAATGGGCAGGTCTAACTCCATGAGCTGCTTGTTCTCCAAGCTTTCGTAATAGGCATCCATGTCGAGTTTGACTTTCATCACCTTCTCAATGGCCTCTTTGACCACTTGCTTCTCCTCTTCAGAACGTACTCTTTCAGCCAACAACATGTATCCATTGGCAGCGAGTTGCTCGTATCCAACTGCTTCTCTTAAAGCCCATCTGAACAAGTCTCTCAACGTTGCAAACGAGTTTTTTTGCTCAAAGAGTCGAGACGATTGACGCCGCACGGACAACTGCTTGTACACCTCCACAATTTTTTTGCCATAGGTGGGGGCAATCTGACACCGCTCCTTTAAAATGATCTCGAGTTCGTCTTGTGGGATATCATCGAAATGCAATTCAAGAAATCTGTTTCTGAAAGCACGAGAGAGGATTTTTCTACCTCCGTACAACCCGGGGGGATTCTGAGTGGCAAACAACATGAACTCGGGGTGTGGCTGGATCACCTCCTGGGTTTCAGGGATGAACAATTCTCTGTTGTCATCAAGCAAACGATTCAATGCTTCCAAGACATCTGTAGGCGCAAGATTCAATTCATCCAACACGATCCAGTGACCCTTTCTCAAGGCCTCCACCAAAACACCCTCTCTGAACACCAACTTTCCACTAGAGTCGGAAACGTACGTTCCCAAGTACTCCTGGAGGTCTGTATGCTCGTGGTTGTTGATACGCACAAACTTGTGCCCCGTGATGCTGGCCAAGTAGCTGATCATTGAGGTTTTACCTGCAGAAGTAGGACCTTGCACCAAAACAGGAAACTTTCGGCTTGCGGTTGCACGCACCAAATTAAGCAAGTTTTTCTCGACAAATGGCGTGATGATATAGTTGGGAGTCGATGTTTCCCCGGATCCTTTCTTCAACCAGTAGTGCTTAAACTGCACATACTCCAGATCGGTGGAGCTAGGCGCAGGAGGGCATCTGGAGATCACTTGCTTGAAGTTGTTCAATTTTTCGACAGTAAACTTAGCGATGATAGGCTTCAACTTGTTCTCGGAGTCTTTGTCGAGTAGTGTCAAGAATGACATGCAGAAACCTTCATAGAGAGCTCTTCTCAAGCCATAAATCGACACTATATCACGCACATAGATCAAAGTTCTCGTCAACGTACGTATGCTGAAGTGTGGCTTCTGGTTAGCTCCGTCAACAATCTTATTGGTTTCAGCCAAAGTCTTTGCCTCGTAGTAAAGCTCGGCAATGTCCTCAACGGCCCAGTCATCGCCCACCGTGTACCTGTCGATGTACTTCTCGATAATTGAAGTCAAGTCCTCCCTGTCCTTGTCTGGAGAGTGCACGTAAATCTCGCTGAATCTGGATCTGATACTGAGAGGCAAGTCTCTCTTACCCACATCGGTAGATGGGTTCATACATCCAAAGATTCTGAAGTCTGGGTGTGCCTTAATGGCTTCGACGTCACCTCTTTCACTCAAGAGAATCGATCTCTGGTCCAGATTTTCAGAGAGCAAGTCCGCAATGCTTTCCAAGGTGTCGGGAGAAGCCAAATTGATTTCGTCCAAAAGAAGCCATTCGCCGTTCCGGATAGCTTTCACTAGCGAACCCTCAACAAAGCTGAAGACAAACGAGTTCTCAAGGTTGGCGGCTTGAGTTGAAAAGTTGTTGACATCCTCTTGGAACTTTTTCCATTTTCCAATGAGCGTGTGTTTCTCTTGGGATCTGAGCTTTCGCTTCTTTTTTGGGCCCTCTTCATCCTCGGAGTCTTCTTGTTTTCCGAGAAGCTCGGTGGCCATCTTGACAGCCTCCGTCCAGAGCTTGATGACGTTTTTCCACTGGCTTTTGTTGAAGCATTTAGAGAGAACAGCAGAGTATCTTGCGTTTTTCTTCTGGGAAAAAGTGGCCAAGAACAAATTCTCGAATGCTTCCTGAAGCGGAACTGCCACTGTCTTGGTATTAACAGGCTTGTAGCCACCGAGAAGGTCGCCTGACTCCGTCTGCTGAGAAACGTTGATAACGGTAAGTTTTTTGTTCATCATCTGAGCAACTTCCTGCACAACAGTAGTTTTACCGGTACCAGTTTCACCAACAAGCAAAACCGGCTCAACCATTTCGATGCCCACTCCAATCTGCTCCATGAGACGCTTCGAGTGCTTCGTCCTGGCGAAAGTCGATGTGCTTTGGGCCGTCTTCTTTCTGGAGTAAAGAGCTTTGTCGGAGTAAGATTTCCTGAGATACGCTCTTCCAATTTCAATCTTCTCGTCATCCATGTATAGTGTGGGGACGTAATTATCGACGAAAAGACTGATTCTAGATGCAGGCACCTCTAGGATTTCACCTATGGCGCTAATGATCAAGCTCAACGCCTTGTACTCGGTAAGGGCGCTTCCAAAGCAGTCCACGGCCTCGGCGAAAATACTTTCGTACACCACAGTTTCCAACAACTGGTCCGAGGACTTGACGCCCTTGTTGACGAACATCTGGTCACATCTCGAGCAAAACTTCATCAAGTCTCGCACGGAAATAACCCTGGGGTGCGACCCTTTGTTGAGAGTGATAAACGAAGTCATGGAGTATATGTGGCAGATCTTGTTGTAGACGGTGATGAACTTTGCAACCATGCTCTGCAAGGTTGGGAATCTTGTGGAGAGAATGTGTCTCAACTCCAACTCGTTCGGAGTTTTGACTTCGATCATGTTCCACAATCTAAGACCGATCATATCAGGAATCCTGGTAGAGGAGGCGTCATTTTGGGTCCGGACAGTAGAAATCAACTTGAAGCTGCTGTGTGCATTGATCACCTCTCCGCGTGAGGGAATGCTTAACTGGCGCTTTTCAAGTAAGGTCAACAATATGGACAAAACCTCGGTAGGCGCTTTGTCTATATCCTCGACCAAGACCCATTTGCCCTCCTTGACTGCAGTGGTCAAAACACCGGATCTCCATTCGAAGCTTCCGGGTTTTTCGCCAGACGTATACGTTCCCAATAATAGCTTGGCGTCGGTCTGCTCACCCAAATGAATCTTGACGATATCGTCCTGTACAGACAAATACTTTGCGATTTGGTTGATCAAAAATGTCTTTCCAGAACCGGCCTGCCCGTAGAGCAAGACTGGCATGTTGTTTTGGATGTTGTGTGCAAGCTTCTTGAGCACTTGCACCGCATTGGCGGTAGGAACTGCTTCTCCCTCGCTTTTCTGAACTGGCAGTCTGTTTTTCACAGCGACTAGAACTCCGCAAACAGATGTCACTCTGGGAGATAAGTGTTCAATGTGAAACTGGATCTTTCTGGAGCTCGTGGCCTTGGGCACGTTTTGAGAGAGTGCAGTGAAATTGGAAAGCCTCTTTGCCTCCACCAAGTCCACAAAGCGGAAGTCGATTTTGGAGTCGTGGTCGTAGACTCCCGTCAATGAAGCACCCAGAAGATGCGTGGAAAGCATCACATTGCGAGAGGATTCGGAGACATTCAAGTATTTGCACAAGATCTCAATGGCCAAGAACTTGCACACAGCATCAGTCCCGTTGGCAATCACATCGTACAAAATCTCCGGCGTGATGTGGGCACGCATCTGTGTGGTGCAAGCGTATAGCCTGTGGAAGGCCAAAAGCACGTCCTGCAATTGGCCGGTGGGCCACGTCACGATTGGCTGCTGAAGGAGTTTTTGCTCCAGCAAAAAGTGGCCCAACAACAGGGAACACTCGGGAAATACTCTGAAGACACGAGAAATGGCCAATAGAATGATGGAGCCGTTGCAGCTGCCGCCATCGGTTTCGGTGTATGCCGCCTCAAATCTCCTGGGCGACAGAACCCATCTTGACACCAAGTCAAGAAAAATGCTGGGGAATGCGTGGAAAACAGCCGCTGTGGTATTATGGTTCAATGCAAACAATGCAAGGTCGTCCAAGTTGGCGGTTTCTGTCTTGGATGGATCATAGGTGAAACCGCTGGGGATTTTCTTCTGGGGGAAGAGCTGGCTGTAGCTCTCGTATTTGGCCTGGGCCAAAGCAAAATCCACCTCGACACTATGGTTCATTTCGAAGTAGTACCTTAGTTTGGTTTGCCGCTATGGTATATGGAGAAAAAATGTGCGATGAGCATCAGCGCGCAGGGGACCAGGCCAAGACACCACCGAGACGAGTCTCTAAGATAGTATCATATTTAATATTATCTTTGTCTACCAATTGGACTTGGTCTTGTCCGAAGGGAGATTTCAGTCTCCGGTCCCATCTTAAGGCCGCGTGGCACTGGGGCTACAGTAACTGGCTCTGGCACTTGGGCTATATACTACAGACTCTACCACCCATTAACACTGCGAGTCAACCAACCCCGATCGGCTTGGTTGGCCCATCAGTGAAAACTAAACAGGCACAAATAACAGAGGGCGGGAAGGTGCAAATAAGCAAAGCTGCACTTGTCCAAGCATTTGATGGCCCGAGACTTAAGCCTAAATCGACAACTCAGCTGCGGGATCTGGCAGACCACGTGCCTTGGTCACGTGACCGCCGGTTGCGATTTTGCAACCTCAGCGTGGGCGCAAAACACCACTGCTCCTCCCATCATGGTTCTGGCTGCCTGGATCCTTGCTTTATTAGCAACATGCTCAGCGCTCAACAGTAAGTACCGAGCCCACATTGCAAAACACCCTCTAACCGCAGCCGAAGCGTACCACTGTGTGATTGACTCCACGAAGTTCACCACGAAGGAGAGTTTGAAAAAGCTCCTGGGATGTCGTTCCGTGAAGGGACGAATCGAGATCGCCAATTATGTTGACTCTTCGATTTCCTTTGACAACCTTGAGCTCATCGATGGCAGTCTAAGTATCTGCAACTCCACGGAGTTGCGGGCTATCCATGCCCCTCGCCTCCACACCATCACGAATCTGTTGGAACTCGACCATTTGGCCGCTCTCACTACCGTCACCTTGCCGCTGCTTCGCCGTGTTTATAGCTTGAGCTGGGTGGTTGCTCCTCTTTTGCGCGAGGTAGTTTGGAACAACTTAAGAGGCGTGGAAGATATCACCCTTATCGACACCTCTATTGAACAGCTCGTGGGGATCTCTGCTCTGCGAATCCAAGCCTTCAAAGTCAACAACAACCGGTACTTAGAATATGTGGCATTCGATTTCGACGAGGTGACCAACCAGTTCGAGCTCACGGAGAATTCTCGCCGATTAGAAGCCAGTTTCAGCCATTTGAACATTGCAAACAACATCACTGTTAGCGACGTGACGAACTTGAACATGGGAAATTTAAGCGTGGTTTCAGGCACCATGAACCTCTTGCGCAATAAGTTCACTCATGTGGCGTTTCCAGAGCTAACTTCGATCGGCGAATCACTCAAGATCTCTGGAAATACCCGCTTGGAGAAAGCTGATTTCAAAGAAGTATCACATGTGGGAGGCGGCTTGGTTATCTCGAATAACACCGCACTTCGTACCATTGACTTCTTTCCAAATCTAAAGACCATCGATGGTGCACTTGAGATATATGGCAACTTCAAGGATACCAAGTGGGATAGCTTGCGGCTTGTCAAGGGAAGTATCAAGCTATACTCCGAGGCGCCCGTGTTTGACTGTCTGAGCTCTGAATCTGAGCGCCTCAGAGACACCTTGATTGGAGGAGAGTTCCATTGCCAGCATATAAACAGAGCTGGCCATTTGGAAAAGCTTTCAGGATACCACATATCCGGGACCATGCGTCACGGTGTGGCGTGTGGTTTGATTGTCGCTTTATATCTCATGGTCTCCGTTCTCATCTGATTGACGCTGTCACATGGTTTGATTCGAGTTGTCATCATCTTTGCTTACTCACCATCCTTGCTTTTCGAATCCCATCTCTGCCAATGAGATTTTCCGACCGCTGCCGATGAAATTCCCGGTCTCTGCTGATGATACCTTCGCGATACTGTCACGCAAATGGCTCACGCTGTCTCAGAATATAGCCCGTTGGCCTTGATGTAACGTTCAATTTCCGCAAGCAAAGGCAAGGTGCCGTTAGATTCTTGCGCAAAATGGCGTCGGATGCTAGTCGAAGAAACACCATCAATGGAGTCCATGCCGCTCAGAAGAGACTCAACAAAGATCTTCTTGGCCCAGTCAGCAGGCACGTCGGGGAATTCCCCCCTGGACATTCTGTCCACAAATGATGTTTGGTTTTCGAGATCTTCGTCGTTGCCCACTCGGGTCAAGCAGAACAATTCCGAATGAGACATGAACTCTGCAAGAGAGTCTGCAAGGCTCAAGGGGACATAGTACTTCGGATCCAATACCCGAATTAGGGTATCGAAACCAAGCAAAAACGTCAATGTGGAATTGGGATAATACTCGCCAAGACTGTGAGCTTTGTCGGCGAACTTGGCGCAGTTAGTGAGGCCGATGCTCACGTTGACATCGAGCTTCTCCAACAGGTTGGCCATTAGGCGCATCATACTCATTCGGTGGCCGAATTGCTGAAGATCTGAAGCTGTCTTGTCTGCATTTTTAATGGAGAGCAACAACAAGATCTCTTTCTCGTACGAGTCGTTGAAGTTGTATCTGAGAGCTTCTGAGGCAAGCGCCAAATGCGCCAAGTGGGGTGGATTAAACGACAGATCAAGCACTAGAAGCCGCTGCTGCTTCTCGCATATGGAAGCGCCATTGACTATCAACAAATCTTTTCCTGTCTTGACGAATTGCTCCAAACACTTGGTATAGTTCATGTCTCAGTCGCTGGAGTCGAGCCGCGCTGGAAATACGATAAGACTGTACTTAGCACCAGAGCGACTACATTTGAATTATTTCGGTTTGCTACTGCAGTTGTTATTCTGTGATATTCTGTGGTGGAGAAAATCAAGGTGCTATATCCGGGACTGCATCCAAAGCAGCTTGATTGAAAGTGACATGCTTTCTAGAACCAAGATCACAGTTGTTATATTTGAGATTCGGCTCCTGGGCGATATCCAAAGCTGACTTGGCTACTCGACATTTCTGAAGACGGCAAGAATGACCTATCAAAGCTCATCCTTCTCAACACCCCCGGCGCTGACCAATTCCACGTCGAAGACTGCGGTTAGTAATTCCATGTTTCAGGGTTTTGTGAAGATTGCACATACCAAGGTCTGCATTTGGCGGAATGGGTCCGATTCCACGTTGGCCATAGGCCAAGTCTGAAGGAATGTTCAAAATTCTTTGTTCTCCAACACACATGCCGAGAATTCCTTGTTCCCAGCCCTTGATGACTCTGCCTGAGCCCAACTTGAAGGAGATTGGGCCTCTGTTCACGGAAGAGTCGAAGACCTCGCCATTTGCGAGTTTGCCGGTGTAATGGACTGATACATCATGGCCATTTTGGGCTCTTTGCTTGCAGTTTTCAACCTCGTGTGTCACCTCTTGATGTTAGCGATTTTCGGGTCCTCCAAAAAAACATACCAATTCCAACCTCTCCAGCAAAGACTGGGGCCAAAATGCTGACGAATCCTAAAATGGAAGAAAAACGCATGGTGTGGCGATGAACGGAGTTGCGACCACGTAGAAGCTACGCTCGCTCGCCCGCCTGCATGGTAGGTCTAGTATAGCTACAGATTTTCCTAAAGATATCTAATGTACAAGCTAAATAAACCCGACGTGAGTAAGACTCACATTCTCTCCGTTAATAAACATTCCATCCTTCCTTAAATAACCCAAATTCAAATAATAAAACATTGGTGAAAACACCTTTCCAACCCTCAACTTTTTTCTTTTTTAGTTAGACCTCAGCTCAGTTGATAAAAAATCTTCCCTCCTCTAAGTCATCAATCGTAGACTCCACAACAGAGTCGTCATCATCATCCTCAACCAATTCAATAGTTGCATATTTGATCATATCCCATCTTTTCCAGAAATCCAAGGCGTCATTGTAGTCGTCAGAATCCACCAAGTCTTGCAAAAAGTATTTGGCCTTGATCAAACGATCCTTCAATGCTTGGAGATGACACGACGAAGGGTCTGTGGATGTGGATGTGCTGTCGGACGAGCTCTGAGCAACAGCCACCCCGAAAATAGATGGCTTTCTTCTCATGACCGGCTTGATTACTTGGGGCTCAGTTTCGCTCTCGTAGTCCGTCAAATCGGTGGTATTGCCACAGTCATCCTCATCTTCGGACCCAACGCTGGAGGAAGGAGTGTCGTAACCATACGCCTCATCCTCTATCGTGGCGGCAGCATCACAGTATCTGGCCCAAGCCTCATCAATAGCACCAACAAGATAGTCAAAACATCTGGATCTTGAGTTCTTGTCGGATTCCGGCATCGAGCATTTCGTGCTGCTGACACCAGAAGAGCAGCTGTCGGAGATTTGTAGAAAATTGCCTGTGGAATTGCTGCGACGAGCGACTTGTATGCTTCCGTTAGTATTGTTGACGAACACCGACGATACACTGGGGGAACTAGATAACTTGCAGTCCAAGTTCTCAGTATTTGAACTAGGAGAACCAGCAACATAAGGGTAGTCGGCTTCTTCATCGTCACTGTACTGAGAAACAGCATGGGTCAATTTCTTGTCTGAGAAAGAGATTCTGCTGGAAGCTCTTCTCTTAGCCCTGATTTGGTCGGCGATGTAGCAGGTATTGAAATCCTCAGAGTCTGACATGGAGTCCGACGACGACGAGTAGCACACATTATTTTGAAACTTTTCGAAACATACTTGGGGAAATCTTCTGTTCACATGAGCATTAATGTCGATCTTGGACAAGCAAGATCTTTTGGATGCAGGTTCATCCGCTTGGCGCGACAAGTCGCACGAGCGCTGGGAGAAGGCTCGGGAGCACAAGGCCATGGTAAAAACGCGAAAGTCACGTGTTCTGGCACAAAAATCCACAACGTTTGGGTGAAGTTATGCCAAACGTGCGAAGAGAGAAAAAAATCTGAGCCGTCCAATCAAGGGGTCAGAAAACACCAGCACGCAGGATGAAAATCTCGGGGGCAAAACTCGAAACGAAGTGTTGAGTCCAGCAATGTCAAATAGAAGAGAACCACTGACAACGAAGTCTAAATTGTCGAGTCCTGCTATCAGTTCCACAAAGAAGAAAGCTCACCGATGTATCAAACCAAAAACTTGTCAAAAGTGTTTTGTTGTTCGAATAAAAAAAAGGCGATTTTCAGTGCGAGCAAGCGTTTGCGTAATGAACACAAAGAAAGGAGTACGGAAAATCGAAGTCGCACTCGGATATAAAAAGTATTGCGCTCTGAAAAAAAAATAGATTCAGTGTGGTATTTCTATGGCCACCGAGGCACAAAAATAACCCTTCGCACTGCGTTTCCTGCACTTTCGCGGTGCAGCAAGGGAATCTCATTGGCCCAAAATCTTCGCGACGTGCGGGTAACCCAGCAATTTCTTCCCTTCTATACAGACGCATGTTCAAAAGCGGCAACTTCTCAATGACCCCTATACCATCAGGGCTGCTACTAGCATAAATCTGGCTGGGTCCGCTAATAGGCATTTTCTGCCGTGTCTGGTTTCAACAAGCCCAATTTCTTGACTTTCCAAACCTGTCGAATCTCGCTTGGACGTTTAAAGATGCCACGTGTCCACTGTTTCTAAAGACGCTTCCGGTTGCATCCTGCACGCGAACCACAGCATTCTGTAGGAAATTCTGCACTTCCCTATGCAAGTTGGCGCGAAGTGCTCTGATAGCCGCGCACAATGGTTGAGGGTCGATATACTGGGGTAAGAATGCCTAGCAAGGTTGTACTGCGTGAAAACATTTGGGCCGGATTCAACGGTATGGCAAGCATGTATTCCTTTGACCGCTCGAAAATCCATGCTCCAATCGCAACCTGAAACAAACGTGTTTCATGTTTCTTGTTTCATATTGTGCAGCACCGCCCATTTGCAGCCTTTGGGATCAGCATAAAAGCCGAGCTTTTGCCAGAGTGCGTTGTTTCGATCTTCAAGCGTTGCTCTTTCGATCGAATCAAGTGCTCTTATAAATGTTCTCTTTGTCGTTGTAATTTTCGCTGGGAACACTGAAACCTGCCAATTCCCAATTGGGCGTCACGGCGGTATCCAAACTAAAGTGAATGACTAACAACTAATTCCTGATGCCTTGAAACACCCTCCATCACTATCTGAATACAATTGTGAAGTCTTACACGAGTCTTCACACAAGTCTAAACACGATGTGTTCGTTCCACCACATATGAGCTGTTTCTAGTGTGGATACTGGTGATCATATAATAACTTCGTGCTTGTGATCCCTAACTGCCAATTTCTTCTCAAAGCCCTCCATCACCCGGATGAGGAGACTGAGAAGATTGCTGAAATTTTTGTTGTTGACGAGAATGATCTCGTCATTCTTGAATTTTTCGTATAGAAGCTGGCAAATCGGGAAGAAGAATTTCAAGCAGATAAAGGAAAGCCGCACCGAGAGAAGACATAGAAGCTCGAGTTTATCTAGCATGGTTGCGTCCTCGGAAAGCGACATATTTCTGGTGAAATTGGTGACGTCTTCTTTCGTGTTGCAGCCCAATCCCAAGTCAATGGATAATTGCTTGAGCATCAACATCTTTGAATCATAGTCCATATCGTCCAAGATGTCTAAGACCTTATTCCTCGATCCCGGAACTTCAAGCAGCGCAGGAGTGTGGTGTTCTTCGCTGTGTATGAAAGGAATGTACGAATACACAGTGTCGGAGAATTTGTCCACCAATACATTGAGCTTCAGTGTGACTTCGGAGCTGTTTCTGGCCAAGGCAAGCTCGATTACTAGTCTGCGCCATCCCAAATTCTCCTTGTATGAATCTTGTTGCCGGATGACTTCTTTCAAGTTCCTGTTGATAAGAGAATTAAACTCCTCGTTTTGTTCATCGAGGTATTTTTCTGTCATTGGATTGAGTTCCTGGTCTGAGTATGGCATCCGGAGATCTGCTGAGTCGTCAGAATCGATACCATCATCTGCATCGACAAATGAGTCCATCTTTGTCAGAGACGACAGGGATTGAAGGCCAGCGGCCGCACGATTCTTCATAATGCGACTCCTTATCTTTTCAGCGGGCCTCAATTCGGGTTCAGCCATGACACTTTCAGGTTGTTGAGCTTGCTTGGGCGTCTCTTCTAGGATTGACATCACGCTGACGGGGATCTTTTCAGAATAGGGCAATCTATGCACCACAGCGCCTATCATATTCCTCACCACCATTTGCGGAAGATACTAGTTGGATCTGTGAAGACTGCGTTATATATTATGGGAGTGAAGGGCGATTTCATTGACTCATGGGTGGATGAGCGGTGCGTTTAAAGATGCTTGTGCATGCGTGATGGTGAGGCTGGGGGCACGCGCAGCAATCATGTGCCCCAGAGTCCCAATATATATTGCGCATGAGCCTCCAATGATTGAGAAAGCATCAGCATGTCTTCGTTTGTTGTCAAGTGGATTGCGAACAGGTTCTTGAAAGATAACCAGTTGACAAAATTCGGCGTGGAGGACCCGTACTATGAATACGTGGAGGTTGGAACTCTTAGCAATGGACAGCCAAAGTTGAAGAAGGTGAAGAGAAAGATTCCACAGGGTATCAGCAAAAACGACACCGATGTTTTGAGCTCAGTCAAAAAACAAGCCTACCGCTATGATATGTGGTTTACGTTCTTGGGGTTACGTTTTGGATGGTCCAATGTGGTGGGTATTGTGCCCGTTGCAGGTGCGCTAGTCAGCAATTTCTGGTCGCTCAAACTCTTCTACAATGCCCGGCAATTGGACGACGGTCTTCCTTTGGACATTCAATTGATCTTTATATTCAACATTGTTGTGGATTTTCTTCTCTCGCTTGTGCCAATTGTGGGTGATATCATCGAGATCGGTTATAAAGCAAACCTGAGGAATTTCTTGCTCTTGGAGAAGCACTTGGCACGCATTGGGCAGAAAAACTTGGGGCTTATTCTGGAGCTGGAGGTACGGCCGGGTTTCATAAATGACAAGATTCAGCCCTATGTGGACGACACGCTTGTTCCTGGTGCCGTGAAGGCTGGAAAGCAGATCAAAAAATTCGTGAACAGCAACATGCATTCGCCGAGCTCCGTTGCCTCTGATGCCACCACTCAGTCTTCCGAGGCCACTGCTATCGGCGTGGTTGGCACAAGCCATGATGACGACGCAAAGAGCATCAGAAGCCTCAAGGACCTGCTATAGTTTGCAGCAATACCAGATGCAACCAATTGGTATACCAGATGCAACCTATTGGTATATAGAGAGCCAGTAGGCTGAATAAGAATTCGTAGGACTAATTCCTGAAGTCCAATAGAAAAGATATGGAAAACTTTTTTGATATGATGTATCTGTCCAAATGGCCTGCGTACGCAACAGGTTCGCACATTATACTAGTCCAACCATCTCATGGCGTAACTATTTTTCCGTTCAAAAATCCGGAAACGCCTATTTTTCCCTGAAAACAGCAGGGCCTTTTCCTCGAGAGCCACAAAACTGCCCATGAGAATGACCCAAGTAATTTTACTTGGCTATTGGCACGGCCTGCACGTGACCCTGATCACGCGCACCAAGGCTCACATAAAGTACTCAGCACACTGAACTACGCAAAGCCTCCATCCACGGAAATGCAGAGCATTCCGTTGAACAGCGAACAAAATGACAGTGTCAACACAGATAGTTCCTTCAGCGACCTGGAAATCTCAGTCACAATGACCGGGGTTTCGTCAGCGGCTGTGGACACAGGGATCACAGACCCAGATCCAATTTTGAATGTGGTGCATCACAAAGACCAGATTACCCACCAAGAGAATGCCAATGACGAAGGTGAAGGAAAAGAATCATCCAGCTTGGATCAGAGAGCTCCAAAATCTCCCACAGTTTCCGAAGACACAGAAGATCCAGTGAATACACAAAGTACAGAGGCTTCAGGAGATCCCGGAAACACAAAAGTCGAGGAAGCGACAGAAGAACAAAGCGAAGAACAGTTGAACCCGGTGCTTGCGCACTTCATGTCGGCTTGCCAAAACGGGAACTTGGACACCGTCCGCAACATGATTTCGTCGAATGAGGTCTCGGCCAGCGACACTTTAAGCCAGGGAATCACGGGCCTTCATTGGGCCGCCATAAATAATCGCATCCTGGTTGTCCGCTACTTGTGTGAGAATGAGTTCTCCAAAGCAAACCCCAATGCGTTAGGAGGAACGCTTACAGCCAGCCCATTGCACTGGGCCTGCAGAAACGGCTTGGTGTACGTGGTCGACTACCTCTTGACACATACCGACGCAGATCCTGTCTTGAAGGACTCTCAGCAATATAACGCTCTCCACTTGGCGGTGCACAGCTCCAACATCACCTTGGTGGTGTATATACTCTTGAAGTGTGTGGTGATCGACAAGTCTATCTATATAGACGACGTGGACAATATCGAGTGCACGGCATTGCATTGGGCTGCATACCAAGGTGACATTTTAAGCGTCAATGCATTGCTTCACTATGGTGCAGATGTTTCCAAAGAGGACAAGACTTCGATGACGCCTTTGCATTGGGGCTTTATTCGGGGCTACAAGTCCGTTCTAGCTGCCTTGGAGAAAGCAGGCTCGGACATCTATCATAAGAACGACAAGGGCAAGGACTCCTTTGCTGTTTCTGTCGACATGAATTGTGAACAGACTTGGCACAACGTGTTGCGAGAGGCCGACCGATCGCCCAAGAAAAACTGGCTGAAGAACAGCCACGTCTTGAGTCAGAAATCCGCCAAAATAGCCACCTTTTTGACGCCATACTTGACGCTACCACTAGTATTGCTGATATGCGACTTCAATAATGACTACGCCATCCCCAAAATCTTTGCAGGCCTCGTTGTTTTCGCTTTACCGCTTCTATTCCTTTTGAAGGTGATCATTCCGATGTACTCTCGAAAGAATAAGCCTTTGTTCCACACGCCTTTCTTGGCAGGCTTATTCTCTGCCACTGCATTTTGGGCCATCGTCACGTGGCTCTTCAACGTTTTGCACGTGGTGATCTTGGAGATGCCTTTGAAGTCTTCTTTTCTAGCGATTTCCATTGGTGTCTTTTCCTATGCGTTTTTCAAAGCCATGTTCATCAACCCAGGCTTCGTCCCTGTGCCTACAGACCCCACTACTATTTTCGAACAGATCAAGGATTTGGTGGCTCAGGGCAAATTTGACACGGAGAATTTCTGTTTCAATACTTTCACTCGGAAACCGTTGAGATCTAAATACTCCAAACACAAACAGGCCCTTGTTGCGAGATTCGACCACTACTGTCCTTGGGTGTACAACGACATCGGTGTAAGAAATCACAAACTTTTCATTACGTTTGTCTACTCGTTGCTTGCGGCAATTGCCCTTTTATCCTCACTGCTCTTCAAGCTCTTCGAGATTTCGGCTGAGAAAGCAGGCTACGAGTCTGATGATGACTTGCAATGTCTTGTCTTGACGGGAAATCTTTGTGCCGGGTACACTTTGCATCCATTTTTGTTCAATTTGATCGCCTGGTGCTGGTTTCAAGGAGTCTGGATATCGTTCCTCTGTGTTGTGCAGACTTTCCAGATTTTCAAAGGACTCACCACCCACGAGTTCAGCTCGCTCAACAAACAGATGTCGTCTCCCAAATTGACCCACTCGACCGTGCCTGGCGACTTCGGAGGCGCCAATGCCAGAAACGCTTCAAATGCCGGTCACAGAGGCCATAAGCATGCTGGCGGTTTGGGGGCTTGTGGCCGACTTCTTGGCTTGGACCAGTTCTTCATGACGGTGAAAGTGGCTTTCATGTCGCTCTTTAACATCACCTCTCACAACGAGAGCTACAAATCCATTGAAAGCTTTGAGATCCCTACCGATTTCGGCTGGAGACAGAACTGGCTTGACTTTTGGTTCATAGGAGACATCACGTGGAGAAGCTTGTTCTTCCTTCCGATAGAGGGCGAGAACAACTTGAACGGCCAGATCGTGGACTACTACAAGCTCTTCGAGTTTCCTGCAAAACACAGTGGTTCCGACGCCGTCTAGTGCAGGTTTAATCCACGAATGCTAGGGCCCATTGGGGTACCTGTAGCAGTAGAGTAGAAGCGTACGGCATCCTGCACAAGGGCTTAGCATGCGATGAGATGAGCCTGTCATCTCCGCACACTCCCGCTCTGGGCAGACTGCTCTACAATGGTCGACTGAACAACACAAGGTGACTATAAGCACAACACTCATCGTAATGAAGTGTAACTTGTCAGACTGCCGCTTACACCCACCCTTTCATGATTCTTCCGAAGAAGCGTTCAAAAAAGGGTCAAGATCATCGCTCCTTTGGCGGTGCACACTCGCGAGGAGTGGCTCCAGGTCAAAGGCAAACAAATGTAGATGACCAGACCGCAAAGAGTCGTGGCCAAGCTAAATGTGTTCTCACTTTGAGGGCGTAAGGGTATCTATCTCATCAACCAAGTTTGAAACAGTGGCTCTTTAAAAAAGAGACATGTGGAACGTGACCTATAGAAATGATCCTATGAAGTACGTCGACAAGGAAAAAAAAAACTGTGGCCGGGCTCCCTGCGTTTATATACTTTGGCTCGCATTTCCGGGTAACACCCACGACGCATAACTTGCATGATGCGGTGTGTTAGGGCTGCCAGCACTAGCGCCACCCACGTTGACAAAAAAAGAAATCCTGGGCTGGGCCAGATCTTAGTTATGTAAGCGTAGATTGTATTTACTGTGATTTTTAGGCACTCCGGCATATAAGCGTGCCGGTCAGTTTCACCTGCACCGTTGCTCGTCTCGGACAGACCAATGTTCAGGATCCCAGACAATCCGTTCCAAAACACCACGTGTCCGTTGACAAATACCGGAAGCTGCAATGTGTTGAACTGTCTCTTTCGGCACCCAAATGTGAGAAAGGCTCTGGAAGCCACCCACGATTCCAAGCGTGTCAAGGTGGCAGCTGCAAACGAAACCAAGAATGTGGTGGTTGATAATAAGACTCAACAAAACAAACAAGCCAAGCAAGGAGATCGAACCGAACAAGCCCCAGCTACTGCAAGTGTGAAGCCAGAAAAGGATTACCTGTTCGTTGTGCCAAAAGACATCACCACAGATCTCCACATTCAGAGATATACACGCCACCACAATGCCAAGCGGATTGCCAAGTTCAAGGAGACACTCAAACATGCCACGCCAAACAAGGAAGCAATTCGCATTGAACATGAGATCGCTTCATCAAGTACCAGTGTCCAGGAATACCAGGCCAAAATTGATGAGTACCTTGGCATTAAAAAAGTCACCAAGAGGGCTGATCCTAAGTGTGTTTCACCAATAGAAGTCAATCCTTCGCCAGCGATGTTGCCGGTACGCAGAAAGTTTATTGAGCATTTTGCAGATGCCATCAAACTAACAAAGCCGGAGTCAGAGACTCCTGTCCTAGATGCCATCGAATTGGAGTACAATGTTGCGTGCTCATCCACAAAGATCACCTACAATATCGAGATCAGAAAAAAGCTCGCCGAAATCAAGAATCCCGAGAAGTACAAGAAACGAGAGATCAGCAAGCCCTCCAAACAAGACTACTTATTGGAGTTACAAGCGACAGTCATACCCAAAGAGAAGCTCGTCAAATATGGCTACATAATGGACATTCCGGATGCTATCACTGAAGTCAATCCCTTGAGACAGTGTCGCCGATGCAAATGTGAATTCAAGCTCGAAAACGCCTACGAAAAACTAGATTGCAGGTACCACGAGGGGAAATTGATCAAAAACCAGACTGGCGTGCGGATATACCTGTGCTGCGGTGGAGTATTGGGAGAAACAGATACAGAGCCATGCACCAAGTCAGAATACCATGTTTTTTACTGGTCAAATCCCCAAGAAATGCACCACGCCATTCCGTTTCGCAACACTCGGGATATATGGGGAACCAAAGAAGGTAGTTTACAGGCCGTGGGAATTGACTGCGAGATGGGATTCACTACGAATGGTTTTGAACTTCTTAGAGTGACGGCCATGGACTTTTTCACCGGCGAAGAAGTTTTGGATATCCTAGTGAAACCGAAGGGCCAAATTCTCGATTTAAACACGCGATGGTCGGGTGTGGCGGAAATCAAGAATGAAGCTCTCAGCTTTGAAGATCTGATTACGCTTCTCGGTGAAGTCATCGACAGCAATACCATTCTCGTTGGCCATGGGCTCGAGAATGACGTGAACGCCATGCGGCTTATCCATGAAAAGGTCGTTGACACAGCGGTGTTGTACCCTCCTCACAAAACGTCGCCCACCTTTCGGTTTTCCCTCAAGCAACTATCGTTCCAGTACCTTAGCCGGAACATCCAATCAGGAGAGCACGATAGTGGAGAAGATTCCTTGGCCGCAATCGATGTTGCTAAATATTTCATCGAGAAAGAGATACAGCGTAAAAAATCGTTGCCTGCTCTTTGATATACACAGAAGATGATGGTCACTCGAAAAGACGCACTTTCAGGTTCTTTTTCAACGCGTTTTCCTTCTTACAATAAGGCGTTTTTCCAGATTGGCAGAAGAACTCACCTGAAATGGGAATCTGGACTTTGGTGATTCCCTTATCAAAGACGGTGTCGAAATCCGAGTTCAACAACCTGAATGAGCATTTATCAGGTACGGATACCAGAACCTGGAGATTCACTTCCAAGACACTTTCACGGTACATCACCTGCATCAACTCGAAGAAGCGGTTATCGCATTCCAAGTCATAGTTCAAGTTGTCGAAGTCATAGAATTGGAAGTCGAAGTCGGGTAGTTCCTGAATGTACGCCAGGCTTAACACAAGCAACTCCGCAGGGACCTGGTCCAAAGTGCCATGGACACTTTGATGGAAGTCGGGGAATGGAGTCACCACGCTTACAAATCGATTGTTGAGATTCAAGTTGCACAAGGATGCTGGGTACTCGTTATGGCTCACGGTAAAGGATTTTATGAAATAGCGGATGGATGATTTCTCCACACAGAAGGGATCGCTGGTGAACTGAAGAGCAATACTATTGTAGTTTGCAATATAACTGGAGCTGGGTTTGGCATTGCGATTGTAAGCGTCGGTGTAAAAGGCATAAAGCATTGAGCTCACCAAAGACTCGTCGTGAGTTTTGACGGAAATCCTATGAAGCGGCTTTTGGGTGAGGTGAACACAGCCTACCAAGCCGAAAAGAAAAGCTAGGAAGATCATCGGAGCGAGTAAGGACGGAGAAGCAGGGGTTCCAGCAATAATGGGTGCAAAACGCGGCGCTCTAGTGCGCAATACACGATGTAGCGTAGCACAGAATAAATACACGATTGGCGTGGACAGGTTTCGCTGCAGACTGTGTTACATCGGTGTTTCAAGAACATTCTCAAGCACAGAACGTCGTGCGTTGTTGACACGTGCTTTGCAAAGCAGATACCTTATCCGGGGATCTCGTCTAGAACGTGCATCAGACGCGCTTCTGCATCGCCATCTAGGACGCGCACGCGCGTTTCTAACCACACCTTCTTCCTTAGCGACTTGTATCTTCTACAGGATGTCGAAAACCACGCCAAGGAAAAAGACGTTGGCTCCAAAGGGAGGCAGCTCCAATAAGAAGCAACTGTCGTTGATGGCATTCTTCAAGCCAGCGGCTAAGGGAGAACAGCCTGCGAGTTCATCTCCCTTAAGGGGCAAATCTCATAATGAAAGCGACAAGGAAAACGACTCGATTCCAGACACTCCCATGACGTCCGAACACGACCCTGCTACCAACAACCGCTCGGATCTCAAGTCTTCACCCATCAAGGGCAAGGATCTGAGAACTCATGACCCCTCAGCGCTTGGGACTGAAGATAAGACGGAAGTTGAGGAAATCGAAGACAAGGTTGGGGAAGTGGAGACTGGGGTCCAGGAGTTAGAATTGAAGACACCCGAGAAGACGGACGCAATCGTTGCAAGAGACAAGAGGGCCAAGAGGCAGATCTCGTATGCTGAGGAAGATTCCGACGACGACAGTATTCCGGTTGGCAGAAAGAGGAAAAGAGCCGTGCAAAGTGACAACGAAGATTCAGACTTCTCGCTAGATCCAGATGCGGAGAATGCAGATGATCATATGAGCGATTTCATCGCAGACGAAAGTGACGCTAGCGCAGAGGAAAAGAGCGCCCTGGACGAAGACGAAGAAGAAAGTACCAAATCTGCCAGAAAAAAGGTGACAAGATCAGTACCAGCTAAAACGAAAGAACTGGCGGCCAGAGAATCCGCATTAGGGTCCAAGTTTGTTGCCGGCTCATCCTACGTATCTGCACAGCCAACAACACCAAAGCCTCAGGCCAAAGCCAAGCCGGCCAAGAAGAGTTTTGAGAAAGAGAACGAAGAAAGGTATCAATGGCTCGTCAACATCAAGGATGCGGAGAAACACAGTCCCGATGACCCGGAGTACGACTCTCGTACCCTTTACATTCCCTCATCTGCCTGGGCAAAGTTTACCGCCTTTGAAAAACAGTATTGGGAGATCAAGAGTAAGATGTGGGACACTGTGGTGTTTTTCAAGAAAGGAAAATTCTATGAGCTATATGAAAACGATGCTCAAATTGCAAATACTCAGTTTGACTTGAAAATCGCCGGCGGTGGTAGAGCAAACATGAAATTGGCAGGAGTTCCTGAAATGTCCTTCGAATATTGGGCCAAGGAGTTCATTAGCCATGGATACAAGGTGGCCAAGGTCGACCAGAAAGAGTCTATGTTGGCCAAGGAAATGAGAGGTGGCGGCCGCAAAGAGGAAAAGATCATCAAAAGAGAACTCACAGGTGTTTTGACTGGTGGAACACTCACCGATATGGATATGATCAAAGACGACATGGCAACCTATTGTATGTCTATCAAAGAGTCGACTTCGAAAGCAGGCGAAAAAGTCTTTGGTGTGTGCTTTGTGGATACCGCAACCTCGGAATTAAACTTTATCGAGTTGGTAGATGATGAGGAGTGCACCAAGTTGGACACTCTTATCACCCAAATTAAACCGAAGGAGATTTTATGTGAGAAACACAATTTATGCTCGACGGCCTCGAAGATCATCAAATTCAATGCTCACAACTCACACCAGATCTGGAACTACTTGAACCCCTACTCCGAGTTTTGGGATTATGACACTGCTTTGGAAGCATTGGTGACGGCCAAGTATTACGATGCAGAGGATCTCGATGACTTCTCGAACTATCCCCAGCCATTACTCCAACTCAAAGAGCTCCCCGTTGCCTTCAACGCTTTTGGTGGCTTGTTGTACTACCTCAGAACTTTAATGCTTGATGAGAGCATCATGACCATGGGCAATATGAAGGAGTACGAAATCTCCAAAAGCACGGCTACGCATATGTTGTTGGATGGTATCACTTTGAACAATCTTGAAGTGCTCAATAATTCTTTCGACGGTGGCGATAAAGGAACCTTGTTCAAATTGCTTAATAGGGCAATCACACCTTTTGGCAAGAGAATGATCAAGAATTGGGTTCTTCATCCTCTCATGAAGGTTGAGCTGATAAACAAGCGCTTGGATGCAGTCGATTTTTTGATGCATCATGAGCCTGAATTGAGAGCATTTCTCGAATCTAGTCTCCAGCGGTTGCCAGACTTAGAGCGCTTGATTTCACGAGTTCATAGCAAGAACCTTCCGTTCAAGGAATTCTTGAAAGTGATTGAAGGCTTCGAGAACGTTTCTAAGATCTTCAAAAAATTGAGCAGTCATGACTTGAAGGACTCAGGAGCCCTTCAGGAATTCGCGAGTTGTTTCCCTGCTGAGCTCCACTCATTGATCGAATCGTGGGAAGATGCCTTCGATAGAGTTGAAGCATTGCAAAATGTGGTTGTTCCAGCCAAAGGAGTTGATGCCGAGTTTGACGAATCAATTGGCACAATTCAGAGTTTGGAAGTGCAATTGAACGAGCACCTCAAAGCTTATAAAAAGCAGTTCAAGTCTCATGAAATCTGTTTTAAGGACTCGGGCAAGGAGCTTTACTTGATCGAAATGTCGACAAAGATCAAAAACGTCCCCAAAGATTGGCAGCAAATGGGTGCAACTGCCAAAGTCAAGAGATACTGGTCACCTGAGGTGAAGAAGCTTGTTCGTGAGCTTATGGAGCAGAAAGAGACTCACAAAACGGTTTGCGAAAATATCAGAACCAGACTCTATGAAAGATTCGATACGAACTACAAAACATGGGTGACGGTGATCAAAGCCGTAAGCTGTATTGATGGACTCGTGGCATTGACAAAAACCTCAGAGAACATAGGGTTTCCCCTGTGCCGGCCTACATTTAAGGCCAGTGATGCTGGATCCATGTCGTTCAAGGAGTTGAGACACCCTTGCTTCATGGGCAGCTCAGAATTCATCCCCAACGACGTCAACTTGGGAGGGGAACACGCTAACTTCGGATTACTTACTGGAGCAAACGCCGCAGGAAAGTCCACATTGATGAGGACAACAGCATTGGCTACCATGCTTGCCCAGATTGGGTGCTATCTTCCAGCCGAAAAGGCGGAGTTGAGTCCTGTTGACAAGATTATGACGCGGTTGGGTGCCAATGACAATATCATACAGGGAAAGTCCACCTTTTTCGTGGAATTATCGGAAACCAAGAAGATCTTGAGCAATGCCACTCCCAACTCCTTGGTGATTCTCGACGAATTAGGTAGAGGAGGGTCTTCTAGTGATGGATATGCGATTGCAGAGTCTGTGTTACATCACTTATCCACACACGTACAGCCACTTGGATTTTTCGCAACTCACTACGGCAGTTTGGGCTTGGCTTTCACCAACCATCCACAGATCCGGCCCTTGAGAATGGGAATCATTGTGGACAACGATTCCAGAAACATTACCTTCTTGTACAAGCTTGAGGACGGCACGGCGCCTGGATCCTTTGGTATGAATGTTGCAGCCATGTGCGGCATTTCGAGCCAAATCGTGGATGCAGCCGAGGTCGCAGCCAAAAAGTACGAGCAAACGTCTCGCTTGAGAGAAAGCCTCGATAGAAATACCATACCCCTCAGTTTGGGATTGCAAAGTGACTTTTCCTGGTTGTATGGCCATCAAGGTGAACTTTCCAAAGATATTTTGCGCTATGAGGAGCAGGAAAAAAGGAATGCCCTCAGCTGCATGTTCCTGATGATCGATTCTTTATGAGCAGGACAAGATTGCCAGTGCTCATTTCCAACTCGCGCAACACTTCCTTACAGACATACATTCGGATTTTGTTCAGCAAGCCTTTTGTTCACTAACACCGAAACCCGTGCACCGACAAAATGGCCATCAAAAGCTCCATCAACCTCCTCCTCCTTTCCTTGGCCCTTGGTGGCGGGATCATGCACTCTTACGTGGTGTCACCAATTGCATTCAAACACATGTCTAGAGAGGAATTTGGAAGCTTGCAAAGCAAGATCTTTCCTCTTTACTTCCTTGGCCAAGCTGCCGTGCCTGCTTTGCTCGGCTTGACTTCTCCATTGCCGCTACGCTTCGCTGGCCCCTTGTTGGGCGTGTCTGCAGCGGCCGGCGCCTTGAATTATGTGTGGATTTTGCCAGAGTCCCACCGAATCAAGGAGCAAAAGAAGAAGCTTGTGGCAGAAAAAAAACACGAGCAAATTGTTGACGGACAGGCGGGTGTCTCGGAGGAGATGAAGCAATTAAACAAACAGTTTGGAATGTACCACGGCATCTCATCCTTGCTCAACTTGGTTTCTATTGTGACCCTTGGAGTCTACGGTTTTGCTTTGGGAGCAAGAATTGTTTAACTAGGTAATGTAGCTTTTTGGCCATTGTCCGACTAGTCTGATTTCTTTTCCAATCGTTTCTTCTCAAGCGCCTCCTGTTCGAGCTCCTCTGCATAAATCGTTGGGTAAACGAAATTCATCAAAACGGCAACAGAAACCACTAAATTTACCAAGAAGACGCCAAAACGAAAGTACATGGTGCTGGAGGGAAGATAAGGGTCGAGAACCCACTGCCTCATAATCCACGCATAGTGACACAAAAGATAAAGTATAGTGCCGAAACCTGCGGCAGACATTTTGATGTCTTTGACGTTTTTAGCCGTCAATTTCGGAAGGGGCTGGCGCTGTGGTACGGTTGTTCTGCCGGACATGATGTTGTGTCCTGATGAGCTTCGCGTTGCCGGGCATGTGTAGAGTGCAGTACCAGACTTGGAAAAGGCCATTAAAATTAATAAATACGGAAATTAACCAAAGCCAAGCATGCTGATTAGCTCGGAAAAATCCGGGATTCCTCGTCGATAAGATACTTTCTTATCTGCGAGAGGGTTCCACCAAGCTTTTTGAAGATATTGACCTTGAAGTTTTGCTCGTAGAGGAAATTCATGATCAACTCACCCATTTTCAAGACGTAAAGCGACTTATCTAGCGTGCGCCCAAAGTAGTTCTCAAAATTGGTTTCTGGATTGCTGAGGCCACTGTTGGCATCCAGAAGTATCTCGCTATGGCTACCGCTCAGAAAGAGGTAGAGGCTAGTCAACTCAGAACCGAGATGTGAGCTTTCATACTGGGATCTGAGGTGTTGTTCAAACTTGGCCAAGAATCGGAGCATAGTAATGAACTTGATGTTGAACTGCCTCGTGAATGCAGCATCTCCGGTGTTCCACGAGGAGTGGTTTCTCTTGGCCACGTGCAATGAGAAGATGGAGAAAATCACGAAGATATGGAATAACACTTGCGAGTGAATAGGTGTCTTTGTCCTAAAGAAATCTTCGTAGATTTTCAATCCAAACGTTTTCTCGAAAGACTCACATAATTCCTTCTCATCGTGAATCGACTCATTGACCAACTGCTGGAACAGAACATTAATATTGGACACCGGTGCCTTCGCCTTGATGCGGGGCCCTTGTACTCCAAACTTCAGTTCGACTTCCTCAGTCCTGTAGAGAAAGAGTTTGGAGATCATGATACAGTTATCGATGACCTTCAAGAACTGATCATCGCGGATCGTGTTCATTGACATTAAGAGACCGAAGTAGGCCTCCTTGAGCACCTCGTAGTTTTTGAGCCAACTTTGCTCCTTGACCTGCTTTAAGTCGGCGATGGCGCAAATTTTAGTGAAGCTAACCAAAATTGAGAAATCAACCTTCTCACAGTCGGCGCTGCCATGGCAAATGAAAGTTGTGGCCGGATCGTTCTTTGAAGATTCAACAAAGTAGGTCATGCTGTCCAAGATGGACCCAATCTCAACATCACTGTAATTCCTCAATTGTCCCGTCTCATACAAACCCTTGGCCATAATCTTAAAGCCAAACTTGCTCATGTTTGAGAGCTTCGACACAAGGTCATCGCCATAGTCATTGTTAGCAAGACTGTTCAAAGTGTCTTTAAATTGGATGGTGTTGTTTGCGTGTCGAGTCAAGTAGTAGTCGAGATTTTCCTGATACAGTCCATTTTTGAGATGCTCTTTGAGCTCCCCGATATCGTAAAACCTCCACAAGAATTCATCGTTGGTATTAGGCACGGTCAAAGAACCGAGGTCGTGTGCACTTAAAGTGAGCGGCACGTTGAACATCATCAAAATGAAGTTGGTGAGTTGGTAAATTGCTAACACGGTTCTGATCTGCGACTGCAAGTTGATGTTGTTCTTGAACTTGAGAGCATCAGTAGCATTATTGTCTTCCTTGACTGCCTCGTAGTTCTCTAGATCCTCCCCATTAATACCAAAGAAGATCTCGTTGTTCTGCTTGAGTGACGTTTTGACCAATGAGTTGAGTGCATTCAATTGTCTTATGACAATATGAACATTGTTCTCATTATCGGAGAAAAGACCGTAGACGACAGATAAGAGAAGCGACTGAATCAACCAGAGTGGGTTCGAGCTCTGCGCTCCCGAATCATTCTTGTTGTTTTTTCTGCTCTCCAAGTAAATGTGAATGGTTCTCCTGGAAGCTTCGTATAAATTTTCAGACTCGCTCTTCCTATTGACAAGCAACGCTCCAATTGTTGCAGCCAAAAGAGGCATGCAGACTCGAGCACTCTCATTTTCAGGACTTTCGGTAGAGGTCATGCTCATGATCTCAAATTCATTCAACTTCGATGCATGTATGAAGGGATAGAATGATAGGAATTTGGAGATGAAAGCTTGTAGAAAAGATTCCATTCGCTCGTTTGATGGGATTGTGGGAGACACAACATCGCTGATAGGGTATTTGTAAAGGGCCTTGTTGATCAAATGCCTCAAGTTCTTCGTGTAGAGAGAGGTTCTGCTATACCCCACGCCGTCGCTTTTCCTCCGGCTGCTGTCAGGTTCACAATTTTTGAGCATCTGCGTTTGAGCTCCTACCTGATTATTGTTCCCGTATGTGAAGGAAGGAGACATCACTGCAGGTGGAGTTGAAGAATCGACCCCTGAAGAAGAAACCAGTGGATTATCACCGTAGAATGAGTAGCCCGCAGGTCTGAACCTAGATCCTGTGTCAAAATCACGGCCCAACTCATCTATATCATTCAAGAAATTGAGATCGAAATCAACGCCACTTGTGATAGTGGCGGGCATCTGGCTTTGCACGTTTGGATGTTCCAACTCCATCAAATCCAAATCAAATTCCTGTTTTATTGGTGAAAGTGGCATTGGTGGTTTTTGTTTGGACGCTTGTTCCCCATACATGGCATCAGGGATTCCGTAAAAAGAGTATCCGTAGTCTCCAAAGTCTGCATTGAGATCCACATGGCTGCTTGCTGATGGAGCCGATGTTGGTCCTGGCCCGCCTATACTCGGCTTATGAGACATGAACGGGGCTCCGGCCGAAATGGAGTCATGGGTGTTCACTGATGTGTTGGATGCGACACTATCAGAACGCATGAACTGAACAGGACCGCCATTACCCAAGAGAGAGGGATTCCTGGAGATTTCAGCGTCAATCATTGAGGCTGTTGTGTTATCACCCATGAAAAGACGACTTTTCTGCTGAGCCATTCCCGGAATGGTACATAGGTTATTTAACCAGGAATCTTCGTCCGTTGCTGTGGATGGGAGGAGCTGAGGAGTGGAAAACTCCACATTGTCTGCAGTGTTGAGCTCCGGATACTGAGGCATTGCCATGGCGTAGTTGGGGCCGGACTGGGCAGAAAACGAGGCGCCTCTATTGCGCAGATTCATCTTATCGAGCACCTTTTTGTGGAGACTGGGATCCTTGATGGAGTTTGCACGCGTGACTCGTGGACTCTTAGCGTTATCAGCAAAGTTGCGGTTGGAGAACGAGTTCAAGTTAAACTGAACCAGAGTGTCTTTGGGAGCTGGCGAGTTGAAGGAAGGCGGAGAATGGAAAGAGCTTGTGGGCGTGCCTTCATTCGAGTCATGAGAATCACCATCGAAGTAGTCGAGGTTGGACCCAGAGGGACCACCTTTGATCAGCTTCCTCCGCAAACGCGCCACCGCATCGGTACAACCAGCATGTAGTTTCTGGGCGTGTCTTAAGAGAAGGTCTCTCCGGGAAAACTTGCGCTGACAGACCCCACAAGTGAAGGGTTTTTCTTTGGTATGGGAGCGCTCATGACGACGTAAATGCTCCAATCTGGCGAAAGCTCGCGTACAAGTGTTGCACACAAATAGCCGTGGTTTTCCTGACGGGGTGGTGCCATGAGAGGTGAGTTCTTTTGGCACCTTTTTCTTTGTGCCGGGGATGCTTTCCTCATAATGCAAAGGTTCCTGCGCATAGTCGCCTTTAAATCTGTCTGGTTGTAGCAGATAATCCATGTTGTGATGAATAGTGGAGAGTCGTGTCGTCATAAAAATCAAGGCCAGGTAGAAAGCGGTGGGGCTGCCAGGTCTCACGTATTAGCGGCCATAAAATGTTGGGTTTGCGAAGTGACGAACACGGAGGAAAATTGCCAAACTTTGTACCTTAAAGCACCAGTTCAGGGTCAGTGTTGGTGAAAAGGATGTGGCTGATTATTCGATCAGCGTCGACTAGGAACCTCGTCACGTCTGCTTTTTTGGGCGGCAATAAATAAATAAATAGGAACCAAGGGATGGACGAGCACTCTGAAGGAGACAGACGAGCGCTGGCAACAAAATGGCCTGATAGAGCGTTGGATGCTGGAAGTGTCGACGCAAGGGGTAAAACCGTGTACCGGGGATGAAGTATCGATGATGAGTTTTTTGTAGTTCGGTGTAGAAGAAAATGCGGGGGAATAATGACAAGTGCGACGCCTACTCAGCTTAATTCAGCGGCAGAGCCCGACATATGCGGCTCGCATTATGGGTCGGCAAAGGTTGCCGGAGCATTGGTTAGCCGTGAATTTCTCCGAAGATTCCATGCTAGGTTGCGAGTTTCACGCGTTTGTTGCATACGTCATGGAGCTGTTTCTGGTAATCTTCGAATCCGGAATACACCGAGCTACGAGGCTTACGGAAAAAGTGGCCAATAGGAACCGGGGCGGCCGTCCTGCATTTAACGCCTGCCAAAAAGGCATTACCGAAAGTCAGCGCGTTGAAGTCCTTGACCACCGGGTGGTTTTGGGCTCGCCAGCTCGCACCGCCGATTACGTGCGGTGTTTGTTGGATTTATCAGCGCCTGTTGGGAAAGTCCCGCGGAATACGGGTCAGCCGCCGCGCGCGGTCACGTGCCCAGCACCACCTCCACACGTGACGCGAGAGATCACGTGACGCGCAGTGTCACTTCTCGCGGCGGTTACGAACAAACGGGCCAAACATGTCGGTTGTTGAGATTGAGTCGGAGGAGCAGTTCACCGAACTAACGAATTCCGATGCGTCGCAGTTGATGGCGCTTTATTTCCACACGCCCTGGGCCGCCCCCTGCCAGACCATGAACTCGGTCATCAAAACCTTGGCCCAGGCAAATCCCAAAGTGTCGTTTCTTTCCATCAACGCCGATGACCAGCTGGAAATCAGCGAATTATTCGAGGTCTCCGCCGTGCCATATATCATTTTGATCAGAAACTCCACGATTTTGAAGGAGCTCAGTGGCGCCGATCCCAAGGAGTTTATTGCTGCTTTGAAGCAATTTGGCGGGTCCACCGTCCCTAGTTCCGACGCCACACCTGCTGCTGCCCCCACACCCACCGACGCCACCAAGAAAGAACCATCCGAGGAAGAGCTCAATGAGCGTTTGAAGAAGTTGACATCTGCAGCACCCGTGATGCTTTTCATGAAGGGAGCTCCCTCCTCGCCTCAGTGTGGATTCTCGCGTCAGATCGTGGCCATTTTGAGAGAAAACCAGGTCAGATTTGGCTTTTTTGACATTTTAAAAGATGATGCTGTGAGACAAGGCTTGAAGGCCTTCTCAGACTGGCCCACGTTCCCTCAATTGTACATCAATGGCGAGTTTCAGGGTGGCTTGGATATTATCAAAGAGTCGCTTGAGGAGGATTCCGATTTCTTTGCCAACGCCGTGGGGGACGCTTGATTTCCCGTAAATACATAATTTATTTCTATAATTTGCCTTGTGACACTAACATGTCTAGCTCGGGGTCATCCAGAAACTCCTCGTCGAGATCAAGATCTAATTTCTTGGGTTGGGGCTGGGACTCAATTTTGGAATCCGGGGCCCTTTTTAAATGATAGGCCATGTTTAAGATGTCCTCATTGAGCGTGTCATCTAATGTGTCGTCCAGATCTGCCGCTTCGGAATCCTCGATATCCTCACTGGCTGCGGAGTCATCATCGCAGGTGGCTTGGTGGTTGATTTTCTCGGCGATGTCCGCCAGAAATTGGGTTTTTCCACCCACATTTTCATCTTCGTCTTCCATGACTGGCAACTCCTCGTCTGCGAAAATTTTGTTGAACCTGCCTCCCACTCTGCTGTACAGACTTTGCTTTCTGCCGTGTTTGAGTCTGTATCTGAACGAGTTCTTGATCACAGGCACAAAGAATCCATCCATTAGGTTTATGTCATCGAACAGCACCGAATTTTCAGCAATGTAGGTCCCGTAAGAGGTGACTTCTCGGCGTACCTTATTTTGCTCCTTCAAGCATTTGAAATGTCTGGGGAATCTCATGGGGAGCGTTCTGGTTGTCACTGAAACTTGACTTAATTCATATCTAGTGGCTTCGAGAGCGTATCCTCCAAACCCCAGTGAATCAAGGAAGTCGGTGATGCTAAGCGAATCCACTATCTTCGCAGCAACATCGACTCCAAACTTCAGTCCGTTGTAGATGTGGTAGTTCTCGAGTAGCCCGAGTTGAAGAAGGCCTGGATTGTTGTATCGGTCCACAACTTCACTGACACCTTCCATTCCCACAGGTGTCTCGGCTGAAGTTTTGCTGCTTGAATGGATGACTTTGCCCAACGCGTAAAACAAGCTTATTTGGCCTTCTCTTGAAAAGGTATTGACAGTGAAGCCTCTGGAAACCCAAAACTCCAAATTGGCAATCAGAGATCGAACGTCTCCAGAGTCATACAAAGACTGCATGAGCTCAGCAGACGGTCCAGTACGCGGAAGACGGACTTTTTCAGACACAAGAATGCCATCTAGTGTCTTCTTCATAAATGTCTTGGCGACGGGGAGGAACTTAACCCGCTCTATGAGCCCCGTAGCGAGACCGCTGTTCAAAATGTCCCTTCCCAAGAGCGTTTCCACCGTCAAGTAGTTGTCAATGGTATAAAAGCTTCTGTTGTCAGTGGCGTTCGCTAGATCCACCTCTGTTAGACAGATCACCACCGGCGGAAAACTGTCCAGAGAGTACATCCAGTCCTGAAGGCATTTGCGGAAAGATTGTAGCGTTTCATCGTGAAACACATTTGGAAGCTCCTCGATCAAGATGACACTGGAGTTCTGTCCGCTTCGATAGCGGCATCCATCCATAAAATCCCGAAAGTGGCCCGGCTGATGCACATCCTCTACGGACGAATCGAAGTACTCAATAACGGACAAGGGGCGAATGACACTGCCACGGTCGGGGGACGTGTGTAACTCCTTCGCTAGGCACTTGATGACGGTTGACTTGGAGCTGCCTGCAGGACCGGAGAGGACAAGAATCCTGGATTTGCTTTTGGAGTTGACCATCTGTAGTAGGATCTCCCGAACCTGCTTCAATTTTTTGGGGTTGATGCACACGTCCCGAGACCGGCTCGGCGTGTATTTTTCCGTCCAGGGAACGGCGGAAGGTGGGTGCTTTTCGGGCCTCTTGGGAAAATCAATGATGTCCTCGGAGATATCGTCAATTCCTTCGCTCAGAGTGTCTTCATCCTGATGAAGAATTGCCCTCAGTCTGTTTGGCATGGGCACATTTGTTTTATGGGAAGCGCGATAATTGTTGCACCCATCGCGACTGTATAAAGTACGATTCGAGTGGACACCCAACTCGAAGCATCGCTGGAAGGTCTCTTGCAGTTTACGACTATCGCTGTTGTCCATTTCACCCCTGTAAGCATTCCATGATGGAATACAAACTCGAATATCACTCCACAGGGGAACACGCCTCTCAGTGTCGCATAGTACTCTCGTCTCTTTCTCCAGAAGGATTATTCTCACGAATTCGCTCAGAAATGAACGGGACCTGGCTTGCACCAAGGTTTTGGCCATTGTGTCCCGGATAATGCATGAAATTGGGATAGGGGGCGCTTCCCACAGGATACCCCATATACTGTACCGGGCAATGGTTTATTGAGCCAGGCACTGTTTGACCAGTCATAGGCAAAAGCCAACTCAGCAGGTCACTGAAAGTTCGTAGGTGCTGGAATGTGTAGTTCAGTTTATAGTATGCTGGCATGGGCGGACATGGCAAAAACTGATTCATTTGGTGGGGATGAGCACCCATCTGCGTTAAGTTGGCATGTGCGGCAGCTGTGGGCACCATCATTGGCTCAGGATGTGAAAAGTATGCTTCGACCCCATCTTCGACATTTCCGACCCGTGCATTGTCCATTTTCGGATCATAGGTTTCAACTTTGGGTAGATTCTCTGATTTCTTTCTCTTGCGCTGAAGCGATACGGCTGATAAAGAAGCCCTTTTAACCGCGCCGTCTGTTTGCTCAAGTCTGTTTTCCTCTGCTTCCTTGACCAGTTCGTCTTTGACGCTCTTTTCTTCAGACCTCTCCACCTTATTTTCATCAATGTCCGGAACGAGTAGAGACTTGGAACTAGTGGGCACTATCTCCATGTTCCAAAACTTACTATTGTCAGTATCCAGTGAGTCGCCGAGAAGAACCTGGTCATATTGTACTCTCACTTTTTCTTCAAGAGAGGGGAGTATGAGAACCTCAAGAAATTGACCCTCTATGCTATTCAGCTCGACGAGTCCACTCCACATTTCGCCAATGTGGCGCCTTCCTTTCGCATTGTCGGAGAACTGGATTAAAGAATTGCCCGTCAAATGCAGTAGTAAATTGATATACTCAGCATTTTGGCGCTCATAAAATTTGGAGCTGGCCCGCCGATGAACCTTGCATGTTTGGTTGTTGAACAAGAATCCCAGAGACAAGGCACAAATTGGATGATAGGATTTACTGCACGTTCCCGCAGAACATTGAAAACACGCACCTTGTGAAATCCCCGATGCCAGAAACTTGTTGGGGAGATGGCAGTGGAGACATTTCAAGCTGCGATAAGACCTGGCAATATCGTTGATTCCAATGATGCGATTTGTCTCTGATTCCGAGAGATACTGGGGAAACGCCTCACTGCATATCCTATGCACACGTGGCTCTTCGCCAGTTTTCAAACCAGCATCACATGGGACTAACTCAAATTGTCTAAACTTGAGCATCTCCTTCGGTAAATCGATAGGACAAAGAACGCACTGAGTTTTAGGCGCCGTTGCTCTTTTTTTCCTCACTGGCTTGCAGTCAGCACGCTGACTATTGCAAAGCTCCTCGTCATAGATCGTGGTGTCCGAGATATCGTAGGGCACCCCCTTGAATTTGCACAAAATCTGCTTGTAGTTGATGCCAACAGAATCTCCGATACATAGGCACTTCTTTGTTTTAGCGGCGTATTCGAACCACTCATCAAGTGCAAAGTTTACCGACTCCGCCAAGTTATACCCATAGTTGAAGCCGGAATGATATCCATACGGATACGTGATGATAAACTCGCCCTGGTTGTGGACGATTTTGTTGCAGTTTATTCCGTTTTTCTCGAGAAATGCAGGGGAAGCCATAAACGTCTTGTGGCGAAGAAATTCCAGGCAGTTTTTGTAGTCTTCATCAAAAATCTCTTTCATGAGGTTAAAGAACTTGGTGCTGTCTTCTTGGGAGATTGAGTACCATTGTTTCGGAGCGCCCAAGTGAAGGTAATTGATGGAGTAGAGATCCTGGTCTTCAAGGTGCCACGAGAAGGTGGCTTTCCACAATCCAGCATAGAGATACGCATCGTTTACACCCGGGACTTTCTCGTCCATCAAATCGAGCAAGTTCGGAAGATGTGCCACGTTCCAGCTTTTTATGGAGTCATGAAAAAGAGACCCTAGCACATCTGCACCGTACATGGGCTCTGCATAACCCAAGGATCTCCAGTACATTTGTTCTAGTTCATTACACCTTTCGTCGGTAAACCCGGAAATGTCAATGTTGAAGTGCAGATCAAGGGTCTCTCCGAGGATGTCCTTATTCAGTCTTTTGGAACGATGGCCGTCTTTGGCCCGGGTAGTTGGAGTGTTGGGGTCTGATGCCGGCGGCCCAGGGAAACTGCGTCTCTTATTGTGAGCAGGCGGCTGATGATTAGGCTTTTTAGATAGTTCGAGCCATTGTGATAGACTGTACTTTCTTTGGCGCTCAACATTCTGTGACGAATACACTCCCTTGAATCCCGCTGTAGAGTTGATGTTCTGCACAATTGGGTTTCGGATCACCACATTGTTGAGATTCTCCGCCGTGTATACGGTGCTGAGTTCGGCTTGCCATTCCGCTGGAGGAATGATTTTGATGATGCCGGACTTCATGCCATAATGGTTCACCGCCTTGTTGAATTTGTAAAAGTCTTGGAATTGTGCTAGCGAGGGCTTGAAAACAGGAATCCCCCCCGCATAGTATGCTGGCGTGATCACAAGGTTGGGGTCTCCCTTGTAGCGCTTCTCCATAGTGGCGTGTCCCCGCGAGAGGTGCACCTGTGCAACGAGAGATCACGTGACCCCGATAGAACACAGAATCTTTCTGGGGGGCGTCCGGCGGTGCCAGGGATGCAGCAGGAAAACGGTAGCGGCGACCGGGCTGGAACTCACCCACGGCGGAGATTCAGCGTGTGCTTCGGGTGTGCCTAGGTGCAGGACATGATATAAGTCGGTGAGCCTGTAATACTCCATCTTCCACCACCATGCCCGAACTCAAGCGCCGCCCCAACAATGAGCGTATATCCAAATCCAGAGCAGCCAAGGCTTCTGTGCTCACGGGAATGACGGTGGCTTGTTTTCTTCTTCTCTGTTACCACTTTTGGTGGTCGTTTGGCGCCTTTTATGAGAGACGCTTCGGTGGCGCCTCCATGTCGTTTGTGCTTCTATCAGCCGGATTGGCTGTGGATATCTATGTGATAATCAAGGTGTTGCTTTTATTCGAGACCCGTATGCTAAGCAATAACATTGACGCAGACCATAAGAAGTATATTTGAGATGGCTCGGCGACAGGGAAGCGCAATTTCTCCGAGAAGAGGGAGAAAATCGTGACTGTGTGTGGAAGAAACTTGAATAGAATATAAATAGCAAAGGAAGTTGTGTTCATTTGATCGTTAACTATGGGCTGGAGGGTACTTGAAGAATACTCCGGGATTTTTTATAACTTGTTAGCTCCAGAGGAGGATCCACCGGCTTCATGACCCCAATGAAGCTGACTTCAGCGTCATCCTCAGAATCTGAAACATGTTCCTGCTGTTCCAGATAAAGCTCTTTTGGGAGAAGCCTCAAGATGAATCTAGATTTTTGCGCAAGCTCCACATGGCCACGGATCTCCACAACATCGCTCAAGGCTTGGGCGCAAGGTTTAGTGGGCGAGTCTTGTAGAAATTCCGGCTCATTTTGTTCTCGGCTTTCTTCAAATTGCCTGTGTTCCTTTTTCAAGGGCAGCACGTCCGCTGATTGCGAGCTTTTCCGAGACTTCTTGGCTGAGAGTGGAGACGAGGAGATTTGTAGATGGTCCGGCCATTTAGTAGGGGTTTTAAATACATCCTCGATCTGAGAGTCGATGGGCGACCCTCCGGGCTCCAGATTCCCAATGCCAGCCAAGGTATCACAGGCTGGCGCAAAAGCAAGGCTGGTCAAGATGTCCACGGAGTTTGAGTCCACTTTTTGATGCAGCGATGAGCGGGGGTCTTTTTCGAACTTGTAAACCGTGACTGGTTTCAGGTTTTGTGGAGCCAGCGGCGTGGCTTCACGAGACGTTGCCGAGCTCTCTAGGCTTCTTGCCATCGCCCGTGCGATCACACTATCTGAGAGCTCTGCCATATCTGGTTCCGAGTCCTCCACTACGGCGCCAGACTCCAAGCTTTTTTGCCCAGCTGTGGGGCCATCAGAGAGTAATGGGTCTTGTTGAGACTCTCCTAGAACCTGCGAAAGCGTGAAACAAGACTGGCCATGGAACGGTTGCGCAGGCTCTTCAATGGTGGTTTCATTTGCAACATCATCCTCATCCAAATCATACAACCATCGTATATCCTCCGTGGTCAATTCACTGCTGGGCTGACGAGAGGCCTGAGTCCAGATCTTGCCTCTTTCATCAACACTTCCCGTTTCATCCCCAAGCAGGCACTCTGATTGTCTTAATGCCCTCAACTGTCTGTTGATCGTCTTTAAACTCTTTCTGCTTTTCTTGCTAAGATGAGGAAACCGTAGCTTGAGTTTCTCCACAAAACTCTTCCACTCCGCCTCGGAAAAGAGTGCATCTGGCTGACCGCCCAACCGCCGCGATAGGAGATGCGGCTGCGCTGTGGCAGACTCAATTTTAGTTATGAAGTCACTCATCTTCTGCGTGTCTCCGGTAAAGTAGTCCAAAATCCCCTGCGTGTTGGAGATCTTCTTATTGCCCAATGTCTCGCGGACAAACGCGCTGATGGAGGTGATTTTGCGGCCGCCGGCTGACTTCTTTCTCTTTTTGGACTTCTTCATGGACTTTTCTTGAATTTTGGGTCGTTTGGTCAAATCCAGGGGCTCTTTAAACCGCTTGAGTTTCTGTACGGTGGAGTCCACGCGCTCCTGATCTTCATGTCTAGACTGGATCTGTGTGGAAAGAAAATAAAGCGACGGCTCATCCAGTGTTTCGGCTTCTGTCATATCTGCCTTTCCACGGGCTTCTGGAGTTGTGCCTGCAAACTCTTGTAGGTGCTAATACAATGCGCATTGTTCGTTACTATGCTGCACACTGCATAGAGTGCCTTCTACTTCACCTATGTGTGGACCTTTATTAGCTGAGCGGGTTCACTGGCTTGATTTCCCACGTATTGCTTTTCTTGTTGTATGACGCCACTTCCTGGATCGTGTGCTTTAAGATGCTCTTAGTGTAAGCCTTGAATTCCCGCTTGGCCAATTCGGAGAGCGTTCCTATGGTAAAGTCGCTATTGCTCTTGATGAACTCACGGAGACTTTCAAGAACTTTTGCGTCTTTGATGACAGGCTTCAGTGGCGTCAAGATGTTGGGGTTGGGTGGGTCAGATACTGCTTTGACAGGCGTACCAAGCAGTGGTACGGAGGTGACCTTTTTCTCTTTTGCCGCCGCTAGAACCGCCGGGAGCGGGGCGCTCCAGTAGTTTTTGAAGGGATCAATGGGGAAATCGATATCAAAATCCAATCGTTCGTACCTCAATTCTTCCATTGTTGGCAGGTTCCCATTGTTCCATAAGCATACTGATTGCAAGGGCCCGATATGCGCTCGATTTTTCACCGCTTCATTATTGTCCACGAAATCGTCCATTTCGTCGTCTTCTGCATCTTCATCTTCTTCGTCAGCGTCCTCTCCTTCGCCAAGATCCTCCCCTTCGCCTTCATCATTCTCCTGCCAGTCGAGATCAGAGTCGTAATCATAGTCGAAACCAGTGATGGTTTTGTTTAGTGGGGTTTCAACGGGGATTTTCATGGAAAGATGCTTTTCCGAGCACCACGTACCAACATAGGGCGGTTTGGCGTTTTCGTAGAACTGCAAGTATTTGATTCTGGGGAGATTTTGCACTAGCTGGTATACTTGAGCGGGGCTCGTCTGCGATGAATTGAGTGCCTCCACAAGATCCTCTGTTTTGGTGAAGGTAGCAGCTTCTCTCGGCGGCGCTCCAGGAAACATGTCGCTTAGGGTCAGCGCTGTTGAGCCTGCATTCATGGCTTTGTCGAAGTCCTTTCTTTTCTCCTCCAAAGCATGAGGTAGTAGTTGGGCGCCTGGCATCGTGACATTTTGTTTCTGAAAAAACGGGAGGAAGTCACTCTCATAGTAAGGTACACTTTTCACTCTCTGAATGTCTTCGGTTTCACTGGAGGGCGGCGCGGAAGCGGTCTTTTTGACGGCGAAGAAGTTCGAGATCTTCATCTGGTTCCTCTCGTCCTTTTTCTTCCGCTCTTCTTCCATTCTCTTCTCTTCTTCACGTTCGAGTCGGTCATCCTCCTTTCTTCTCTTTTCCTCCTCCTGCTTCTTGCGTTTCTCCTCCTTTCTCAACCTGTCCTGTTCACGCTTCTGCTCCTTCTCGGCTTCCAAGGCCTCTCTTTTAAGTTTTTTTTCGAGTTCCTTCTTCTCTCTTTCCTCTTTCTTGATGCGAAGCTGCTCTGCCTTCTGCACTTCTTTGGCCGCCCGCTCTGCCTCGCGCTGCTTTTGCTTTTCCAATCTCTCCAATTGCTTTTTACTGATCGGCTCTGCCTGCTCATTTGTAGCTAGATTGGGCGGACTGATGTGCGTAGGCTGGTATCCCAAAATTGGCCCTTGTTGCAGAGTCTGGCCTGGGAAGGGCACCTGCGGTGGATGCGGGTAGGGAGTTTGGCCTGGGATCTGTGAAAAAGGCCGGGAGAATACTGGCGGCAAATGCGGCGGCGGACACATTGCCGTACTGGCATACCCCTGACCTAGATTCGGGTAGGCGTTGTATGGAACGTGTACTGGTGGCAGAGCCATTTGCTGAGGAACATGTGTATCGAGAGACTGCTGAGGAACACGTGTATCGAGAGACTGCTGAGTTTGAGCCTCGGGCTTGTGGCGCTTGGGTTCGGGATCGTGGGGGCTAGATGGCGCTTCACTTTTCCTTATCTCTCCTGAATGGCCGTTGGCATGTTGCACCCCTGGTCCGTTTGGATGAGGGTTTGAGATGCCTGCCATGAGACGCGAGGCCTTTCTTTCTGGTGGATCTATTGTATGTGAGCGAGCAGCCTCGGATCGCACATGCCCACCGGAAGTGCTATGATTCGGTGTGGGGGTATCTAGCGGCTGTTCCATTCTGATGGGAATTAATTCGTGGAGCGGACGCGTGTGGTTTCGAGAAGTGCAGGAAGCTGCGATGCTCTGATGGCGTACCCAGACGGCGTGAACACTGGGGTGGGATGCGAAGAAAATTGTGCTTGGCTGCAGGAGGATGCTGTTGGGATATTGTTTAGCGCCGGTCTACTACCTGCTATGAGTTTTGCCCATGATTGCAGGACTATTGCCACCTCCGTCTGTATGCACGTGCCGCGGAGATAGTATCACCCTTTACTAGCGGCTACACTCGGGCTTGTTTCTTGCGCTTCCACCAACGGGCATTTTCTCCGCACTTTTCGTCGCTCAGCTGTGCTAGTGCTATCGTGCTCGTTTCTAGTGCTATCGTGCTGCTGGCGCCTATGGAAGCTTTGAACTTGATGCCGGGTTCCTTTCCCGGCTCCTCGACCGCCCAGGCCACACAGCCCCGGCAAATCAGTGAATCGTCGCTACATCAATACCGCTGTGAAGAATTCTCGCGAAATGAGGCTCTGGGGCTAAAGACACAGCTCCAGAGACATATGGTGGGGCAGCTAGACTCTCTAGCATACATATTGATCGTGTACCAATTGATCCGCCACACCTACTTCTCGTGCTACGTCACAGCGTTTGTCGACTGCTGTGTTCAAATCTTGCTACACGCTGGTGGTTTTGCCAACGGCGAGGGCGCCAGGATTTTCGATTCCCTTTTGGAGTTGCTGGCAGAAAGGGCCAATAGGCCGGATGCACCGGTGAGCCACACCGTGGCTATCGACTACGTGGTCAAGAACACGAAGCACCTCATATTTTTGAAGGCGGCTTTGGTCATGTCATACCACGTGTCCAACTGTCTTTTCTGGCTACAGCCCTTGGCAATTTCCGGAAAAACCTCGCTCCAAGAACACGGCCCGTTGTTCTTCATGTCGTTTCTCGGCGAGTCCATTCCCGGCATTTCAGAAAACACCACGTGGTGGCTGAAGCTTTGGCGCCTTGGGTTGGTGGAGCTTCTTTTCCTCGACGTGGTGATCTTGATGATTCAGTTGACCTTGTACCAGAGCATATACCGCCAGTCCACGATATCGCCGAGTGGCTTGCGGCTTGACGAGGAAGAAATCTACATTTTGCGGGCAAAGGGTATTTCGGCAGATGCGGCAATGCCGGCCACTGAAGTGCCTGATATACTCCACGTCAAGCTCTACGAAGCTTTGTGGGGCCACTAGGCACGCGGTCTAGGACATAGCGAGACATCAACGAATGAACAGCAAAGCGCGAGTTTCCTTGGATTTCCACACCCGTGTTTGACCAGAATTCCAAGCTGCCCAGGTGTTCGCGTCTATGCGCAGTCAGCGATGAAATTCGCAGCTGGAAACATACACCATGCGCCTGCCTGGTAAAAAAATCACGGCAGCTTTGGCACGTGCAGAGGCGGCCTTGGTTCTCCCACTGCCATACAAGCTCTTCTCACGCAAGCTACTCTCTCCAGAAACACCGTCTCTAGAAAACAGGCCCACAGGGTTTCAGCTCTTTGAGAAGGTCGCCGACTACAAAGCTCCAAGTACAACCAAAACGGTGTGGCGGGAATTGAGCACCGAGCAGAAAAAGGCGTTTGAACATCCAGGCGCCGACACGCTTCGCCACTACATCCGAATCAAGCATGGGTACCAGGCCATCTCCTCCAGCATTGACGCCTTCAATCCATTCTATGAAACCCAGCTTTACCCCTGGGAGATCATCAAGGACAAACTACGGCACAAGCCGATTTTCGCCGCGGATATCTATGATCAGCTCATTAATGAGGCGTTGAAACCGAAGATTCGGGCGTTGAGCGCAGAGAACCTCTACTACAGCGACATTGCTTTCCAGGAGCTCCAGGCGGAGGCAACAGAATTTCCCCATTTACCCGTGGCCACCAAGGCGGCGTATGAAACACTAGCGCAGAAGAAGAAACACTTCTACCAGAAGCTCCATGACTACAACAAGTCGAAGAAGCGACAGATGACCGCATGGGACGAGCACGTACGCCAGCATTACGCCAAGGCCACAGGCAGTCCAGCAGAACGCAACAGGCTCTTGTCACAATTGTGGAGACAGCAACCTCGCCCGAACATACATCTTCCCAACAAGACGCGTGCATTTCGGGAGAGAAGTCTCGACATCAGCACTTCAATTGTCATGGACTACATTTTTAAGGTGGGTTCGGTTGACGGATTCCGCGGTGACTGGCGCCAGTGGAAGGCTCTGGTGATGGGAAATGCACACTACTTCCACCAAGCGCTATTTCCGTACATTCTTCAGAGAACAGGCAACCATGTGACCTTTGTGAGTGACTACGCCTCATTTGAGCACCTAGGCACGTGGGACTCGGAATGAGGCCCCGAAGAAGTCGAAACCAGCCCCGATGAATTCTGAGCAGGTGCCATGTATGAAACAAGAAATATCGGGAATTGGTGTCAATGGACTGCAGATCGGAAGTGTGGAGCACCAGATTTTCCACTGCGACGCGCGTCACATCGCGTCTGCTCGAATCCACTTCTTTTCATTTCGTTCACAAGCATCCACAGCAAAAGCACAATGTCCACCTCAATTGAAAAAAAACTCAAAACGGCTGACGAGCTCAAGGTTTTTCTCCGTTCAGAAAAGGCCACTGCTCCCACCAAGGGTTCTGTTTTGGCTGCTGGTTATGATCTCTACGCTTCCGAGGAAGCAGTGATTCCTGCGCAGGGCCAGGGAATGGTTGCCACCGACATTTCAATCATTGTTCCTGTCGGTACCTATGGAAGAGTTGCCCCAAGATCGGGACTCGCTGTGAAACACGGTATTTCTACTGGTGCTGGTGTTATCGACGCAGACTACAGAGGTGAGGTGAAGATTGTTCTTTTCAACCACTCCAAAAAAGACTTTGAAATTAAGACTGGCGATAGAATCGCCCAGTTAGTCTTGGAACTGATCATCAATGCTGATATCAAGCTCATCAGCGAAGAAGAGTTGACTGCTACAGAGAGAGGCGCCGGTGGATTTGGTTCTACTGGCACCAACTAGATAACAAGAACTTAAAGGAGCTATAAATATGTACTGTAATTTTGAATTTGAGTTTGATGGCGACCCGACGGTCTCTTGGGAGCACGCTTAAGACTTTTCCTTCTTTTCCCCGGCATTCTCGGACTTGCCCGCCGTCGCATCCTCGTCGTCTTGCTCGACTTTCATGCCCTCGTTGGCAGCCTCTTCGTATTCATCTAATTGGATGTTGTCCTTAACTTGGTTGACGGTATCCTTCTCTCTGTTGTTCTCGTCGTTGATCATCTCATCCTGCTCCTTCAACATGTTCAACTTCAACTTGCTGTCGTCAGATAACTCCAACTTGGCAACATTGTAGACCTCGTCTGGGATAGACGACAAAACAGCCAACAAGGCGTCGTAGTACGTCTGGATTCCTTGCGTGTGCTCACCGTAGGTGTAAGCGGAAGAAAGAATGAGGAGCGTGGACGGAATTTTCTGCCTCAACCTCAAATCCAACCAGGTCTCCAAGTCCTCTCTCAAACGTCCAGGGGAGACATCTTGGGTCTTGATACCTCTCTGGGAACAAGCGATGTGTAGCTCTGGAACGGTCAACGACTCCACTCCCTCGTAGTCGATGACCTTGTCATCTTTGATGATGGTCAATAAGCGGTGTCTAATTTGGTAACGCAAAATCGAGTCGGTACCGTAAGGTCTGAGAGACATGTACTTGGTCATGGCGACCAACTGGTTTCTGGACAAGTTATCCAAGACCTGGTCGTTCTTGAACAATCTGGCGACCTTGGTCAAGTGCTCCTTGGTGGGGGTCTTACCAATGGAGATGATGTCGAAAAAAGAGACGAAAGCCTCTCTCTCCTTTTCTGAAACATTCTTGGACAACTTGAGCCCACCCTGCTCCAAAGTCTTTTTGATGAATTCGGATGTGTTGGCACGAGTCTTGGCCAATCTATTTCTCTTCTTCTTGATGTCAGACGAAGATTCATATGTGGATGGCAACAAGTTTGGGAAGATCTTCAAAGCAACAGGCAACAACAACTCGGCAAATGGAACAAGCACAAACATCGAGAAAGGAATTAATCTAGCGACGTCCACAATGGTTCTTTGCAACTGGTTGTTTTCCCTTCTGGAGAGCCCGTAACCGGAGGCCAACTTGAATATAAGCTTCGTGGAAACCTTAATCTCGTAACCCAACAATTTGGTACCGCTCCAGTAGTGGGCCACTTCATGCTTCACTTTGTCCCACAAGGACTTCTTTTGGCCAGCATCAGCGGCGGCTTTTTCACTGCCGGGTTTTTCCGGCTTTTCCAACTCCGTCGCTTTCACAATCTTGGAAGGGGCTAAGTCCTTAGGGAGTTTCTCGGTGGATTTTGTCTCCACTTTGGTGGATTGGCTTCTGAGGAACATGGCACTTTTTTGGCCTCCCTGTATGATGAAAAGAGGTACCAGAATGGGAGCCTGTCTGGCTTGCAAGCCCAAGAGCATCGAGCGGATCGGGCGGCCACAGTAGACAGATCGGGACACCATTGTGAGGAACTATGCTGTCAGTGGTCGGTGTGGTTGATAGAAAATGGCGGGACGCTGGAAAGGGCTTGAGGTGGCGTTATTTGCAGGATCCCAATCACGTGGCCGCCGCCGCTTGCCAGCGCCTTCCGTTGGGGCCGCGGAGCGACTGTATGCACACCGGGGTAGTGCCTGAGTTATAAGCATTAGTCGTTTACTTCATCTAATACTGGTTATCGCTGGGATCATCACTGGTTGTCACTCAGGATATCCAAATTACTGGTCGTCCTCTTGGTGAATCGGGCCTACCTCTTTGCTGTCTCCGCTGACCCCAACAAGAACAATCTTCTCAACGAGAGTGTGAGAGTCTTCGTCATCTCCATCGATGAGAATGTTCAAGTTCTGGACGTTTTGGAATCTCACGTATCTGAGTTTGATTTCGACCCATTCAGAAGCACCCGATGTTCTGATGCTTTCTACCTGTGGTGCCTCCAAGGAGTTTGCCTCATCAAAAGACAAAATGGACGGCTTATTGGGCCAGATCTTCAACAAGTTGGGCGTCTGACATTCCTCTTTGAGCACAGACTCGTGCAAATCCGAGCTCTTGACGTCCTCTGGCTGTACGATCTTGATCAACACCGAGTACACCTTAGATATGTTGTTCAACGGAACAAAGAACAACGCCTGCGAGTCTGCATCACTGTATACACCCGAATGAGTGGCATCCATCTTGAAAACCTCTTTGATGTTTCCGCCAGCTTCGTGTGGCATCACATTCAAAGCTATTGTCTCTCCTGTATGTATAGTGCCGTTGAGCACCTCAAATCCCTTAGGAATCAAATGCTTTATGTCTGCATAATTCTCGGGGTTTCCCTCAATAACGCCAGCTTGACGCTCTCCCACCAGCAGGTCAGCAATTGCCTTCGCATTGAGCTCGTCGATTTTGGTCTTAACTTGGGCCGACGCTCCCTTGAGCCGGCCGCTTTCGTTACCGGCTTCGTAGAAGATGAATGTAGGAACAGACGTAACATCGTGTTTTCCTGCAAGTCTGTGGTTCGAATCGAGGTCAACCTTGACGATTTGAATCTTGTTGTACTTTGCATCGTTGTAGATTTGCTGAATCACGGGGCTGATTGCCTGGCAAGGCCCACACCAAGTTGCCGTGAAATACGCCACGAGATAGCGGTTTTTCTCGATCAAGCTGTTATAATGCAGCTCATCTTTGGCGTAGGGAACCTCCATTTTAGAAGAAAGGAGTAAGGGTTGGTACGATGGCGGGGCCGCGAACGCATTATAGAGCGCGGGCTTGCACAATGATTCTAGACAGCGTGAGTTGCGGAGACATTGAAAGGGGCAAATCTCTCTTGGTTCCTGTCAAGTTTCAAGTATGGAGCATTTTCGCCACCTGAAAAGGAAATGTACAAGTTTATCCAAACACTACGCGTCCTGAGTTTAGGGTGGGTACTTCGAGCCGCGCATGTCCTCGTACGTACGCACTGAAACTAGATTAGACATCAGAAACCTTACACTCCGCTGATGGCTGAGATCAGCACCAGACAGCCTTTCGGTAATGGCGATGTGGCCGAATCGGCAAATACCGATATGGCAGCGGGTCCTCTTCTTCTGCTCCGAATATCATCCATGGCCAAGAAAGACCTGCGCCCTGAGAGCAACTTGAAGCTGAGGCCGTACAGACAACCGGCCAAATATAAGAGGTCAAAGCAAATCAGAGCTCGAAGCAAGGTTCCAGACGCAGGGTTCGGATTTGATCTAGATCTACCGACGGTTCCATCGGCTGCCACAAGCGTTGAGCTCCAAGAAACCTCCAACTCCCAGAGCCTGCAATTGGCCACCATCTTCCTCAACTCCTCCAAAGCATATACCTCAAGATACAATATCATCGACCCCCTCAAGTCGAAAGACTCGCCCAAAGGCGCCTCTCTGCTGGACAGAGCGCATGTGCACGTGTCGAGGTCGACACAAGAAAGGGCGGAAACAGTGAAGCTCTGCTTTGACATCAAGTACTTGTGGCTTGAGAGGGCTCTTGAAACACACGAGGGCGACTCGAATTTTCTACAGGGAATTGATGGCGTTTACAATCCTCTACAAATCATACGGAACCGTCTTGTCAGACAGAATGTCCATCAGCAGCCACACCCCAACAATTACAAAACCGCTCCTTTGGCATGCGATGCATTTTCCTCACACAACTCCCCCGGAAAGTTGCGCTGGCGGCTTCTCTGGGGAATCGATGTAAACGAGTTAACATTCGACATCGCATGGCGAAAAATGTTTTGGTATGAGCTTCGGAATCCCCAGGGCGAACTTTGGTTTCCAAGAGCACTGCGTGGCGAAGAGAGCTCTTCTCGACTCTACGACAGACTATGGACCGGGTCAGATGTTTCAGGAGAATACCTCGACAAGCCTTCGCTGCACGTATCCACCAAAGCAACCCCCAGGAAGCACAAAAAGAAATCGCTTAAGGAGAGAGCAAAACGCTTCTACGCAAACTCGAACTCCACTTCCGATTCTGACACGGCTGATTATTCTTTTGGCCATCTTCCTGCTTCTACCGAAGCCTTGTCCAAGCTAAAACTAGGGCACGTGTACAGACCAAGCTTGGGACATTCAGCAGACCGCTACCAATTTGAAGTTTCCAAAAGTTCCGACTTTGTGGCCAATCCACGAAGAGGCTCTCTGAAGTCTACATCTTCCGAGGACAGAATAGCTTTCACCGCTCGGCCGCCGCTCATTGTTATTGGTCATGAAAGTGATGTACAACATTCTCGGTCAAACAGCGCCAAGGTATCTTCCAAATATTTGGAAAACCCAGAAACTGAGCAGATACACACGATAAACGATGTGAATTTCAACCTCGGCCGCCTCGAAAAATCCTCGGTGATGGAACTAGAATTTGAGGACAATGCATGTGAGAGCGTGTCCACACCCAAGGAAGAGGCGTGTGACGCCGAAGAGCAAGTTCTCATCAGCATCAAAAACAAGACAAACTACCTTCAACTGCTCATGTTCGTCGATCAACACTACATGAGCGTTGTGCATCCGGCCATCTTGAGGCGGTTCGAGTCGAAGGTGAACCACATTATGAGCCACGACTTCAACATTCTCAAATACAAAGTGTCAGAGGTCAACTACTCTTTGCTTCCGGCTCGCCAGCTGTTACAAAAAGCTTTTCAGGATGAAGCCAGGGCTATTTTACGCATTGCCAATGAGGACTGTGCTGCCAAAACTGACAATTTGTTGACTGCTACAGACCGACTCTACGGAGAGCTCAATACATCGCTAATGATGGAGTTACGAAAGTCCAGTAAGCGAATAGATAAGGCTAACCAATCACTCTTTGGGAGCTTGGTCTCCGCTTCCTTGGCAGAAAAAGAAAACTTGACCATTCCTGTGGCAGGCAACTACAAGTTTCTCTACCTAGCCTTGGAGAACTTGATTGTGATATTGCTCCGCGCGACGTGGATCATTGTCACGGTCTTGAAATTCTTCTTGACAACTGTCAAGATTTTATGGAAGATGGTCTCTTTTTTCTGCTGACCTATCCACGCCCCAATTGGCATTTCAATGGTTGCAACTGTCCAGCCATTGCCCACCGCGCACCGCTCGGTGCAGGTAAGTAAATACTCAACTGAAGTCTTAATTGATACACCTCACATGCAACCCAAATCGCTAACGCTACTCAGTATGTTACATGTGGATCATGAAAAACCTAGCTAACCCCAAGAAAAAATAGATTTCACCATTTACCAAATTCTTGAGCGGTTTCAGGAGATGTTCGACAAGGCAATCATTCAAGACAAATCCAGAGAACTACTAGCCCTGGAAACTGTCACTTTAGAGTCAGATGCCATTTCAATCATTCGTCTCTGTAAGGACCTTCTCACGATTACTCGTGGACTTCGAGAAACCTGGTGTTTGGGCTCGATGAAGGTTGCCTCCGGAGAAGTTGATGAGAAGGCTGAGGAGGAAGAGCTCAAAGAGACAAGAGACAAATTCAATATGTTGATAGACAGGATTGCAAGTTTTGAAAATGCATGATTGGTGCGGATTCATTTACGGTGGTTTGAGAATAAGAGCCTTCGCTATATATAATGTCTATGGATCCCTCCTCGGACTGCTGGGCCTAGTGCCAATTTGACTGGCGTTGGTGCTAGCTGGCTCGGTCTTTTCCTCAAACATGCTGACAAACTTCTGCACTTTTCCGATCTTGATGAACTTGAACTTCTTGTTTTCCTTGATGTATTCAGGAACAGACGTGTCCTTGAAGGCGTAGTTCAAGCCATGGCCATCATCATGGTCAATGAACGAGAACGAGCTTTCTTTGTGCATCGAAGCCGTTCTGCTCAAAGCCTTTCTAGGCGACACCGACGCTAGCTCTTTTTTTCTTGGTGAAAGAGGCGGGATGTCGTCCACGTATGCGTCGCATTCGCAAGATTCGTTGATGTCGAAGGGTTTTTCAGCTTTGGGGCTTTGCGAGTGGGAATCGTCGCTGTCAAACTCGGGACCGTTGTGACTCAAATTGTCGATATCGGACACGAGATCATCTTGTTTGATTGCCGCTTCCTTTCTCTCGATCAGTAATTCAAGCGGGCTTGGCTCGTCTTCCAAATGGAGTGTAGCTTCAGATGAGCCAGTAATACCTTGGATACCTTGGACTTTGCTCACTAATTTGTCCTCATCGGCAAAGTCAGACGCCAAGAAGCATTCTGTGTTCACCAACGGAGAATTCAGTCTCGAGTCTTCGTCAAAAGTAAACTTCCCGCTATCGCTCGACAGTAGAATTCGCAAATCTTCTAAGGAATAGTGCACATCATCCACAAACAGCTTCTCGAAAGAACTGTCGACACCATCGAGGGAACAATCGGCGAGTTCTGTGGCACCCGTCAGGCTTTGTAGTAGAAGATCATTAAATGTTCCGATGTGATCTGTAGGCGACGACTGCTGAGGCGGGTTGACAACTTCTGGGGAGCTCATGAGAGGCACAATTTGGTGCTTTAGCTCAACTAGTAGAAGGTGGCTAATATACGCCTTCAAATGTTCCAATATACCCTTGTCGTAGGCAAGAAGCGAGGAAAAATCCTCGTTGTCTTCGAATTCCAAAACAATCTCATGCGGGGGGTCCAAGTTGACAGTAAAGAGTTTCACATCCAAGCGGGAGTTGACCACAAAGATCTCATCCCGGGACCGCATAGATAGGACCGACTTCCACACCTCAGGAAACTTGAATTTGCCTTCATTGATGATGATCGAGGCCTGCATCTTCTTGGACCGGGCAACAAATATCTGGTTCTTGTCCAAAAGTTTGGAGATGGTGATGTTAACATTGCGGAGTATCACTGAATTCAATTCAAGTGTCAAGTCGAAAGAGTCGATATGTTTCGAGAGGTCCTCAAGCCCGCTTGAGAATCCGGCATTGTTTGGTTTGAGTTCCGACACACACTGTGCTATTTTGTAGGGGATGTCAGAGGAGAGGAGAATGTTGGGCCGCTTATGGTCCTGGCAAGGCGCCCTGTAACGATAGCCGCCGTGGCTCGATAAACATTTTGTCGCCATTGGGAAGGAGACGCTATAAGGCTGAAGCCTGTGTACTTTGCGTAGTTTTCTTGGAAAGAGCTTGCAAGCGAAAACGCGCCGTGGGTCCCGGTCTCATGGTGACTGAGTATAACAACAACGCACTATATGCAGTACACTCCGGTACTTCCCCACGTAAGCCTGAAGACTTGGTCAGTGCAATGTGGAAAGAATAGACGGCGTAGGCTGTTTTGCTTCATTTTTTCACATTGAAGACAGCTTGGGCTGCCATTTTGTAACATAAGCAGCTAGGGGTGTGTCTTTGCGAATCAAAAGAAAATGTTGGGTTCGGTAAAGTGAAAATTCCCCCTTGTCCTTCTCCGAGTGTACTCAAGCAAAAGAGCCTTGCCTCTGGAAATTTACTCTAGCACATAATTCACTGTCGTCTATTCTACCAGTTACACCTGTATATCAGGCACTAGGTGCGCGCTCTTACTTGACCAGGTGTGAACCGTCATGTCCTCGTTCTACTTCACCATAATTGGCACACGGGACAATCCGTTGTATGAGTTGGAGTTTTCTTCGTTCAAAAACCCGCCTACAGGCTGCGCTCCAGGACAGCCCCATTTCTCGCCGAAAGTCAAGGAACTATTACCGTTCATGAGCAATGCCTCTTTAGATATAGTCGATGACAACCAGTGGCAGAATAACAATTTCAACTTGGGTCGAATTGACAACTTCTACGGCATTCTGGTCAACGCGTTTGTCACGCAAGGCAATATCAAATTCATATTGTGCTCGGACTCTGCGTCGTCGGGTCATCCTTTGGAACCAATGGTGTCGCTGGTTTCGACGAAATTGGATGAGATGGCCGTCAAGAATTTCTTCTACGAAGTGTTTGATCTATACGTGAAGGCCCTGCTCAATCCCTTCTACTCGGTCAATGATCCGTTGGTTCTGCCCGACTTCGATCACCGCGTGAAGACCTCGGCCAAGAGGTATTTATAAACACTGGCTATGACACTGCATACTAATCCATAATATATATACAAGAGATCTTTCATTCGAGAGCATCTTGAATTGGATCACTTTTGCTCGGTTTGGGCCTGAGGCAAGTCCTTCAACACCTCCTCCTTTTCAAGCCTAAAGTTTCCGTTATCGGCGTCCACTATGATGTTTTGTTCCCTCAACACAGCGAACATATCTTGCGGAATCCAACCACCAGAGGCAGCAAAGGGCGTGGTGACAACCTGCTGCTGAAGTTCTTCCAATAGAGCCTGGTGCTCGTCCAACACCTGCTGTGTGTACTCCAAGGGGAATCTGGGCTCATCGGTGTTGACAAGATGATTTGCGACGTAGACCCTCCACATGGCTTGCAACTGAATGATTGCGTTCTCCACATACAAATAATCCTTGTCACCCTTGCACTCCAACGCCTGTTGGTAAGGTGCCCTTAAGACCTTGAGGTGTGGCGAGGCAACGGCAATCAAATCATGTCTTCTGCTGTTGAGTGCTAGCTCCCACAATCTCTCGTTTCTAGTCATGTTATACATGAACTGGTACTGGTGCTTTTCGACCTCGTCCATCTCGGCATATCCCGGAACTTCTTCATCCAAGTTGTAGACCTTGGCTCCACGGTAAGACACAAAAGCTGGATAGCGGGCAAGAATGAAAGGCTTGATGGTAGTGTGCTCAAAATCCACAAAGTAAGGTTTACCATCACGCACAATCACGTTCATAGGATCTAACTCAGGCACGTACAACTTGGGACTGAAGATCTCAGTAGCGTTTTTGATCGAAGGCGACGATGGATTGAAAAGCTTTTGTGACATGACCTTCAAGTTTTCGAAGGCAGAAATCAGTCTTTTCAATCCATCTTGATCTTCAAGCTTGCTGCTTGCTCCAGCCTCCGCCAAGGCCAATCTCTCCTTGACGGCATCCAACTGGATGTTTGCCACGTTCTCGATCACGTCAAGAGGCTTATTAACTTCCCAAGGCCCGCTGCGCTCCTTAATTTGTTTAGCAGACAAGTGACTCTTGTTTTTAGAGAAAACACGCTCGACACTGGGGCCGATTCTCCAGCGGTCCACTAGATCCTCGTTGGTCTCGCCATCGTAAGGCTTTTCATTCTGGAGAAGGGCGTCGACATCGTCACGGAAAAAGAGAGATCCAAACTTGTTGAAAGTCACCAGAAGAGTGTTGTTGTAGAAGTCCATGATAGGCTCGATCACCAGGTTGAGTTCGTCCTTGCTTGTTTCGGAATCGGGAAGCATAGGGTCCCATTTCTTCATCAACAACTCACCCTCGATGTGCTCCATCAAAATAAATGGGCTCTGTAAAGGGTTGGCTCTGGATGTGCCATAGGCAACGACCTTGGGGACGTTGGCATTGAGCTTCAAGTCTAGGAAGTCTAGCGTAGCCACCTCACTCTTGATTTTGGCGTCGATGGCAAAGTCCGATTCAAGCTTGTAAGGAATTCTCAATACCAACTCCTTACCATTAGAAAGCAAGATCTTGTAGATTCTGTGGTGCTTTCCCTCGTGAATACTGGCGATGGACTTGATCTCGAAGTGGTTGTCGCCGATCACGTCTTTCGACCAGTTGTGCGGCAACACCGTGATACCATTTGTCAAAGTGTGGGGCTTGACAATATTTGAATCCTTGACCTGCAATTCCTTGACGAATTTGGCGGCATTTTCGATGGAAAAGCGGGTTTCTCTGCGGGCTTTCTCAACGGCGTCGTTGTTCATCCACGAACCCCATGTGTACTGGAAAAACTGGTTTCTGCTGGGATCCTTTGTGTCGTTCAATTTGGTGAACACTTCCTTAGGCTGTTCGGCATACGTCCTCCTGAAGACAACCGTTCTGCTGGAGAGCCTCGAGATCTGGCGGGATTTCAACATGAAGTAGCGGTTGGAAAACTTATTTTTCAGTGCGAACTACGCTACGATTTGCAGTCGGGTCCATTTGCGGCCCTTAGATGGTGGTGATAAAAGTCGATTGTCAATGCTGGTCAAACTTGGCCATCACTATTGGCATTGCTCATCATCTGCATTTTCTCACTCAAGCTGATGGGAGGTAGCGCCATAGAATCCAATTCAGACCGGAGTTTCAATTGTGTATCTGATGGCGACAGACTAGTGGTGCCGTGATTGGAGTTCTGCGGCAAACCTTGGAGCGAGCCCTGTGCTGGCTGAAACTTGTGGTCGAGAACCTTAAATTGCTGTCTCGGGATTCGTTTGCCCTCAATGCCGTCCTTGGTGGCTGTAGTTGACAAGCAAGACGTTACCGAGTTCCGAGATAAAGGCCTGGAGTGGGGCTCTCCTTGGAAGCTTTCAAAGACTTCGCTTCCTGAATAATCAGAGGCAAGTCCGTGCTGATAGTCACTGGAGCCAGAAATGAGAGAGATGTTGGTGCTGTTGTTTTTCCCGTCGTAGAGCTCTAGGGAATCTGGGTTGAGTCTTGAGTCGACGGGGATCGAGCCGGTGGACAGTATGGTGCTACTTGTAGCAGAAGCCAATTTCGAGCTGAGCGTTGGCTGGAACGGCCGAGGGACCGCCATGTTTGCCGCCCCCTGATATCGCTTTCCTGCCAAAGATGGGGTGTTTCTTTCGGCTTCGAAAGCACTTTGGCTCGGCGAAGAAGGCTCCATCTCTCGGTCGCCACCTGTCTTGCCGCTGAAGATGGACTTGACGCTGGCATTGGGGTCTGACATAACGGACGCGAGACTAGTGGTTTTGGCGGAAAAAGGTGGACTAGAAGCTGTGAGTGTGGAAGTTTATGAGTGTGTTTTCCTCAAGGTTAAGTTTTGAGTTTCCGGCGAGTGCTGAATTGGGTGTGTGCAGAATGGGGTCCAGGAGCAAGCTGGTTTGGAATGTTCCTGAAAGAACCTGCATACGTTTTCTGGGGAACGTCCTTTCTATGCGTCAGGCCCAGGCTACGCCGCACTGGTCACGCAACAATGAATAGGGCTCATTCAGAAACCACAGACGGGATTTACAATATTTGACGACACGGTGAAAATCAAAGGAAGCGAACGCATTGTGAGCTGGTTACATTGCCGAAACCTCGAAACCCGGCGCGATTCGCCGCTAATCGCATTCACCGCTCACGCGCCAATACTCCTTTCCATGGTCCCGAAACGTGTTGCGGTGATTGGTGCAGGGCCGGGTGGATTGGCGGCCGCAAAGGCACTAGCAATGGAGCCGGCGCCTCTCTCTGTCCATGTTTACGAGAGAAGAGACCGCATCGGTGGTGTGTGGTACTACCACGGAGATAAATCAAGGGTGTCACCCCTGATCCCGTCGGTGGACCCGAATGGCAAGGAGTGTCTATCGAATACTGGAGGTTTTGAGAATAGGTTCATGTCTTCTATGTACAAGAATCTCGAGACGAATCTTGTGGACGAGCTCATGGAGTATAGCAACTTGGACTTTCGACCCACAACTGACTCCTTTCGGGACCGCACCGACGTGCTCGGCTACTTGGACAGATACAAAGAAACTATTCCAAGTAAGGTCGACTTCAAACTCAAATCAAATGTTTTGGCGGTGCAGAGATGCGGCGACCACTGGAATCTACAATTCGAGGACACCGACACACTCCAGGCTTCCAGGGCCAAATACGACGCCGTGTTTGTTTCAAACGGCCACTGTGACGTTCCATACATTCCGGCAGTGGCTGGGCTTGAGGAATGGAGCAAGAAATTTGCCGGTTCCGTCACCCATTCGAGATACTTTGTGGATGCTGCTCCATACAAAGGCTTACTGGTGTTGATTGTGGGCAACTCGTCTAGTGGGCTTGATATGGCCACCCAGATTGGCGCCACTGCAAAGGAGGTCTATGTGAGTACCAGGGGAGACTCTACGGGCTCGGATGTGGAGTACATCAGGTACGTCTCCCAAGTCCAGAAATACGAGAGTGCAGATAAAACGGTGCATCTAGTGGACGGTTCGGTTCTCCGTGGCATTGATGCTATCATGTACTGTACCGGGTATTTATACAGCTTGCCCTTCTTGGATGCCAGTTTCACTGACGGGGAAAAGGTCAACGACCTTTACCTACAACTTTTCAACATCCATGAACCCACACTCGTGTTTTTGGGGCTTCCAAAGTTCGTCACACCATTGCCATTATGCGAGGCCCAAGCTGCCGTGGCTGCAAGAGTTGTCTCCGGAAGAATAGTCCTTCCTTCTTTGCAAGAGAGACAGCTGGCATACGAGGAAGAACTTAGAACCAAAGGAAACGGCAAGGACTTCCACTCCTTAAAAGATTGTGACTACGAATACTGCAACCAGCTTTGGGCCATGATCGCCAATAAGACCGAACAGCTGGGGCTCGTACCGATATTCTGGGACGCCAACCGAATCGCCAAAAGAAACGAGGCAGCACTGATTAAAAAGGCCCGCAACGATTACTTACGAAGATACGCGGCCTCTCTTCGTGGACATGCCTCTACATTTACATTCCCTCCTGAGCCATTCTCTCTGGATTCATAGACTTCATAGATTCGTTCACCTCGATAGTGCTAGACCGCGTTCGGTTGCTAGCGCACGCGCGTACCCCTGCACAGCTTGCATGGTATTCGGGGGCGAGAGAAGCGCGAGCGTAAACCCGTACACCAGTTACGTGTAAGTGGGCAAGTTTTTGAAGCCGATTCCCGAGCGATTGTAATACTTCCTACACAATGTGGATTTTTGACTGGGGTATGCAAACTTCCGGCACGAGCCGACACGCCTTTCATGACAGCTACTAACTTGCAGTTCAAGACGTTTTGGCTTCTTTGGGTTTATGGAATAAGCACGCCAAGTTGTTGTTTTTGGGATTGGACAATGCTGGTAAAACCACGTTGTTTCACATGTTGAAAAATGACAGATTGGCCACTTTGCAGCCCACTTTACACCCTACTTCTGAAGAGCTTGCGATTGGAAATGTCAGATTCACCACCTTCGACTTGGGTGGCCACTCTCAGGCCCGTCGGTTATGGAAAGACTACTTTCCCGATGTCAACGGTGTTGTTTTCATGGTGGATGCCGCCGATCCATCCAGACTTGAGGAGTCCAAGCAGGAGTTGGCCAACTTGTTCCAGATTGAAGACTTGAACAACGTGCCTTTCTTGATCTTGGGTAACAAGATCGACGACGAGCACGCTGTCAACGAGACTTTTTTGAAGTCTGCTTTGAACTTGTTTGGAACCACCGGTAAGGACGTCGGCAAATTGCCAGACAACGTCAGACCTATTGAGGTGTTCATGATCTCCGTGGTTAGAAGAATGGGCTACGCCGACGGTTTCAAATGGTTGTCCCAATACATCTAAGAATATCTAAGAATATAACACAAGTTAACCAGAATGGGTGCTTGGACCCGTGTAGCCGTGTTGGTGAAATAAATGCCCGAGTAAATGTAGTGGAGGCAAGGATAAGCATGTCAAGTGGCAAGCACGACAGCATCCAACTTTTGAGCCAGAAAGATAGTGAATCTATGAAATCCACAAATGGTTTCTGCTCCCATTGACAGCTGCACTGGAAATCCGTCTCATCCCTGGAGTCGCACTTTTCTACTTAGTCATCTCAGAATACTTCTCTTCCACCACCATGAGCGAGAACAAAGGAGCTTTACACCCAGAACAGAAGAAATGGAAGGCTCCCAAAGGCCCCAAGCCCGTCCACCATAAAAACAAAAACACCGTGGGCTTGGGACGTTCCATTGCCAACCAGAGACGTCTTGAGAATTCCGTGGAATTCTTACCTGATGGAGAAATGAGATTCACCACAGACAAAAAACAAGCCGGGTGGGTCAAATTGCGGTCGGTGACACAGGAAAACTCCTTGGACGAGTTCTTAAACACCGCCGAGTTGGCAGACCACGATTTCAGCGCCGAGAAGGGACAGAACGTCAAAATCATCAAGGTCGGCAACACCGCCCTCGTGAACCAAAACGGCTTGCTCTCCGAGGAAGAAGTGCAGGAAATCCGTAAAAAGCAGCAGTTGTTTGAAAATAAGTTGACCATTCCCAAGAGACCGAAGTGGAGCAAGGACCAGCTGAGGCTTCAAATCGAAAGACAGGAAAACCTTGCATTCTTGGAATGGAGAAGGGAGTTGGCTGCCTTGACTGAACAAAACGACTTATTGTTGACGCCATTCGAGAGAAACATCGAAGTCTGGAGACAGTTGTGGAGAGTGGTGGAAAGATGTGACCTCGTGGTGCAGATTGTGGATGCCCGGAGTCCCTTGGATTTCAGATCCGTTGACTTGGAGTCCTATGTGAGAGGCTTGAGCAACCCCGAAGAGGGCCGTGAGAAGAGAAATTTGCTTTTGGTCAACAAGGCGGATTTGCTCACCAGAAATCAGCGTATTGCCTGGGCCAACTTCTTCAAGGAGAAGGAAATCAACTATGTTTTCTTCTCTGCTGCCAATGCAAACGCTCTTTTGGAGAAGGAACTCGAGGAAGAGGAGCAGCGTGCCAGAGACCCGTCATATGAGCCCGAAGCAAGAGATGTACAACACGAAGAGGAAGAGCAGGACGACATCCGCATCTTGAAAATCGAAGAGTTGGAGGACTTGTTCATGTCTGCGGCCCCAAAGATTGTCAAAACCGAGGAATTTCCCGACAGAACGCTTCAGATTGGTTTGGTGGGCTACCCCAATGTGGGAAAGTCCTCCACCATCAACGCGTTGGTGGGCTCCAAAAAGGTGTCAGTGTCGTCCACTCCAGGTAAGACCAAGCATTTCCAAACCATCTTCCTCACGCCGGAGGTTCTCTTATGTGACTGCCCAGGTCTCGTTTTCCCCAATTTTGCATACTCCAACGGTGAGTTGGTCTGCAACGGTGTTTTGCCAATCGACCAGCTACGTGAGCACATTCCGCCAACGTCGTTGGTATGTCAGAGGATACCCAAGTTCTTCTTGGAGGCTGTCTACGGTATTCATATCCCCATCCAGAGTAAAGACGATGGAGGAAACGGAGAGTATCCCACAGCCAGAGAGCTCTTGAATGCCTACGCCAGAGCTAGGGGTTACATGACGCAAGGTTTTGGTAGCGCTGACGAGTCCAGAGCCTCCAGATACATTTTGAAGGACTACGTTAACGGAAAGTTGCTCTACATCAACCCACCGCCCAAGAAATTAGCCGATGGCACCTACGACATGGTGTCCCTTGACGAGGCCAGGGAATTCAACAAGGAGATTTATACTGTGGCTTCTTTGCCAGAAACAAGACAGCAGCAACTTCGGTCTGCCATCCAAGCCAAGAATCTCAATGAGGAGGACTTTGATATGTCCAGAGACTTGAGCAAGCTCAATTTTTCCATGCACGTTTCCGAGGAGACCAATCAAAAAAATGCCGGCTCGGCCTCCGTTCAGGGAGCCCAAAGTCGCTTTTACGGTGGTAAACAGGCTGCGTTAGAGAGCGCTTCCGATGACTTGGATAGAGATTTTTTCAAGATGAACGAGGTTCAGGGCAAGCTCACTTTGCCTTTCCACAAGCTCTCGCCAGGGGAGAGAGGAGGAAAAAAGAAGAGCAAGAACAAAAAGGCTCAGAGAAAAGCCAAGGCTGCTGGTATCTAATAGAACAATATAAAAGTGTGATCGTGATTTTGTCGTTGTGGTATCTAGAATTCGTGGTTAATCTGCTTGATTCTTTCCTCTCGCCAGGATTGGTAATCATCATTGATAAAGGTGGAGTTGGAGAAACTCCCGCCGCTGAGCCTTGGACTATCGATTCCGCTTTTTTGTCTTTTCTGACTGGACGGCGGGTTTTCCTTATCTTCTTCTTCAGAGCCAGCCATCATGTAGTCGTTAACAGGAAATTTGCTTCCAGAAGTGTTGCCAGAAAACACATTGCCCTTGCTGCGTAGAGGTGAGGTCTTCAAGCACGTAGAGTACAAAGTGTTACCTGCACTCTCATTGTCTGACTGACGAGGATCCTTCGGCTCGAGGCTGAACTTCAATGGCGATTGCAAAGGTTTCAAAGCGGAGTAAATAGTCGAACCATCATTTGCATTTCTCGGTTTAGCCGGGGAAAGTCGTGAGATTGGAGGAAGTCGTGAAGGGTTCATTTGTGATGGCGAGTTCGTTGGTGAGTCGATCCTGAAAGCTTTCTTGGAAATTGCCGAACCGCTCTTTGAAGCAACATGACTGCTTGTTCCGTTGACTTTGGTGACCTTGTAAGGCGAATGTGCAGTTTTGGACGGAGATGCGCCTCTGCTAGTGCCAGGAGGACGCTTTGTTGGGGAAGAACGCAGGGTAGGTTTGGCAGCAGGTTTTCCTCTCGGTTTTGCCGGGGCACTGCTCGATTCAATCAAAAGCACCTTTTCGAACAAGTCCTCGCCATTCACGCTGATGGTACGTTCACCAGTTGAAAGCTGCTGATTGTTATACACGACGATCTCTTGCTTGAGGCTAGCGAGGACGCGGGGCAAGTTCCGGTTGATCTTTTTTCGGATCTTCTCTTCGTTCAAGAGAATCTTGCATGAGTTCTTGCTCAACAAACGAGACGAATCCTTGGACGACTCCACGAGGAATTTCTGGTCCTCGATGAGCTCATTCAACTGAGAGTAGAGCGAGAGAATGGGCTGCTTGGCCTGATACTCGTGTGTAAGCTTCGCAATTTCGGCTTCGTGCTCTGTCAAAACCATTTCCTTATCCTCAACAACATCTTCGTTCATGTCATAAGCGTAGTATTTGAACTGGCGACTCTGGTACTCGGAATAGAGAAGCTTTGAGTGCAATTGCTGGATCTGCTTGCGCGAGTCCACAATGAAGCTTTCCACAAACTCCGATCGCTTAAGATACAACCGTTTGAGTTCTGTTTTGAAGTTCGTGATTGCTGTATCGGTAAGGTTCGAGTTAGACACCAAAAATTGCTGGACAAATTCGGGGTTTTCATGAAGCTTTTCCCATAGTGTCTGGCATGCGCCATGGTAATGATCCCACTTTCTTTGCTTGGCATCTTTCAAACTTGTCAACGTATTGGCAAGCTTCGTGATAAATTCGAGGTGGTGGTCCAGTAACCCAAACTCTCGTGGGTTGGTTTCGATGAAGTTCAACGTCTCAATATCGAAGAATCCATCACACGAGCCGTTGGAGTCGGTTTTCTCCTGCATCCGCTGTAGCGAGATGAGCTCCTTTTCGCTTAGCGATAGCTCCATGATCGTATTGAGGCACACTTGAATAATACTCTTCATATCCTTTGTGCGTTGTTGTACTTCTTTTTCGGACTGTGCGATCTCGCTGTTCAATGTCAGAATGACTTCGCTGGTCAATTTTGTGATCTTAAGACTGCGGATGATTCTGACGATGTTGTAGTTTGTTTCTCGGAGTTTGTTCATCCACTTCTCCTTTTCCAGGTCGTCAATGTCCGTTGATGGCGCCACCGCTGGCATTTTCTGTTTCCGCGGACTTGAGATGATGAATGCACTGTCTTCACTAGCGCCTCGTTGAGCTTCTTCGGAACAGGGGTTGTTCAGTAGTTTCAAGCTATCCATGATTGTGTGGAAATCGTCAATAAGCTTTGCGTGCTCCTCGGCCGTGGCTCTATCGGGTATTAAAGCTAGGATCAGCAGACCGCAAGGTAACTGGCGTTCATCGTAGACGGAATCCAAGTTCTCCCATAGTAGGCGGTTGAGCTCATTGAACTTCCCAAATATGCTGACAAATGCCTTGAGGGCGTCTAAGAATATGGCGTTGAGCTTCGTCTTGCACAGTAGCAATGATGGCTGGAGCGACTGATCGGTGGCCTTGTAGTTTTCCGGCATGGAGATAGAATCGCTAGATAGCTCTAGAGACTCATACTTGGTGGCTCTGTTTTTGTAAGATGCAAATTTATCCGTGTTTTCCTGTAGTAAGAAGCAACGGGTGGTATCGGTGGTCAGCATCAGAGTGTGGAAGTCGAGCATCATGTGCCTTTCCCCATCTCCTTCGCTTGGTGCTTCATGAAACACGATGCTTCTTTGGAATTGTCGGAGAGTCTTCTCCCCCGAAGTGTCATCTAGCATTGCCAAGATAATCCGGATCTGCTGCCTGAGCCATTCACACTCGTTTTCAATGGTTTCTTTCTCGCGCTGGAGGCTGTGTTTGAAGGAGGCCACTGTTTCTTTGATGACCTGAAAAATCTCCGCCTTTTTCTGCTTGGTCTCGTTCTCTGAATACCCGATCTGCGAGTAAATGGTGCCCAATTCCTTGATAGTCTCGTTCACCTTGGTGGAAATGTGTTCAAATTGCTGCTCGATGTCGGAGGAGTTGGTCAATGTCTGAGAGCTATCATCGTGGCTGCAGTTCACTTGATCGGGGGTTGCTTTATCGGGGGTTGTGAAGGCGTTGTTTTCTGGTGCCTTTGCTCGGATGCTGGGGATTCGGCGTAGGATGGAGGGCGACTCCGCTGGCTTGTACTGAGACTGCATATGCGCACTTGTGCATAATCTGCTTGTATAAAATGGACCCGCCGATTAAACTAGCAGAAATGTTGATGGTGTAGGCGTTGTTTCGGGTTCGTCACGCGCTGTTTTTCGATCACATCTGCTCGCGGTTGTATGTATCGGTATCTCATCATTTGCCCGATTGGGCTGTTTTGTAAACATGCGCAGCTGCAGCCACACGAATCATTTGAAAGAGTCCCTCATCGATCAACTTGCATGAAACGAGACTGTGTGGCGTGGCTTCCATTCGCTCGCTGTTTTTCCATAAAGATATTGTTTTAGTGCATTGCTCAGTGTGCTTTCTCTGCATTGAGATGTGAGTTCAAATGCGCCACTGTATGGACTGGATGCATTTTTCGGTGAAAATATAGTCTGAGAAGCCATGCTTGCGTAATGGTTATTCCAAAGACCTTTGCAGCTGCGGGTGTGTTTTAGCGTAGGCGGCGTCACTCAAAATCAAGCCTAACTCGTGTAGAAAACCCCCCTCTTTCCGGTTCACTGTATCTTTTTTGCTAACGTTGAAAATGGTCTCTTCTTCAAGCTTGCGCTGCTCTCGGCGGGCCTTCCGGTTTTTCTGGCGGACCGCTTGCTGGACCGATGTGCCTTTCACCGGCCAATCAAGCTCCTTGGCGATTCGGACCAACTCATCTCCATCGACGTGGTTGCTTTTGACGCCGCTCTGAACCAAGAGAGTGTACCATTTCAAGGCTTGGTCGGAAGCACCCCTCGAGTAGTGGAACACTATGAAGGGGTAGATTTGGTTGAAGGTCAATGGAAGGTTCAAGTCTTTTGCGTATTTGACGAGGCTCACGGCGAAACTCAAATCATGATGCTGCTGCAAGCTGGAAGTGATCAAAATTTCGAAAAGATACACTTTTCGGGAGCCTAGCTTGGTCTGGGCCAAAAAGTCCTGTGCAATTGCTTTCGCAGTCTCGTATCGGAGTGTATCCCGGACAAGCGTGAAGCTTTCTCTCTCGCGAGGGTTCTTTTTCAAAAGAAACTCCACCAAAAGAGTGACAATCGAGTCATCGATGTTGTCGCGATAAAAGACGCTCAGCGGGTCCTGCCGGTACTTCGATACCTGGTCTCGGTACGAGTCATAGAGCTTTTTGATCAACAGGGGACTGGAACTCTGTATGGAAGGAAGACTGTGGAGTATGCTGGTGTAAACATCCTTCATGATGGAGTGCGTGAGGCAGGAGTCTTTCAAGTCCTCGTGAATGTCTGCCTTCTCGATGAAAGAGAACAGTGGATCGGAGCGTGCCTGCGGGTAGAGGACGTCTAGAACCGAGAGGTTTTGGAGGACTTTGAGCCCTGCGTTTCCGAATAAGGAGGCAAAGTATCCAATAGACACCTTGGGGTGTTCGGAGAACTTTCCGCAAATGATCTTCACGATCTCCCTAACAAGGTACGATTTCTGGCTCTCACTAAGAGGCTCGGTATGCATATAGTTAACGAGTAAGAGCGCCTCGTCGTAGCATCCCTGTTGAGTGAGTTCGACAAGGATTTTGGTCAAAGTGCTGATGGTGACTTGGAGCTTGGAGTCCAAAATATACCTGAGAAATTTGATGCATTCTTGGGGCCCCTTAAATTTCATGGAGTGTATGATGAGAATATCAAGAACTTTTTGGAGATGCGAAGCATCGTCCATCATCTCGAACTTCGATACCATCAACTCTAGGTAAAGGTTCGAATAAACAACATCTTTTTTTTGTATCTGTGTCTTTGCAAAAAAAATAAGATCATCGATAGAATAGAAAAACAACATTTTTTGCCGGTGCTTCTCCGAAATTCCGCTCTTGGCCACATCCGGCCACTTGACGCCTAAAAGGCCTGTTCGAGCCACAAGGCGCTGGAGTTGATTTCCTTTGAGGAGATGATTTTTCAACACATGGTATATGTTGCCGTTGCCAAACCGCATATTTATATTGACCATGACGCCAAACAACTCATCTCTTTTGTGCACAGGTAGCGAGTTGACGAGGTGTCTCGAATGGCTACCGAGCAATATGAAACTTTTGGGATTTGGAACGTCAGTAGATGCCAACCTTCTGAGATAGTTCAACGCAGTCAACGCCGCGTCCTCGCAGGACTTGTTTGCATCAGCAAGAATCTGGACTAAATTGGACATGATGAGTTTGCGGTTCTTGCGGTCGGTGGGCGCCTCAATGAACGCCACTATGGACCATCTAAGAGGGTCACTCTTGTAAAATTCTCTCAAGCTGTCAAAAAGCACACTCTCGTACTTTGTTCCCTGTGCTGCCTGTAAGAAGCGGGCTGCACGTTGAGGCTCTGTAAGGATACTGTCATGTATGATATCTAGTAGAGTCATGTAGAAAATGTCACTGTCATCATTCTTTTCCAGGCGCTGCTGAAAGAGAGATCGGAGGTCCCGTGACTTGAGCTGTAGAAGCTGCTCTTTGTTTAAGTTGCGGGGTCGCAGTAGCGGGGTGATGCGCAGGAGGTTTTGGGCTGAGATGGCTCTTTCCGTAAACAGAAGTGTCCTGGTGGAGAGATCTCGTATGCGTGTCCTGCAATGTCGGAGAAACATTCTCTGGGAGGATGGGTCGCGTGTGACTGCTTGTGGGAGTATCTTGAAATTTCAGTGCGAAGCCGCGTCTACATGCAGGATTTTGCATCCAGAAACATGTACCCTGTCAGTGAAGAGCCGTGTCCTGCATTGGCTAAATCAGGAAGGCCTTAATTTCGGTTAGAATGTCCTGAAGGCTGGAGTCAGACACCATACTATTTAAGCTGCGTATCCTGGGCACGTAGGCACATTTTGTAGCAGACCATATACCAATCTCGAGAGCTTTGATCCGGAGCCGGGTCCAAATTATTGCTGCATAGACAGTAGAGAATCCATGGATTCCACGGCTCAAAGCAATAGTTTCCATGGAAGATCAACGTCTTTTTGGTATTCAGGTGGAACTCTCAACACGAGCGAAGCTTCGACAGGAAGTCCCCGTTTTAGGCATAAAGTAGCGAGACTTTTGCAAATTCCTGACCATCACAGAGCTACAACTTGTAGAGAGCATCTAGGAAAGCCACAATGACGCGGTCTGCAATACCTGCGGTGGACACACTTCCTGCAACACCATACAACGCAGCAGTATCCGATTTTGGAAGCGTGTCCGCTTTGAGCTGCTCCTCAACTGTATCAATCAAGTCAGCTATCAAAACATTGACCGAAGAAACGGAGAGTCGAGTGAAGGCAAAATGCAACGCGGCGGGGTTTTGTAACGACGCCAAGTGCCAGCCCTTCTTGGACATGGCATCGCCAATCTGGTAAATGTTAAGCTTGCTCAGGTCGCGAACCTTGAAAGATATCACCGACGCCAAAGGATCGCCAAGAATCTCCAAATGGCTCCTGAGAGGTTCCTGTGTCTTGATCGCCCGCTTCACGGTGTTCATTACTGTGACGATATCGTAGCACGACTTTTCGTAACCCGCAGCTCCGATGTTCAAAAGCGTGGCCCAGCATCCGGCCATAAGCGCACCGGGTCTAGAGCCTGCTAGTGTCGGCGAGCCGTACATTCCTCCTGTCCAGTCGCTCTGCACGTAGTACTGGCACTGTCTCATCTCCGCACTCCGGTACATGATAATGGAGGAGCCCTTAGGAGCAAAGCCGTACTTGTGGGTGTCGCAGGAAATGGACGTCACACCGGGAACACGGAAATCAAAAAGAGGGATTTCTCTATCGCCATGGACCCTGGATTTCTCCAAGAACGTCACTATGAACGATCCCAAGCAAGCATCCACATGAAGCGGGATCTTGTACTTTACCGCCAACTTGGAGATTTCCTCAATGTCGTCAATGATTCCGTGTGGGTAATTGGGTGCTGATCCCACAAGCAAAACAGTATTACCGTTGATCAAACGACGCATCTTGCTCACGTTGACCTTGTAGGTGGTGGGATCTACCTCAACCTTGTGGAGTTTCATTCCAAAGTAGTAGCACGCTTTTTCAATACCAGCGTGGACTGTGATGGGAGCAATCACCTCGGGCGCAGTGATGCCTTTGTGCTTTTGGCCGTAGACTCGAGCCGCCAAGCCAGCTAGCAAAAGAGACTCCGTTCCACCAGACGTGGTGGATCCACATGCACCTTCCGAGCCGTGAAACAAGCTCAAAACCATGGCAACAATCTCGGCTTCCATCTTGCGTATTCCGGGGAAGACATCGGGGTGTAACTGGTTGGCAACGCTATACATCTGATAGGCCTGCAGTTGCAACGCAAGTAAAGAGTCGCCACCGTGATAAACTGCGCCGGAGACTTTTCCTCCTTTCCAGTCGCTGTGGGCAAGAGTCGACGATGTGGAATTGAGTTCATGGAGCACGTCTTCGGTACCGAAGCCTTGCTCCGGCAAAGTTGGGAACTGAAGAAGCGATTCATCATTCTTGATGATCTCTGCCTCCACCGTTGTCACGGTTTTCTGCAATTCGGCATCCACCTTGTCACGAATGGGCGGTAACGCCATAACTAATCCAAACACTTTCTTCACGACTGAGTTATACCAGTCGCCAACAACTTTGCAAGGTCCGTACACGAGTAGAGGCCTGAGAATGGGGTACACGATTGCGGAGTATATGGCGTAGCCGATCACCACATCCCGTGCAAGATACCCGTATCCATGTTCCCTATTGTAGTTATTGCTTAGGAATACCGTAGCGTGGGTGTAGAAAAGAGACACCTTGTACTGGATGAGGAGCCAGAGTTCTCCTGGGCTCTGCGGCAAAGATGTTTGCCACGCTGTATCCAATTGGTGCTGGAAACCCATTTAGAGGAGGAGTGCTGACGTCTCAGTCGTATACTCGGATGGGTCGGCAAGTCTCACGACCTGCACAGAGTCATATCGGTGTTCAGGTCCTAATTTGTGTACGAGGGCTTTGACTTTCTTGTTTTCGGCAGGATTCGATTCATCTAGTTTTGCGCAAATGCTGGGATTGTATTTTGACGTGATAAAGAGTAGTCTTGGTTGTCTAGATGATGGGACTGACAATTCTGCTGTCTTTTGGTCTGAGATCATTTCATTGACATTATAATTTGCTTGTGAAGCTGTCTCCTAAAACGGAGTGGAGGCCCGGCTAATGCGGTTATTGGTCCGGCTGGTCGACCCACTCTGCACGCTAGAATCCAACAACGCATTGCGCTCTTTGATGATCTTCTCGTATTGCAGGGAAAAAAGCTGTTTGGCGAAATAATCCTCCTGAAGAATTCGGTTCAATTGGCATTCGTAAGCCGCGAGCTCATCTCGTTTGGCGAGTGCAGGAAGTAGCTGCATACCCGGCCCCTCCAACTTATCCTTGAGTTTAGCTGCCTTCGCCTTTGCCTTTTGCAAATCATTGGTTTGCATCACTGCCTTGGTGGATTTGGTTTGATAATCTTCCCTTACGGCCTCGCTCTCTTTGCCAAGAGCTTCCTTTTCTTTCTGTAAGATATCCCGTTCTTCTTCTAACTGTTTGATTGTTGCTAGCTGCTCCTCAGCCATTTGAGTGAAGTCCATGTTGTCTTGTTTCAAAGTCTCTTCCAAGTGCCGCTTCTTTGCAAGCAATTCGTTGGTCTGCTCTGTGTGTTTGTGGTGTTCTGTCTCAACACGGTTGAACTTCCGGTCTGCAATAGCTACTTCCTCGTTGAGTTTTCGAAGTTTCCGGTAGTACTCACCTATCCGGTCCTCGTCCTGATCGATATCCTCCTGTTTTCTTGCTTCTTCTTCCCTCATTGGTGGGAGAATCTCCCGAGTTCCTTTTTGTATGAGATACTCAACTTGATTCTTCCTTAGCGCCACAAACTTGGCTAGATTCCCTCTAGAGGATGCGTAGTCAATCACACCTCCATTTTCAAAGGTTTGGGGCGTTATATACTGCCAATCGTCATCTTTCGTCCTCAAAATTCGCCCAAGCGACTCCAAATAATTGCTAGACAACTTCTCATTCAAAGCTTCGCGAGATGGCTGGAACACTACCTCCTTAGAGAAGTCATCAAGTGTCTTGAGACATGCCGGGGGGTCTCGAGAGTGCCAGTTCATGAGCCAGGCAGTGATGTCACTTTCATTTTCGGCATAGAAATCGCCTATAGTTTCCTTTGAGCCCTCGAAAAGCTTCTGCCTGTTGGCAACAAAAACACTTAACACCTGTAGTTGCCACTCCGCCTCTGCCTCCGATGACAAGCCCCCGAAATCGACGTCGGTTTTGGGAACCAATGTTTTGAAATGCTCGATGGAAAACGCCGCGATGGGCATTATGATAGGCACAATGTAGCTCATCGACTTCGACCTGAGAAGATCTAAGCTTGGAGCAGACGTCTCGAGTTCCGAATCAAACGAGATAATCAAGTCAAATTGAATGTCTGACGAGTATGTCAGGCACAAGTGGCTGCTGGTGATGAGCTTCAACAGAAGTTCAGCATCATGGCTTTGCTTTCTCCGGCGAGTGTTTCTCCGGTGCCTTTGAAGAACGTCAGGTCCCATTTCATCCTCGAACACCTCGTCTTTCATCATCCGCGTAGGGTCCTCCTCGTAAAGACTTTTGCCCGTGCTAACATTTTGATATCGGAGCTTTTTGCCAATCACAAGACCCTCCACGAATTCGAGCTCCTTGATGCTTTTGGCCACGAGAAGCAAATTGAAGTCCTTTTCTGGAGGCGACATGTCAAACTTCTCCGAGATCATGTTGATGAGCCTGTCTGCGAGCGATAACTTGCCAGACTGGCTCGACAAAGATGCCTTCGTGGACAGAAGAAGCAATCCCTTGGGTATAAAGTGGTCCACTAGAAGCGATGGATGCATGCTGATGGTCGAAAGCGTGTTGAACATGAGCGAGCAGGCCGCGATGGCGTCCTGAGAGTGGCCATTGACATGCCCATTTATCATACTCTTGGACGGCTCCAAAAGATTTCTGATGCTAGTTCTTTGATTATGAGCCGCAAGTCGATCCCTGAGGCTTGAGGCGAACATCTGCACCACTGCCTCGGATAAGTCTGCCTGGAGGCAGGAGAATTTGGTTGGAAAGTAATATGTGGTGGGCTTGTTGGAGGAGGGTGGCTGCGTGGGCACCACTTCGTTGTAGAAGGAGTCAACTGAGCTCTGATAGACGCTAGCATCTGTCGATAGCATGTCCATTAAATTCATTGTCAATGGTGGTTGGCAGTGGGTGGCTGGGGCTGGAACGAGAGTGTCAAAGTTTGTTTTGGTTATGCGGTGAATGTGTGTTAATGTTTGGTGCCGGATGGTTCTATATAATTGGCTGGCGTGCCCAAAATGATGGATGTAGTGGGACGAGGTATGGTGGTGGGACCTGTGTCGCAATCACCAGCGAACTCACCGCACAAAATAGCCCGCCGCGGAGTGCACACTAGCGTCGCTTCTTCTTGATAGTTACGTTGACTCCAAGACTGCCCAAACTGGCCCACACCAGTTGGCTCACGACTTTCGGAAGCTTGCGTCCGTAAAGACATTGATCCACGCACCACATTCCCACGATAAATTCCGACTTGTTGAGCGTGCCATCGCGTCGGAAGTCCACGAGGTTCCAAATGGCCGCCAACGTCTCGGACGAAAGCTTGCTTCTGCTCCAGAGTCTCTTGACAATGGCACCATGGATCAAGTCGCCTGGTGATGCCTCTTTCAATGCGTGTAATGCTGCGAGATCCGACTGGTCCGTTTCCGTAAACGCTTTGGACGAAAGTTTAGCGGCGCGTTCAATGATGTCTTTTTCGCTGAGGCGGGACCCGCCGCTGTCCTGTGGGGTCTCACTTCCGGAGTAGTCCACACCAACCAACTTGGTCACCACGCGGTCCATGTACAATCCTTTGTTGCTAACCCACAAGCCCTCGTACCGCTTTCTCTGCTGCTCGGATATCACCTCCAAATCCTTCTGGTTTTTCCAGGGCTTGTCCTCGTTAAAGAGCGTCTTGCGTTCTTTTCGCTTGCTTGTCTTCCGCATTGTAGTTTTGAGCTTAACAGGCTGCGTGTTAACCGGGTTGCTGTTACTGCTGGGTATGAGGTCGGATTCATCGTCTTTTTGGGCCGCCGGATCATACACAACACCTTTGGTTTCTGCCTTCTTCTTTTTCTTGAAGAGGGCCCCCCGCCCGTGATGTTTCGTGGTCAAGTCAGGAAAAAGAGGAAAGCTGGGTCCCAGACTCTCATCTGTATCGCTAGCCTGTGGCCTGTGGTCGCTCTCGAAGCTCTCTCGGGGCCCCGACGTCCTTGGGGTCTCCAAATTCTCTGATGGAGGCGGTTTGCGTCCTGGCTTCACAATAGGAACATAAGATTCGGTTAACGCATCTGAGCTTGAGACGGGCTGCAGGAGCGATAGGTTGGGCATGTTTTCATTGACCAAGGCCATTTGGCGAGCCATCGCATTTGGCGACGGCGGTATCACAATCGGAGTGATTGCGGGATTGCCAGGGGTTCGTAGCATCTCGTCGCTGGTGCTGTTGTGCACTGTGACAATGGGGTTTGGTAGACTTGGATCCAGCGGGTCGTTTTCGGAGATTGCGGAGCCTATTGATGAGTGGGACAAGTTACTATGAGAAACATATCCAGGGTCTGAAGTGGTATTGCTGGGGCTCAGAATCAAAGACGAAGATGAATGGCGACCGCGTTCAGCTGGCAAGCCCGAGTGCACACTGTGGCTGGATGATTCTCCTGGGTTTGGCGTGGTGACCCGCTTCAAGTCCACACTCTGTCTGAACTCATTGATGGCCACCTGGTTTTTTAGAAACGATTCCTTTGAAGTGTTGGTCTTGGATTTGGACATGATCGACTGGCGCACCGAGTCAAGCATATCCTGGGGTCGAGTGTTTGTGGCCACCTTGCTGCGTCCAGGCATTGCATCTTTGGTTCCATTTTTCCGAAAGCTGAAATAGTCGCCTGCGTCTGCTTGTGCTGAGTGTGCTGAGTGTTCTTGGGTGTGTATTTCGTTGGTGCTGAGCAGTCGTGGCAATGGTTTCGCTGCTAGTTGGGGAGATGGCGATGGAAGTTGAACTGCGCCCGGCGTCTTGGTTCGGGGAGTTTGCACTGGAGTTTGTCCTCCCCCTTTATACCCCATGGCTTCTCGCGGTAGTCGGAGATCGGGCTTTGCATTTTCTCTCTTGTTTGTGGAGGCTGCTTTGGCTTTGAACGCTGCCGTGGCTGCTGCTTGTGCCGAGCTCATGGAATGGAATTGGCAGCAACTCGGGTAGCTATGGCAATGCTGAGTTTTTATAGGTTTCTGGTGTTAACCCTGCTTTCAGTTATATAGGGAAACACGGCGGGAAGAATGCGGTAGCAAAGAGTAGAAGTAGTCACCTGTCACATAATATGTTCGCGGCTAAATATAGCGCGCCCACACTGCTTCACTGTATCATTCCAGCTGAAGGATCGGATTTCAGTGTCGTGGAAACATCTATTTCAGAGACCTGCATGGAGAAGCTGTTTCACTCGTGTCTCGGACAATGTTACACTACTTTGATACCGACACGATTTTACAGATGACACCTGTAGCTGATCTATTAAGTTGTCTCCGAAATCACTCTTGGCAACTACAACGCTGATTGCCCCATGCTGAGAAATCACTTCTTCTTCTTGACTGCGTTTGCATTACGGCCGCGTCCTACCTTGACACCAGAGCCTCTGTGTGTGGTGCCAAAAGGCGAGATGACATTATCGGCACTTCCACCGCCAATCCACTCCTGAAGCATCTTTTCGTTTTTTTTTCTCTGCCATGCATCGTCCTTTAATGCCTGTGCGTACTCCTTCTGGTCCTCTCGAAGAATCACAGGGTCCTGGAGCTTGCGGTGTCTGTTTTCCTTGTTATGCTGGTATCCTCCCTTTCCTTGCTGCTTCTTGGTGTTCTTACTGAGCGGCGATGCAACAGAATACACCATTCCCTTGGTGATCCACTGGAAGTTTGCTTTCAAGTGAGGCGTCACCTTGCCCGTTGCATTGTCCACTGAAACGGCACATCTGAGCAACGTGTCTCCTCCACATTTGGAGCAGAAGTGCTTGCGAACACCCGACTTTGGTAAGGGTGACATTGCAAAACAGGCGTGGCATCGGTACATGTAGTTCCGGACACGCTTGATCTGCATTCCAGACGTGTAGTTCATGAGCTTCAACCCGAGTTGCATTGCTGTGTTCTGGCACGAGAAATCACCTGTAGATAGCGCCACCTGAATTGCCTCTTGACTCTTTTGGTCTTGCACCGACTCGCTCTTGTCTTTGAGCATGATCTCCAGAAGATTTGTGGGCGTTATCCACTCTCCGTCGTCGTCTTCGGTGTCGTACTCCTCGGTAAGGGTGGTTTGCTCGAGATCCTCGGTGGTCTGTGAGATTGCGTCCTTCTCGTTTGCAATGCTCTCTTCTTTCTTCTCTTCTTTCTTCTCTTCGTTCTTCTCGATGTTCTCCTCCTTCTTGTTCTCCTCCTTCTGAAGAGCCTCTGTTTCCTCCTTCTTCTCGACATTCCCCCGCTTGTGTCTTCTCGGCTTGCTCTTCCGAGTGACTACCTGAAATCCATCTTCGTCTTCCACCTCGGGCTCTTCTGGTTCCTCTTGAACTTTTTTCGGGATTCTCGGCTTGAACTCGGGCTCCGGCTCATCGGAATCAAGCTTCTGGCCCGGGTACTTCCGCATGTACTTCTCGCCATTCGTGGAAACCTCCAACTCGTACGCAAGCGCAATTATATGCACATCGTTCATAGACAAAACAGCGTAGTCTCCTGTCATTTTGGCAAACGCACTGACTCGCTCGATGGAAGACTGCTTTGGCTGGCGAACCTCCAAGAGGTCTCCCCAGAGGGCTAACTGAGCTCTAGAGTGCTCATCCAACAACTCGGCACGGACTCCCGGCGTGGTGTAGAATTTCGTGGCAAATTGCTGTAAAGCCGAGGCCAGCTTTGTTATAAGCGGCGTTGCATCGAGGACCAACGAGTGGATCAGCTTGCTTTCCGTGGAACCCATAGTTGTATGTGAATTTTTCGCATCGCACTGGAGATGCCATCTCACAAGCCATGCACCAAATGCATCTCCACATGTCCCACTGACGCTGTGATTCTACTGAACTCCCCCGAGTGTTTTTAGTCCTCCAGATTTTCTGCTCTTGTTTTCCGTAGCATCAATCCTTGGTTTATTCTTACTATGGTCCTGTGCGTCCATTCTTCTCACGTGACTTCCCAGCGAGCCTCGTGCAGCCACTTCTCCTGCACGGACCCTGTTCATTTTCATGTGCTTTTGGTGGCCGCGTTTATAAGTAATTGCGAGACCCTTGCCACTCGTACCCCGATTTTATTATGCCTGATAGATTTGTGTTGCACTAGTATGACATCATCTTGATTTTACAACTGACTTGTACTGACCTCAGCCTTTCTGATTCCAGAGCCTCCAGAATTGTCTGGCTTTTGGAGAAACTCAATCTCGACTATGAGCTAAAAGTTTACAAGAGAACCGCTGAATACTTGGCTCCTAAGGAATTGCAGGAGGTCTGGCCTACCGGCTTGTCACCAGTTCTTCAGGTCTTCAAGGAGGGCTCCACCAAGCCTCTCACCCTCGCCGAATCCGGTCAGATTGTGCTGTACTTGATCCGCCGCTACGACACCACCAAGGAGTTGACTCCTGACAACGAGGAGGACGAAGAAATGGTCAACTACTACTTGCACTTTGCTGAGGGCACCTTGCAGCCCCACATCGTGTCGCTCTTGGTGGGAGCCATGGCGGTCAAGAGAGCACCATTTGGTACTGGTACGTTGGTGAAAACAGTTATCTCCAAAATCAACTCCGAGTTTTATTTGAAGCGGTTGCTCAGAAATTTGGCCTTCTTAGACGCGCAATTGAAAGAGAAGAACGGCGGCTATTTTGTGGGCAATAAGTTATCAGGCGCTGACTTCATCCTTGACTTCCCCATCAACCAAAACACCTTCACTGATATCAGCAGAATGAAGGATTTGGGTATCAAGATCGATCCTTCAAAAGACTATCCCCATTTGTACGCTTGGCACAAGCTTACTATCCAAGATCCTGCCAGAATCAAGTCTCTCGAGGTTGAGAAGACTGCCTTGGCCAAGTTGTGATTGTCACAAATAACACATCGATGATTTACAACCAGAGTGTAGCATCTGATTTAATGGTCGTAGCATCTGATTAATGATCGGGCCGTAGCTCTACTGTCTGATTTCGAACGGTGTAAATTACAAACGCACTCCGTCATAAGGTACTCTATGCACTAACCCCGTTTCGCGATGCGGCGCACTCATCCCATCACTAATTTTTCACTACAACAGTAAGCATGGCTAAGCCAAGAGGAAGGAGAGAAAACAATAAATCCTACAAGGAACGGCCATCTGCAGGTTCAGAAACGGCAGCCCGAGAGTCGGACCACGAAAACGATGGCGCTCCCGAGAAAGTCCCTTCCGGCGAGTTCTCCTCTGTGTTCTTTGGGTTAGTGGACCCCACGGAAATCGACTACTTCAAGCAGGCTGAGTCCACTTTAAATGCCAACGCTTTTGACTCCGATGAAGAGAGAGCAGGATTCATCCGCTCAGTGTTGGAGGAAGCTAGGGGCAAGGAGTTGAAGCTTGTCACTAACCAAATCTGCTCCAAGTTAATGGAGCGGTTGGTGTTGAGCGGTTCAGACCGTCAGCTCAAGAACATTTTTCATGCCTTCGATGGCCACTTCCCCTCGTTGGCTCATCACAAGTACTCGTCGCATGTTTTGGAAACTCTTCTTGTCAGAAGCGCCGCCTTGATCGAGAAGGAACTAGCGCACAATAATGAGGAGGAGTTTGACGCAGATCTTTCCGAGGAAGACAAGTTCATCGCATCGAAGACCATGGAATCGATGTTCATCCAAATGCTTCTGCTGTTAGCTCCCCACTGGAAGGAGATGCTTCTGCACCAGTACGCATCGCACGTGATGAGAATTATCATCTTGATCATCTCCGCCAAGGAGTTGCCGTCCACCACGTTGGCCCACTCGGTGTTGCGCTCAAAGAAATCGAAGGTGGCACGGAAAATGATTGAAATCAAAGACAATCAAGATTTCAACCGGGCGTACGAAGTACCGCCCTCCTTCAAAGACGAGCTCAGAAAACTCATTGCTGCTGTGTCCGCAGACTGGGATGTCAAGACTGTGCGTGAGCTCGCCATTGACAAAGTTGCTTCGCCCGTTCTACAGCTTCTTGTCAGAGTGGAGGGTATCACCGACAGAGACCGTCTGATCTGGCACAAACTCTTCCGTTCTGAAAAGGAGGGAGCAGAAGACAAAGAGAAGGCGTTCGTGGAATACCTCTTATCGGACAGCGTGGGACTGCATTTCCTCGAGTCGCTCGTCAAGAACGATGGTGCCAGGATGAGGTATATCGAAAGATTGTACAAACTCTACATCAAAGACCGGGTGTTGAAGTTGGCGCAGAGATCCACTACAGGAGTGTACATCATTCAGGCTTTACTCGAGAAGTTGAAGGCTGGTGAGGTTGAGTACATGTTGGACGAGATTATCCCGCACATCTCGAAACTTATTTCAATCTCCGAGAACCAAAATATCGACTTGGGTAAGTCTGTGATAGAGGCATCCATGCTGAGATTTCACTACAGAAAGACCGAGTTGATTGAGCAGTTTTTTTTGAAGTTTGCTCCCAACTACAACCTCAACCAACCCAGCCCCGACACCACCACTGAGTTCTTTGAGAACGTCCTTCAATTGACTGGCTCCACCTTGGGTAACACCCGGGATGACTGGCCCACTGCGGAGGAAAGAAGACGCGCCCTTTTCCTAGAGAAATTGATGGACTACGACTACAACTTCGTCATTTGCTCTTGGTTCAACTTCATGGCTCTTTCACCTGAAAAGTTCAAGCAAATGTGTTGCCATGGAGTGTTTTCTCATGTGGTTGAGCATGCGCTCAAAGTGAAAACCGCTTCTGAGGGCGAGCCCAAAGACCTCTTAATCATGAGAAAAAGATTCCTCAACATATTCCCTGGTCAGATCTTCGACTTGGCTTGCAACTCCTACGGCTCGCACATTGTCGACAAACTATGGGACTTCACCATTTTGTTGCCCATGTACAAAGACCGGATCGCTTCCGAGTTGTTGGCTAAGCAAACGCAGGTCAAAGACAGTAACTACGGAAAACTCGTGTGGAAGAACTGGTCCATGGAACTTTTTATCCGGAAAAAGAGTGACTGGAGGGCATTATACAAGGAGCAGGCTGATGAGTACTATGCTGAAGCTGGTGATGCGGATGCAGGTGTAGGAGAGGAAGTGAAAACCCACAAAACTCCAATTCAGTTGAAGATGGAGGCAATTCACCGCAAGAAGATGGGGGAGAGTGAAAAGAGAGGAAGCAACTTCTCCAAGCCACCCGCCAAAAGACATCAAGGAAGACAGCGCAACCGTTAGTGGCGCTGCTTCATATAGACACAAAGCATCATCACAATGGCTCACATGTGTACCAGAAAATGCTTTACAATTTTAGTAAATATTTACATGACATTTGAACGTATTTACAGTGAGATTTTTTTGATGAAGTAATCGCGGAGTGTGTTCGAGTCCACATCAGTGGGACTCTCCACAACTGGATCCGAGCCTGACTGATTTTTGGGGAACGCAATCACATCTCGGATCGTCTGGCTTCCCACAAGCATAGCACATAAACGATCAAAGCCTAGGGCAATTCCTGCATGCGGAGGACATCCGAAGCTCAAGGCTTTGAGGAGATGGCCAAATAATGCGTCATAATCCTGGATTCTTAGGACATGCTCAAAGATGTACTTTTGGAGCTCGGGGTCGTGGATTCTTCGAGACCCTCCTCCGACCTCCACTCCATTGATCACTAAATCATAATGTTCGCCGTGAACTTTGAGCGGATTCGAAGCAAGAAGCTCGTAATCTTCGCCTTTGGCCATAGTAAATGGGTGATGTGTGGCCTCTAGCTGGCTTAGATTGTATTCTGGAAAGTTTCCCACTGCGTTTTCTGATATATCTGTAGGACTGAAAAGTGGAAACTCCACAACCCAAGTGGCGACAAATTCCTTGTTGCGATCATATTCAGTGGTGAGGGTGCCGTCGCTGCGCTGAATGGGTCTGTTCCATTTGTTGGGGAAAGTATCGATAGCAAGTTGTCTGAATTTTCCCAAAGGTGTAGGATTCTCGTAAGGCATTTCGGCACGCGTGGAAAAGGCAAATATGTCGCCAGGCTGCAAGTCCAAGATTTCTTGTAAAGACTCCGATGTGGCCCCGGGCTTGAACTCCAAAATGTTTTTCTCAAGGAACTTCTGGTGCCAAGACTCGCAATCCTGTTTTGATTTCAACGCTATCACAATTGGTTTTCTTCTTGCATAGTTGGAGGTTTCTTTCAAGGCTTGGGGAATTATTCCTTTTGTTTCACCTGGAATAAATGCTCCCTTAAGCACGCAGGCTTCAAGAACCAGGAATTCTTTAGGCACCTGTAGTGGCTTCAAGATAGAGGAGAGATTGATGAAAGTTAAGTTCGATCTCAAGTCAGGTTTATCGATACCATATTTGGTCAATGCGTCGATATAGTCCAAAGAGGTGAATGACTGAGCAGTACTCACTGGATGCAACAGTCCATCGGCACCCAAATTAAGAATGGGGCGTGGCATGACTGCTGCCCAGATGTTGCGTACCACACTGTTGATCACTTCCATCACTTGCTTTTTGGAGTTGACGAAACTCATTTCAAGATCGATCTGCGTGAACTCGGGCTGTCTATCAGCACGCAAATCTTCGTCACGAAAGCACTTTGCGAACTGAAAGTACCTAGAGAACCCTGAGCTCATAAGAATCTGCTTGTATTGTTGAGGTGACTGAGGAAGGGCATAAAAGCGATCCGGAGACCTGGTAGGAACAAGAAATTCTCGGGCTCCTTCTGGCGTGGACTTGAATAGTAGAGGTGTTTCAATCTCTGTGAAATTGTGTTCCTCGATCAAAGTGTTTCTCACGAGTTGAGATACTCTGCTTCTCGTTTTGAGGGCATTTTGTAACGCTGAGCCTCGAAGTTGGAGAAAACGAAACTTGGGTGGAATGTCTGCGGGAGACGTGTGCTTCAAGTTGTCCAACTGAGCAGCCCCGATACCGGCTGGATTCAAGCTTTGGAATCCGGAAACAACCAACTCAAAGCCTGCTTTTTCCTCTCCTTTCTTCGGCAACTTTTTCTGGATGTGACCGGTGACGCTGACGGAATCTTCGGCACCGGATTCTTTCAAGAGGGGAAAAAGACCAGGCGGCGTGGTTTGCGGATCTAGGTGAAGTTGTATGGTATCACCATTTGTATCTCTGAGCTCTGCAAAGCTCCGTTTCGCTTGAATTCTGGGTTTCTTGTGGAGGTGGCCATTTAACGTGACAGGCCCCTCAATTTCGCTGTTGACATCTCTAATGCTATGGGTGGCAAGAGGAAAAGAAAATTTGGCAAGAGTTTTCGCTGTTTCGGGAAGCTGTGATAGACCTCTCCTTGTTTGTAGCGCTCTGGTGTAGAGAAGCATAACGTGGTAAGGAAAATTGGGCCGCTTGGCATGTACGCGGGGCTATACGCAGTACGGAATGTTTAAGCACCCCATCGTCAGCTGTTTAACAGAGAAAACTTGGACCATTATTTGACTGGAAGCTGCATATTTCCCGGAATCAATCCAGGTTAATTTCAGGGCACCATAGGAGGTTCTGGAATTTTGGGGCATGTTTTTAATTTCGACGGGATCAGCGAAACCTAGACGTTATGCACCCTCACATAAATGACAAGACGAGCTGTAGATAAGCAGGCACTTGAGAAACTGATAAAAGAAAAGCCTTCAAACTTGGTTTACTAGTCATTTTGAAATTTGCCCAAATCGGAATCTTCAACTTAAGTCGTGACACGCCTCGTCTGCAGTCGCGAGATGGGGCGCGTCTCCCACGACAAGACGAAAGACAATGGGATATACTAATAATGATTTGATTTGTTAAAATGAAAATCACCACTTTTTCTGGTATGAAATCTCCCAGGGGTTTTCGGGCCAGTTGCGGCCTGAATCGCTGCGCCGCCTCTTCCGGTATAAGCCCTCGCCCCACGCAGAAAAGATTCTGACGTAAAGCGCTTAGTTACCAGATCATCTACACCGGCCGACATCAGGACGCAGACAATGATATCCTTATTGTCGTTCCGTTTACCAAAGATATTAGGCAAGGTGGTGCTCCCTTTGATCCTTCTATTGCTTATCATCTCCACATTCACCTACCACCATGCTGTTGACCCTGCATTGTTAGATAAGAGCTACGCGAATGTCATGTCTCTTCTAAGACTCACGTCCAACACCACGGTGTCACTTGGATACAGCTTAGAACCACAGGCTGTTTCTTTCAGATACATACAGAATAAGAAGGGTACGCCCAAGGAAATCTTGGCCACCAACCAGGAGGTGTACGACCTTGTTTTGGCACAGAAAATCGACGAGCCCAAGGACTTCGACATGGACTCCATCAGGCCACCTGCACCCGAGGACATCCTGAGCTACCAACACGAAAACGCCACCATCATCGCTCTTGTCAGGAACAATGAAATTCTGGGAATCCGGAGCACCATGAGGCTTTTTGAGAAGAACTTCAACAGCAAGTTTCAATACCCATACACCTTCATCAATGATGAGCCGTTTACGGAGCGCTTCAAAGAGAGAGTCAAGAGCTTTACCAAGGCGCCCATCGAGTTTGTCCATATACCCAAAGAGTTTTGGGAGAAACCGCTGTCAATTGATGAACAGAAGGAGTTTCTTGCCATGGAGTCGCTTCACAAGGAAAATGTGGCGTATGCCAAAAAGGCTTCCTATCACAATATGTGTCGGTTCTACTCGGGAAATTTCCAGAACTTGCCGCAGTTGCAGAAATACAAGTACTATTGGAGAATCGAGCCCAGTGTCAAGTTCTACAGCGACTTGAACTATGATGTATTCAAATATCTTGCGGGCACGAAGAAGTTGTATGGCTTCACCATCAACTTGTACGACATCGACCAGACCATCCCCTCGTTGTTTCCTGAGACACTCAAATTCCTCAACACCGGTGATAACTACAAGTACGTCAACCCAAATGGAGCCTTCCAATGGATCACCGAAAACCAGCAGAACCCCAAAAAGGCGAAGACCGCCAATGGTTACTCGACGTGCCACTTTTGGTCAAACTTTGAAATCGCCGATATGGATTTCTACCGCAGCGAGGCATACACCGAGTGGTTCAAGCACCTAGACGCTACAGGCAATTTTTACTACGAGCGCTGGGGAGATGCCCCCGTGCACTCTTTGGGCTTGGCGTTGTTTGCTGATAAAAAGGACATTCACTGGTTTAGAGACATTGGCTACTACCACTCACCATACACCAACTGCCCTAATAGCGATAATACAAAGGGATGCAAGCCAGGAAAGTTCGACGACAGTGGCCACAACATGGACCAAAACTGCATGGCCACATGGATAGAGTACGAAATCGAGGAGCTTTCGAAGATATACTAGTGCTTAGTACTGTGGTTCTGACTTCCAGCACTTTGATCACCTCATGGTACCCATAACCACCAGGTAGGGTTCGGGAAATGAGTGCACACTGCCGATGCCTGCGGTTTCAAAGCCTGCCCGGCGGTGCCTTAGATGACCAATATTTAGACTATTGCTGTCTGCAGGGAATGCCACAGCTTTATGGTAGTCGTGCGTCACAGCCGCACACCCGCGGCTTCCACAGTTGACTGCCCAGTCGATACTATAGATTGAAACATGCTCGAGTGAATATACTTAAATATCAACACAATCGGATTTGCTTCATGTACGCAACTTAGGTCCATACAGAGCAGAATGCAGTCTGGTGATGAGCGAAGGCCGGTTAAGGTACGACCCATGAGCCATGGCCTGGCCTGGCCGCTAAGTGCGACAGCCGTATGTGCAAACTAAAATAGTAAGCTCTCGTGCGGTATCTTTATGGCATTTGCGTGAACCTGGCTCTATGCTGCGCAGCCACACTGTGCATCACTGTGGATGAGCAGAATTCGCGCGATAAATGGGTGCAAACTGTGGAGTTCCCAACAATTAGTAAGCGGACCTGGCTGAACAGCATATATAAACCAGTATCAGCTTACTGTTGTTTTGACCAACCAGACCGAGATCCTCATTAGTCAAGCAGAAACACAATGGCTCCCGCAATTGTTCAGTCCAACGAGAATAGCCCAGAATACCAATCCGCCATTGACAAATTGTCCAAGTTAGCCGTGGTAGGTAGACCCTGGGGCCAGAAAGAGTTCAAAACTGGAACCGCTGCTTCATGGTTGGAGAAATTGCCTGCGCCCGCCAGAACCAGACTTGAAAAGCATGGCATTGACTTGTCCAAGGGCTACCCAAGAGTGCCAGACAGAGAAGACATCCCCACGTACGTGGACGAGGCATTTGAGGTTCGTAACAAGGAGTACCCCTACATTGAGCGGGGCGCCAATGCAGACCCCGAGAAAAAGGCCTTGTTTGGCGCTGCCAAGGAAGTCAACAACTTGACCAACCACATCGGCACGGAGATCGTTGGCTTGCAACTCTCCGACTTGAACGACCAGCAGAAGGACGAGTTGGCGTTGTTGATTGCAGAAAGAGTTGTTGTCTTCTTCAGAGACCAAGATTTGTCGCCCCAAAAGCAGTTGGAGTTGGGCAAGTACTGGGGCCAGGTGGAGGTGCACCCACAAGTGCCCAGAGTGCCAAATGGAGTCAATGGCGACGACTTGAACGGAATCTCCGTCATCTGGCAGGACTACGCCAAAGAGTTTTTTGGGCTTCCCTTGACTTTCAGAGACAACACCAAAGGAAATGGCCAATGGCATTCTGACTTGGTGCACGAGTTCCAACCCGCAGGCATCACCCACTTGCACAACGACACCATTCCTGAGGTTGGGGGAGATACTCTTTGGGCATCTGGCTACGCTGCTTACGACAAATTGTCGCCAGCCTTCCAGAAGTTCTTGGATGGAAAAACCGCCATCTACCGCTCGGCTCACGGCTATATCAACCGTGACAGACCCTTCAACGGCCCTGCGCACATCGAGAGAGAGCACCCTATTGTCAGAACTCACCCTGCCACTGGATGGAAGTACTTGTTCGTCAATAGATCCATGACCGTGCGCATTGTGGGCTTGGAGGCGGCCGAGTCTCGCCTTATTTTGGACTACTTGTTCAATGTGTACGAGAAGAACCTTGACATCCAAGTCAGATGGAACTGGAAGTCCAAGGACGGCTTGGGTACTTCTGCTATCTGGGACAACAGAATTGCCAATCATAATGCGGTCTGGGACCACGAGGGCAAGCAGGCTAGACACGGAACCCGTGTTACTTCGTTGGCTGAGGTGCCATACTTTGATCCCAACTCCAAGTCTCAAAGACAGGCTTTGGGCTTGGCTGATGATTGATGAACGAAATCTACGTATTCAGTTCGATACATCCCACTTTGGTACTCTATTCGAGAGAAGAATCCGTACACCCCTTATTCTTTCAAATCTTGATATTCCTCATGACTTGAATGCGAGCATCATCCACTACAACCATGCACCTTCTTTCTTCGAGTGGAGTGCCTTTCCTGTGTATTAAATATCCGTTTCGGATACCGTGAACCTATGTGATTTGGACAGTATCAGCCCTTCTTGAGCTCCTCAACTCTATCCTCCATCAACCTGCTCAATCTCAGGTACGTTGGGTCTTTCCTGATTTTGTCACACCAAGCACTGAGCTGGGGGTATTTCTTGTATAGCTGTGTCTCGTTGGTGCACTCACGCACACCAGCTTCGTTGTCGAAGATGTTCTCGTAGATAGGAAAACTCAACATCACATCCGCAGCTGATAGATGCTTTCCCACAAAGTAGCCGCTGCCATTGTCACTAAGACGTTTCTCCAAAAATTCCAAGTTCAACGTAAACTCGTGTAGATAGTAGCCATAGTTAATTCCCTTAGTGACGAGTTTGGCCAAAGTTTTGAGTCCCATAGGTGCAATCCGCTTGGCAGTGGTATTAATGATCATCGACATCAAAAGATTCTGGAGCGTACCCTCGCTGTAGTGAATGTAGTAGTCAATCTGAAGCGCTTCATTGTCGTCTTTTCCACAGAGAATCTTTTTTGGGTCGTAGTGTCTGCACAAGTACTGAATGATGAGCCCAGACTCAGCCAACTGCAAATTAGGGCGTCCATCGAGAAACTGAATCTCCAACACGGGCGCTTTTCCGAGGGGATGAACGTGAAACAACTCCGGAGGACCACGCCACGTTTCTGGGTGGCGGACAAAGATGTCCACCTCGTATTCAAGCTCTAGTATTTCCAACATCCACATTATGCGCATGGCTCTGGAATCATTGAGCCAGTAGAGGGTGAATTTGTCACGCATGCTTGTCATTGTAAGTTGGGATTGATTTTCGGATTATAAATAGCGTCACCTTCAGAAATGTGAAGTATGAAGGCCTTTATATTCCCCGTTCGATGGCACATTTAACCTCTGTGCATTGCCCAAATAGGAAAAATGCGTAGGGCCTCACACTATTTGAGAAGTGTGGGGAACGCGCGGCGCATCGGGATATCTCCTCTTTGGGGTCCGCGAAAGCTGTCATCCAACGCATGCTCTGGATGTCTCCCATAGCCACCCGAAAAACCCATGATACCTCGTCCCTCTCCAGTGGTTTCTGCATTCTGCCTTTAGCAAATCAAAGGGGCCCGGCCGGCAAGCTGCTCCGAGTAGTGGCCCTTTCTCAAAGGGTCCAGCTCCAGTAGCTTACGCAAGCAGTCCTCGATGACACTATCCTGATGGGCTTCAACATGAGTCTTCTGGCATTTCAAAGCTCTCAAAAAGACAATCATTTTGAGGCACCATGTGTGGTCCTGGCCCGTCTTGCTGTCTGCTTTTTCGAGTGTGTTGAGCTCCTCAATATCCTGGAGTTGCTGATCAAGCAATTGGACATCACAGCACAGTTTGAATAAGTCACAGGTAAGAAGCCACTTCATGTAAAGCCACACAGAAGTGTCATCTGAGTCCATGTACATTCCCGTTTTCACGAGGTTCAACTCATACTTCATGAGCTCGTGGGTGGACTGAAATCTCTGTATAAGATCACGGTGCTCGGGCAAAAGCTCCCGGGTCCGAAGACTCTGCACCACGTCGAAGATTCTGCACAAAAGAAGCGTCCGATTATGCCACGCACTGAAGTTGGAAATGTTGCGGTTGATCTTTTGCGTAGTGTAAAGGAACTCACCTATTAGAAGATTTAGCTCCTCGGCCGCTTTTTTTTCACCCGTTGTCTGCTTGAGTTTGACATTTTCAAGCTTCAGCATCACGTACCTTCTGTAATGCCAACCATGGAAGTTTCGAGAGTCGAGCTCCAACAATTTCAGCACAATGCCCAACTCATACTCCCAATTAGCATCTCCGCTTATGTCCAATTCCTCTAAGCACCATTTACGGTGGTTCCAAATCCAATAGCATTTGGGAAACTGCTTCATCATGTCCAAAACCATGCGAAGATCGCCGCTCAACGACGCTATCTTGCTAGATTCGTGGTCTTTGAACAAATGAGTTAATATGTTTCTTCTGAAGTTCCACACAGCATTGTATTCGGGATTGAGATCGAGCAATGTTGTCGTAGCATCCAAGCTTTCCTGCGTGTAGACCTTGCGTGCCTTGGCGTCTAACACCCTCTGGCTGAGGGCCTTGTATCTTGCGATTTTGGAGCGGTCTTTTTCCAATTTTGCCATTCTGGCTTGTTCCGAAAGCTTCAGGCGCTTAACTCCGTGTTCCTGTGTGTTAGCGGGGCCGTGGCAATTGCGCCAAGCGTACGTACCATGATAATGAGTAGTTGAGATGGGTGAGTTTCGCGCCCACTAGTATCAGCCCCTAAGCAGCAGAAAGAACCAATGGACTGTTGCAGCTGTTAAAAGTGGTGAGATTGCTTCGGCCTATTTTCCTGGGTACTCAGGAAGAGAAGAGAAAAATCCCTGAAGAAGTACTAGCAAATGCCATCTATGTCGTTCTATTGTCTTTCTATGTACAGTGGCGCTACGCTGGAGTCACCTCCACGCCTTGCTTGATTGGAACAGGATACAAACCGCGGTCTTGTTGGGAAGCCTTGAAAAATGCATAGTTCAACACCACATCGTCGATGTTTCTCATGGCCGAGTCCTTGGAAAAGTCGGGGTCAATGAAGAAAAATACAGGCATGTCCACCTCCTCGCCTGCAGCCAAGCGCTGCTCCTCAAAGCAGAAGCACTGGATCTTGTTGAAGTACTGTGCCACGTGCTCTGGGGTAACGGAATACGTGGCCATTCCCACAATATCCTCTTTGGACATATTCTTGGCCCGGTAAAATACCAACGCAGTCTCTCCCGGTACAATGTAAACTTCCTTTTGCAAAGGCGTGAACTTCCAGGGAAGAACCCCAGACGCCTGGCATGTGAAGGAGATTCTGATTCTCTTGTTGGTATCCACAGGAATAACCTTATCAGGAGTAAAGATTCGAGAATCCGTGATAGGGGTTCCTCCCCAGCCGGTTCTCTTACAAAGATACCTGTAGAAAGGCACCGCCACGCATGAGAGACCCGTGAAAAACATGATGACCGACATGGAGTAATAAGCGGCGCTGCGGTTCTTGAGTTTCATCTGCTCCATTTTCCTTTTCTGCGCCGCCATCATCATGTCCTGTACAGGAGGTTTGTTTTGGAGCCTGCTTTGGATGTGGAAACGCTTGAGCCCTGAAGAGAGCGGATTATGTTCAAAACGCCCGATCTGGAAGCGTCTGTGGCATCCCAAACCTAGCATCTTGTAGTGGTACTCGCGAAAAGTGTGCAATAGAAAGTGCGCCCTAGTGCGCTGCGTGCGCTCAATGGATCACTATTTACCACGGACTAAGACACCAATTCGTAAAGCTTCTCGTTGGTGTAGGCATCACACGTGGACATGACGCTCTGAAACCATTCGACTCCACCGCTGTGCTTCAACTCCATGACATCCTTACCAATCATGGCCCTTAAGTTCACAGAATACACTGGGTCCTTGGCCTCAAGAAGTCTCTGATACCGAAGCTTTTCTCCGTGTGGTGCAATGTCGGGATCTAGATAAGCGTAGTTGTCAATGTCGCTGTAAACGTAGTCGCCCTCGTAAGCCTGGCACTTGCCCAAGGCGTCCTCTTGCACCTCCTCTAAGAAAAGAAAGCTCTGTCTGAGTGCTTCGCCAAAGATAGCCGCCAGCATAGGCACGTTTTGGGGCAACCCGTCGATTGCAAAATTGACCAAAGCCATCAAATTCACTTTCTTGTTTCTGGGGTTTCCGTTGTTCTTGTAGTATGCCATCCAGGTGGTGAAAACTTTTTCAATGTCAACCGACAAGTGCTGGAGAACTTTCACCAAGACTGCTGGCGAGCTGTATGTCAATCTGGAGAGCAAAATTAAAATCTTGTTGGCCAAAACAGCGCTGTTATTCTCATCAAGTACAAATTCAAGCATGGCGTTCATCAAGCCGCTCTCAATCAAGTTCCCGATGAATTTCTCTTCCGTGCCGTGCAGCAAAAATAGTATATCGGCCAAGGAGACAAAAACGTCGAAAGCGTCATCCCTCATCGTAGAGAGATATCCGGAAAGTACTCTGAAAATTTCCAATCCGTACTGCGTATTGAACAACTCTGGTGATAATAAACTGTAAGATCTGATGATTGACAAAATCGTGGTGAGTATCTCGGTAGAGTCAAGAAGCGCCTGGTGAATCAAGCCGAAACTCTCAATGAATTCCTGCCTAAGTGGAACTTCTGCTGGGTAGTACTGCAATACAGCAAGCCAGAGTTCGTACCCATCCTCGGACAATAAGTAGTAAGATTCGGAATTGGGCGTGCAGCAGGAGCGAATCAACGGAGCAGTGATTTCGTATGTGTGGAAGGAATTTTCATTCAAAGCAATCACAAGACTTCTCAAAACCCTGAGTAAAGAAGTTTTCAAAATAGAGTCCTCGTTTCCTTCGCTCATAGACTTGGCCCAGTAATGCGGCACAACCCGTAAGATCGAAAGCAACGTTGCTTCATCAATCAAAGGATTGCACCTTTCCACAAGAATTGCTAGCGAATCCAATATGTATAGTTTGGACTCGGTGAATGCAACCTTCTGAAGGAGGTCGATGAAAAGGGACACGAAATCGGTAAGAAATGGCTGAAAATCCTGCTTCACAAAGTCCCAATCGTTGATTACAGCCCGAAGGCACTGCACAGCTGTCAACTTGATGACCTTGTCATTGATTTTCTTGTCCAGCTGCAAAAACGTGACTAAAAGCTTATAGATCTCAACGCGGCTTTCTCTGGAGTATTCCACTGATACCCAAGTGCTAATGATCAAGCAGATGCGCCTTTTAACGATTTTGTTCTCAATGAGGTCATCCCTTAAGCCCTCTGGAATAAACACCTGTTCGAGTAGCTGATCGAAGTTCACTTTATCTGCGATTGAGTCTGCTGAAAGTTGAAAGGTACATAAAACCGAGTCCTTGATGAGAATATTCTCTAACGAGTCACTGGCGACAAGTCCATTGGATATTTTGTTGAGGATAAAGTCTGATACCTCATCCTTGAAGTATTTGACAAGGTCCTGGAAGAAATTCTCGGCACATGGCCTCACCTGGTACTCCCAACTGGAATTAAGCTCCTCATTTGTCCATTCTTCGGGTTCTAGAAGCCAACTCTCCAAATCAGAAGGCTTCAAGCGCAAATACCAATTGATGATCAAATCACATAACTGGCGGATGACCTCGGAAGTGAAGAACTGAGACTTCAAGATGTGAATGGCATTGTTGACCTCGTCTCTATCATTTCTCTGTTTGAGGGTTACGGCACCCTGTTTGTAGATGTAAGTAACCATCTTCTTCAAGATCAAGAAACCCTTAAGAGCCAAGACCTCCCAGAAATCATTTTCCTCGCTCGTATTGTAGATGGCTTCGGCCTTATTCTGGAGCAACGACATGTACGTGGAAATAATTTCCTGTGAGCAAGGAAGAAGAATAAAGCTCGTTGGGTTGTTGGCGATGAGGTTCACGTAAAGCTTGCTGTATGACTTGACGTATTTTTCGAGTAAATCCGAAGAATATTTCTCGTGCTCAGTCACCAAACCTTGCAAATGGGTAACAGACAACCTCATAAACTCGCATATGTCGGGGTTTTTATTCGGATGCTCGAATCCCTCGGGGATGATTCTCCGAATATTTTTCAAGCACATGTAGCATATCTCCATGATGGTGAGGTCTAGAGACACAGTCCACATGTGGAAGAATTTGAGGTACATTTTGATCAATATGGGCAAAATCAAAGGCGCCTTGGTTTGAAATGCGTGTCTGGCTCTTCCAATTCTCACCAGCACCACCGACTTCACTGCCTGATTCAAGATCACCAAGAGATTATTGGCAGAGACCAAATTCCCCTTTTGGAACACGGCTTCCTCCATGCTGCTGGAGATTTGCTCGAACAAATTGGGCCACTCGCCTGGAAAGTCGAACCTTGCGACCCGGGCAATGGCCTGAGCGTTTTGAATGGTCAACTGGTTATTCTTATCTTCCGTCAGAGCAAAAAGCCTGCTCCGGATCTGGCTTTTTTCTTCTTTGCTGAGTGAATTGACTCTGGAGGATCTCCAGTACTTGTCCACTCCATTCTTGAAGCCAATGACAGCAATCCATCGTACATTCAATGGAAGCTCTGTATTGAGGTACACACTCTGTAGGACATAATGAAAGCCCGGCTCAGTTGCCCATCTGCTCAACTGATCTTCGGCCTCTTTCTGGGCACCTCCCCGGCTGCTATCTTCAAAAGCAGCCAAGGTCTCGAGTACGGCGTTGGTATCTAGCATGGTAGGGTAAGCTGTGAATCTCGTGGTGGCCATCTCAGGGTGCGTGCGCTGTGTGCAGGTATTATACAAATTTAAATTCTATAAGCATCAGCGACACTGCTGAATCATGTCCATCTCTTGGACTCATCTCCTTCCTTCCACTCTTTCTCCTGGTACCCTAACTCCTGCTTCACGCGTGTCACCACAGCCTTATCTCCCATATTCTTTCCCTGGTTGTCACTAATCTTGACCGATGGGTTTCCCGCAGCCTCTGCAAGCTTGATGACTATATTGAGCGGTTGGGACTTTTCGTGGCTTCCTTTATTCTTCTTGAAGTCGTTGGTAAAAAACGTGCCGATACCGAAGCTGACTTTCATGCCATTTTCCTCGGCGCAGCGCTTGTATTTGAGGCACTTCTCAATGTCCAACGAGTCCGAGAAGCAGATTGTTTTTGAATAATCGGCGTAGCCCAAAGACTTAAAGTGGCGGGCAATTTTTTGTGTGTAGAGCTCTGGGTCTCCCGAATCCTGTCTAACTCCGGTATAGTAGTCTGTGAATGGCTTCTGGAACACCTGAAGATATGCATCTGTGCCAAAGGTGTCTGTCAAAGCCAAGCCGCAATTCTTTGGCCCGAAGGTATCGACCCATTTTTCCATTGCAACTCTGTTGGCCTCGCGATAACTTTGAGTGATTGAAGCGACGCCCATAAACCACTCGTGCGCAACTGTACCAATTGGAGGTACTCTGTTTTGCTTGGCTAACAACACATTGGAAGTGCCCAAAAAAAGGTTTCCATTTTCGGCCACTTTAGCCTCTGCACAAATGGCACTCACCACGATTTCTTGTGTTTTGAAGGACCTTCTTCTTCGGGTGCCAAACTCACTGAAAGCACAGCCGTTGGCGAGCAAAGTTCTTGTCTTTTCTGTAGCCAACTCCCGCTGACCCTCGTAGTCCCAGTCAGTATCGACAAATTTGAAGTATGCTTCTGATACCAATGCAAGTAAGTGAATCTCGTATGGGATCGTCTCGTACCACTTTCCGCTGATTTCCAAAAAGAAATCCTGTAAAGTGTCTTCGTCATTGTAGTACGAGATCTGCTCAGAAGGCTTCAACGTAAAAGTAGACAATGAATCCAAGAATTCTGAAGGCATCATCGGTAAAGTTTCTCTAAGATAGGCTATTTCATCACTGGTGTATTTCAATTGGCCCAACGCCAGGATTTGTTGCTTCAACCACCCGATGGCCTTTTTGTTGAGCACCATCAGCGCCGTTCGATTAGTGTATTTGTATTTCACAGTGACATCCTTGAAGTGCTTGAACACCGCTGCCTGCATTGACAACTTGTACAAGTCTGTGTCAAGAAACGATTTGATAGCTGTGGGTTCAGACATGATGTTGTTGTGTGGAGCGGTACAGTTAACGTGAGTCAACTATTTCCATGCACGTGACTGTGCCTGTCCGCACATTGGCCTTATTCCGCCTCAAGGCCATCGGCAGTGGATAGTGTGCCTTGTGTGGATCCATTGAAAGCCATCCATATAAGTGAAAAGCCTGGAAAGTGTATGCTTTTCAAGAGAGTATTCCAAAAAAGAAAAATAATGACTCCTGCGTGATTCGAACACGCGCATCTTACGATAACAGAACTTGAGTCTGCCGCCTTAGACCGCTCGGCCAAAGAGCCATTTGATATGATTTAATTTTGCTTGCTTTAGTAGATAAAATTATTGAACAAGCAATCGAAATGCTCAGCAATTCGGGAAATTTATTGCCGGCCAATTATGGTATCTGCTCTGAGTGCAGTAAGAAAAAAAGTAAGATCACACGTGGAACACTACATGCAGGACCCAATTCTCAAACACTGTCACTCAGCACTAAATTGGCGAGAGCATCTAATAGGCAGGCCCTATTTCAATATATAGTTATTGCGCATGAATCAAATGAGCCAGTCGCAATAAAAGGAAGAACAACCTTATAATTTGACCTTTGGCTTGAAGTGAAGTGTCTAGAGTGAAAAGCCCTATCCTCAGGTGGGGGAATGGAAAAGTTCCGTGCGCGTATTCGCGACGTGTAGAAATTTACCCAAGATGCGTTCTCTTGCATGCAGATACGGAAAAGGTCAAGGATTACTTCGTATTGACACCTTCCATGGAAGCAGTGGGCATGACATCCTCAATGAATTCAGTGACTTTTCACATGAAGCCTTCTAGAGATACCGAATGCAGGATCTGAGAAGAAACAAGATACTTCTTCATGCAGCTTACATGCCAATTCGCGACGGGCGTTTCGTGTTCGCTCCCGACTCTCAAATTGTTATTGTACTTGAACCTATGGTAATAGTGCCATATTAATTTCCTCTGGAGCCGCGTGTGCAGCTGTAAGCGAGAAAACCCCCCGAAATTATTCCATATGTTCGTACCCCTCTTCTCACGCCCCTCAGCACCGTGGGCATGCAGGTACGGTGTATTGCTTTGGACTCCACGCGACACGATGTGAGTTTAGTTCGCCGATTTCCCCCAGTCCTTTTTCCTCCACCAGCATTTTCCTCCGGCCATGAAGAAGCACACCAAGACCCAATCCTCTTACGTATGTAAATGTGCCATTCTCGATACTATGCCTTAATTGCAACTAACCTCTAGGCGTTTGACAACACGGCCACCACCATGGCAGCATCTCAGATGCGTAACGCTTTGAACAACTTGGCCGACACCGTCCAGGACAAGGACGAGCAGCAACGGTTCGAGAACGAGATGGACTCTTTTTTTGCTTTGTTCAGAAGATACGTTTCCGACAAGGCTTCTGGCTCCACTTTGGACTGGGACAAGATCAAGTCCCCTTCGCCCAGTGAGGTTGTCGAGTACTCGAAGCTCCCAGAGGCCCACAACAAGGAAATTGACAACTTGTCCAAGTTGGCGGTGTTGAAGTTGAACGGTGGCTTGGGTACCTCCATGGGATGCGTGGGTCCAAAGTCTGTCATTGAAGTCAGGGACGGAAACACATTCTTGGACTTGTCGGTCAGACAGATCGAGCACTTGAACAGAAAGTACGACACAGACGTCCCTCTTCTTTTGATGAACTCCTTCAACACCGATGCTGACACTGCCAAGATCATCAAGAAGTACTCTGGCCACAGAATCCGTGTCAGAACCTTCAACCAGTCGCGTTTCCCTAGAATCTTCAAGGACTCCATGTTGCCCGTGCCTGAGTCTTTTGATGATGACTTGGAGACCTGGTACCCACCAGGACACGGTGACTTGTTTGAGAGTTTGATCTCTTCTGGAGAATTGGACTCCTTGTTGGCTCAGGGCAGAGAAATTTTATTTGTTTCCAACGGTGACAACTTAGGTGCTACTGTTGACACCAACATTTTGAATCACATGATCGAGACTGGTGCTGAGTATGTTATGGAATTGACCGACAAGACCAGAGCAGATGTGAAGGGTGGTACTTTGATCAATTACGACGGACAGGTCAGATTGTTGGAGATCGCTCAGGTTCCAAAGGAGCACGTGGAGGAGTTCAAGAGTATCAAAAAGTTCAAGTACTTCAACACCAACAACTTGTGGATTAACTTGAGAGCCGTCAAGAGATTGGTGGAGTCCAATGCAATTGAGTCCGAGATCATTCCAAACAGCAAAACCATCTCCAAGGGATCTTCCGACATCAACGTCATCCAATTAGAGACTGCGGTTGGTGCTGCTATCAGACACTTCGAGGGAGCCCATGGTGTTAACGTGCCAAGATCGAGATTTTTGCCCGTCAAGACCTGTTCCGACTTGCTTTTGGTCAAATCCGACTTGTTCTACCTCGAGCACGGGGCTTTGAAGTTAGATCCAACCAGAGACGGTTTCCCCAATCCATTGATCAAATTGGGCTCTCACTTCAAGAAGGTTAATGATTTCCAGAAGAGACTTCCTCACATGCCTAAGATTTTGGAGTTAGACCACTTGACCATTACCGGTAACGTGAAGTTGGGCAGAAGCGTAACATTGAAGGGAACTGTTATTATTGTCGTCAATGACAATGAGTCCATTGAAATTCCAAATGGCTCCATCTTAGAGAACGTCGTGGTCACCGGAAACTTGCGTATCTTGGAGCACTAGGTTCTAAGCGCACAGGTGAATTCAAGCACTATCATCAAACTTAAACCCGTAGCCGCATGTCCCTCTACGAAATGTGAAAGAATTAAACAGGTGTAGTTTCGGATGAGCTTAGCAGCGTCATCTTCCTTGGCCTATTGATCGATATCAAATATTCCAATTTGCTGTCTTCTTGAAAGACTGAATTCCAAGAGATTCGAGCCAACACAATTCAATTCGCAATAATACTTGGAGCACGCACGCATGCCGATTAATTCGAGACACATGTGTAAAATCGAAAATCTATTTTCTCTCTTCAAAAATAGAATGCAAGAAAACTGTCTACAAAAATAACTGATTTTCAAATCCTGTGGAATTTCTTCGAGACGTAAGGCGTGGAGCGGTAGAGCGGCGAGACTGCCTCTCACTTCTTACCCCAGATGCGAAACCTCGGGCGAACGATACTCCGCACTTTACCACCATGTCGTCCTTAGAGCATATTTGCACCAAATACACCCAGAAAGATGGCGGCATCAACGTCGTAATTGCTGGATATACTGATTCTCAAGAAACGAAATTCATTACGGCAAAAGGAAACAGAAGTTCAGAGAGCAACGAGCCTGCCAGTACCGAGTCCATGATGTGTCTTTTCAGCTGCACAAAGTCCATGACAGCCATGGCTATGCTCATATTGAGGGAAAGAGGAATGGTGGACTTCGATGCGCCAGCCAAGAAGTATTTACCCATCTTGGGTGAATTCGGAATCATCGATGAAGAAGACCACGTGGATGAGGACACAGGTAGGTTATTACGGGCGCCAAGAAAGCCGCAAAATGACGTGACCATCGCTAACCTTCTCTTGCACAACTCGGGGTTTGCCTACATATTTACCAACTCCAATTACCTTTCCATCATGTCGAAGCAGGGCGTGCACGCAGGCGCTCCGCTGTTGGATCTTTTCACTCCACAAATTATGCCCCTTACCTTCGAGCCAGGCACATCCTGGAACTACGGACACGGCATGGACTGGTGTGGCTTGATTATTGAGGCAGTTTCAGGAATGAAGCTTCTGGAATTCCTCAAGCAGAATGTATTCGAGAAAGCCGGGATGACATCGTGTACATTCGAGATGAGTGAACCTGAGGCCTTGATCCAGTTGACTTCCAGAAAAGGCGATAAACTAGTTCCAGTCAAGCGGGCCCCTGTGCCTCACAAATCCCCAATTGATATGGGTGGTCAAGGATGCTTTGGTACTGTGCCTGACTATTTGAGGTTCATGAGAATTTGGCTTAACTACGGTACTAGCCCGGATACAGGCAATCGGATCCTTAGCGAGGACTCAATTCGATTTGCTATTTCCAACCATCTTCCAAAAGACCAAAGAATGACTTTCTATATGCCTTCTGCGAATCTCGATGATGGTTATAGCTTGGCAGGATGTGCCTACAGCAACCTGAAAGCAGAGACCGGGAGACCTGAAGGATCCTTGTATTGGTCCGGTTTGGCAAACTTGTATTTTTGGATGGACTTCAAGAACAAAGTTGCAGGTTTCTGGGGATGCCAGATTCTCCCTATACTTGACGAACCTTGTGTGGAAGGATTTGTGGAGTTCGAGACGGAGGTATATTCAATAATTAACTCAAAGCAACCTCACCTTTAAACGTTGACTCGAGAAATTTTGTTCGTCTTCCATCATAGCAGATTGTTCACACGCTTACCTTTGAGAAGCAGGAGAGTCCTAAGCACGAATTGTGTTACACGCTTGTAGCCTCTAGGGGCCAAAATTCACTAAATGTGATTCCACGTCATTGGTACTCTATACCAAGGCTTTTGGATCTCTCACTTAGACATAAGATAGGTATTCAAATTGAAGCTTGAGCTAGTACATCAATATCAAATGACGAAGAATTAGCCCAACTCGGCCGATATCAGATGAGATTGTTTATTGCCCAGACACTAGATAGGTTCGGAACAAATAGCATTACGTACCTTCAGTACCGCCTAGCCATACAAGGATCAGATCTGATTGAGAAAACTCACTCACTGGAAGAGACTAGAAACAGAGGTAGTAGTGTGCCATCTAGTGTCGGCCAAAATATCAGTTCATATATTGTAATACTGATTTCTCATTAATTATTCAGCTGGAGAACAGAAATATTGCCATATGTGTACCATTTTATGTGTAAGAAATGGGTGCAACGAGAATTTGTGAAAAAATTATAGAAATCCAATATAAACCTGGATTCAAAATTTTCATCAAATGGCTCTTTGGCCGAGCGGTCTAAGGCGGCAGACTCAAGTTCTGTTATCGTAAGATGCGCGTGTTCGAATCACGCAGGAGTCATTATTTTTTGTGGTTTTTCTTTTTATCTGTCTCAAGAAACATCAAGCCTAATTGAGTCCATTATTGATGCTTTGCAACCTTTGCCCCCATCTTCAAATACATCTTGGTTGGCCTTCTCGGTACCGGACTCGGTTCAGTTGCAATAAGCAATCTTTCTTAGGAATAAAGGTGGCCACGCCATGGGTTTCACTTGGGGATGTAAGGGCGGACTTGGACTGGATAGATAATTTTCCGGCGGAATCTTGAAACAAGTTTCTATGAACAGTTTCGCATTGGATTACTCACGTGAAAGTTTAAAGTCTTGTATGGTATACAGTGGCAGGCGGCAGAACTAGTAATTCCACGGCCAAATGCTTCTCTGGCGCAGTTTAACGCCACACCGTACGTAGTTCTGCCAGTACCGAACTTTTCAATCCAGGTATCTGAATTGGGGATCCGAGTGCTCGTGGCGGCTGTTGGTCCTTGACGGCCACCTGTCTTTTTCTTGACTGCGAAGAGGAGTCTCTGTTGGTCTGGCGACCGCGGAACCTTGTTGGTTGCGAGTTATAAGTGGGTTTTCCCTTCGGTTTTCCCGTCTGTCCTGGCGAGGACGTTTCTGGTGGTTGATCTTCTTCTGTTCCACTACGGCCCATAGGTAGAGCTTTTGCCAGGTTGGAATTTCCTGGAAGCAGCTCCTATCCCGAAGTTCTTTCAGGAGGCCGGCGCGGAAGAGTTCGAGAGCGACGGGTGGCGAGGTTAAGCACTCATCGGCGAGCAGCAAGAGGCGGAAAAACTCCTCTTTGTACTGTTCAAGGCTAGTCCGCTGTCTGTGGTGAATCAAAGTTAAGTTTGCCGGGTTGACGCGGGGCCTGATGATTTGATAGTGGTTGCGGAGTTCCTGTTCGTATTCCCGATAGCTGGCTTCCGTTTCGGCGAACCGTGGGTCGTTGAGAAAGTCTTCGGACCATGCAGCGAGTTGGCCTGTCAAGTTCAAGGCGACGAGTTGGACCTTGAAGTGTTCGTCGAGAGCTTCGCGTCTCGCCTCCCTAGCCACCACTTTGAAGAAATTCTCAATCGTACTGGCTTTCTCTTCCCCCGAAATTTTCCGGATGTGCAACCGTTGCACCGCTTCATACTGCTCCGAGTTTTTGGCTCGACGCGTGACGGATGGGTCTGTAAGGGTCTGGTCGTGGTCGTCCTCAGATGACAAGGGGGTCTCGTCTTTTGGTGTGCGATTGGTGTCGGCACCCTTGGTCCGTTCCGACGCTTCTTGGAGCCGTTGGATCAAAGCTGGCAAGAGGGGTTTCAACCTGTCCCAGTCTTTCTCCCAATCGGAGGGCTCCGAGAGAGAATCCTTGGCGTTAGGGTCCGGATCCTCTGGGGATGCTATCGAGAGTTGGGCCACGTCCTGTGTCACGTCTTCGGATGAAGGGGTGGTTGAGGCGGTTCTTCTGTGGTCGGAAATGGGGCTCATGTCTGATTCGGAAAAAACGCTGCGCTACCAAGTGTTAAGATACGGAGTGTGATTCGGGTTGTGTGCACTAGTATATAGCTAATCGGGTTATTCCTAGGAACTGGCCTTTGAGAAGGGGTTCCGTATCTCTATATAGGGGGGAGATCTCTAATGTGGCATCCTGCACGGATGCATGCACATGCGGCCGTGCGTCCGATCGGTGTGTTGGGGTGTACACACGAGATCCTAAACGGGTGTAGGGTATGCACACGGGATCCTGATCGGCGTAGGATGTACACATGAGGTTCCCTCTACGACAGGAGGCGGGATCTCGTATCTCGAGAGTCCGTATCGGGGCAGGTGACCTGCGGGTCACGGTACCTCCACGTAGTGTATTCGTAAAGCTTTCTTTAGATGTGTTGATTTGGGAGCCGGAGTGGGTCCGTTTCCTAACAAATAATGTTAGGAAATGTACTCGCTCTGGCTCCCTAATCCAACCGTTACGACTCCACTACGTGGAAGTACAGTAACATACGGGTCACCTACCCGATACGGACAAACCGTCAAGGAGAGCGCCCGCGTGCCCGACCGTGTAGACCGGACACATGGCTACAGGTGCATGTCTCCATGCAGGAGCACACGTGAGCTCCCCCCATTGTATGAAGCTACATCCCCGCCGGATGCTAGCCGAGAGATCCTATCGCCCGGATCTCCCCCTATATAAAGAGATACGGAACCCCTCCTTAAAGGCCAGTTCCTAGGAGTATCCCGATAATACTATTGCAAACAATCCGAATCATACTCCGTATCTTAACACTATACTCCGTATCTTAACAAATAAAAGATTTGTTACAGTGGCCGAGTGGTTAAGGCGACACCCTGCTACTTAGCAGCCCAGGTGTTGCGCATTGCGTGCGCAGGTTCGAATCCTGTCTGTGACGATATTTTTTGGCTTTCAATACAATTTTCATTGCTTGTCCTAGCAATGAACTGAAGGGTCTGGAGAGTCTAGAAGTGATAGGTTTCTATGGAATTAAAAGCATTAAGGTTGCGAGTAGGTACTTTATTCACCTTTGTTCATGGGCTTCATGATATTAAAGTCGAAGCCCGGCGCTACTTTTCTCTGCAGATCAGACAACCAATTTGTATAAAGCGACACATGCCCGCTGCGGATATTGTCATCAAGATATTCGGCCTTCATCTGCTCCAAGTCCTTTTTGATCGAATCTAGAACATCTTTAGAAACATTAATTGGAGGAGGAACCACTGAGTTAGGAAGTGTAGGAAGCAACCGCCCGTAGTTAGTACTGAGAGTAACAGATTTAGGGGGTTGGTAGGCGGGGTTTCGTATGAGTGGCACTTGCTGAAGAATTGGGTCGGCTGCGATTAGTAAATTGCTGAAAGGTGGAGAAACGAACATACGCTTGTTGGTGTCGTCCATTGGTGTTGGTATATTCGTGAAGTGTCGAGATTCCTGCTTTGTTTGGTTAGACGAAGCGTGATGGCGCTGGTGTTTCAGCGTGTTTCAGTGTGGTTCAGTGTTGTTTCAGTGTTGTTTCAGTGTTGTTTCAGAGAAGGTGTGTTCTGAGGAGGTGTGTTCTGAGAAGGTGTGTTCTGAGAAGGATATCGGGCGAGCGTGCGAGATAAAGGGAACGGTCTTTTCCACGGCTCTTCTCATTCACTATCTGAACTTGTTCCTTTTCTTTTTTGCCCCGAAGCAAATGCACACACACTAGCATCTATCTACAAGCTTCCTTGTCGGTCCGTTTATTATCTATGTTACACATGCAATCATCAGTTATCCTTGTAGTGGCGAATCAAGATATATGCGTTTTCTTGCTTCAAATTGGACAAGGATCTGTAGCCACCCTCCAAGCGCATCAACAAACCACCAAAGGAAATGTAGACCGCCATTTTGTCGTTGTCTGAGCTCTCTTCGAATTTGTACACCGTGCCGTACATCACGTAGTCGTAGTCATCGGCCAATGATCTGTCTCCTCTTTTGGGAGGTCTCCAGGAGCCGTTGGATGTGACCATGGAACTCTCGTTACCCAAGGTGGAGGCCAATGTGATGGTCAAGGAGTCGGAGTCCTTGACGGGAAACAACTCGCTGTTGATGTCCAATGTGATTTTGATGTCCGGGGACGTGGAAGACTGTCCTTCTATGCGGCTGACCTTATTGTATCTAGCCTGGTCGACCGACTCGACCACGAACATATCTTCGAATAAAACGCCGGACATTGTGGTGTTGAAGAGCTGTGTTCTGGTGCACGATGAAGGAAAAAAATGCTGGCTGCGCGCATCACGTGACCCAGAATGTGCAGCCAGGAGTCGCACCTTCTTCGATCAAAATACAAAGCCTCTTTAACCAACATGTCAAAGCAGGCGGCGCCAGTGGCCAAATCCAAGAGCCTCACCATCCTCCTCGTCTCGCTTCTCGCTGTAGCTGGCTACATGATGATCAACAACTGCGGCATGGGGTTTTTTTTACTGCACCCTGACTACAGTCGGGGTCAGTCAAAGTTTAACGTCAAGGATGTCAGCAATGTCAGAGACTTTCCTGATGTGAAAGCTTATGATAATACCGATGACAAAAGCAATGTGGCAGAGGTGCTTGGAGAAACGGAGTGGGCTGATGTCACCCCGTCAAAGAGTGATGCGGAAAAGAGAGACGATAAAGAAGACAAAAAAAAGAAGAAGAAGCTGATCCTAGATCAAACATACATCAGGGTTTTGATTGGAATTGGCGTGTTTGCCATTTTCAATATTGCCACGATCACGATCCATCACATTGTGCTCAAGGTCAGCACTGACACACACCAGTACCGAGAAGTGGACCATGTCTACTCGCCATTTTAGTCATTTACGGACATTCGGAGAACAAAACAAATAGCCATACAAGGCACTCGACTCACCATCGAGTGCATTCACCCGCTGATTGGAGGTCAGATAACCACGAGCATAGGCCATCAATATTTCGATATAATTTAGGGCTACCATATTATCAAGGGCAAAATCGTGTAAGAAGTTGTAATGAGAACAAAACCAAGGAAAGCAAGACCCATTCTGCCGCCACTGATCGGGTCATTTGAAAGCGTGCATTATCGCACAGAAAATCTCGGCTCTTACCGAGATAATTCTCCCTTTATCTCTGGCCGCATCCCGCACAAAATACGTCGCTTTTAATTGGTATCAAAATCACAACACAATGGCCGAAGTCTCCCGTGCCAGAAAGTTGCTTCAGGTGTCGTGTTCCATCGTTTGGTGTTTATTGGCTGCAGGCCCTGTCTTTGGCTTTGCAGCAATTAAACCTGTCTTGATTAGAGAGGGCGTTTACCTGGACAAGTGTGACATTTCCGTCACGAATTCCCACAAACCATGTGACGAACAAGACTTGGCGCTCAACTTCTTGTTTACTGTGGCCTGCATGGTCACCAATATCTCGGCCTTGCCTGTGGGTTCGCTTTTGGATTCTCACGGCCCCAAAGTTACGGGTATCTTAGGCTCCGTCATCATTCTTGCTGGGTCAGCCATGCTTTCCTTGGCCAAACACATTTCGATTTTGGATGGATACTTGTATGGCTACACATTGCTTGCCTTGGGCGGCCCCTTTGTGTTCATTTCATGCTTCCAGTTGGCCAATAGCTTCCCCAAGAACTCGGGGCTCATTTTGGCTTTGTTGACCGGTGCTTTTGACTCCTCCTCCGCTTTGTTTTTGATCTACAGACTCATCTACACCAATTGGGTCCATCTCTCGGTATCCAAGTTCTTCTTGTACTACATGGCAGTTCCTGTCTTTATCTTCATTTGCCAGGCCACCTTCATGCCCCGCGATTCATACAAGACCATTGGAACGTTGGCCAGAATTGCCGAGACTGCCATCGATGAAACCGGCAAGCCCTTGGACAAGGACTTGCTTCTCGAAGTTGACAGAGATGCTCCAGAAAATATGGTGCCTACGGCCCAGCCCAATATGAACGAGCACACTTCGTTGCTCATGAGAAGCGCATCATTCTCGTCGTTCACTGGAAGAAGAGACTCGTTGCTTGCATCCAGAAGAGACTCCACCATCTCCAGGGCTTCCAGGAATTCCATCAAGTCAGTCTACGAGCGTCAGGCCGAGGACAAGTTGTACGAGTCGACCGGAGGCGTGTTTGGAGTTATGCACGGCTTCTCAATTGCCGAACAGTTGAAGTCGCCATGGTTTCTTTTGATGGCTTCCTTCACAACCATTCAGATGCTTCGTATCAATTTCTTTGTGGCTACCATAAGGTCGCAGGAAGAGTACTTGTACGGAAGTGAAAAGTTGGCGGTGCAGATCAACCAGTTTTTCGACTTGGCGCTTCCTCTCGGTGGCTTGTGTGCAATTCCATTCATTGGGATCTTGTTGGACAACTTGACCACCTTGAGCGTGTTGGTGCTATTGTCTGCCATCTCCGTGACGGTGGGAGTGTGTGGATGTTTGTCTTTCCTTCCTGCCACATATTTGGGGATTGTTCTCATGGTTCTTTATCGGCCCTTCTACTACACTGCAGTGTCGGACTTTTGTGCCAAGGTGTTTGGTTTTGAGACCTTTGGCACTATTTACGGAACCATCATCTGCTTCTCAGGTCTCTGCAACATCTTGCAACAAGTTATGGATGAAGTTACCCACAGCTACTTCAAGGGAAACCCCACGCCAATCAACTCTCTTTTGACTGCGCTCACGGTAATCTTTGCGGGCCTTATTCTCGGCTACGTTAGATCACAAGAGAAGGCGATGAAAAGAAACAATCTTGAATTGGAGGCCCAAGAGGCCACGGTTCGTTCAATTCCTAGATAGCATGGGCACACGGGGTTTGCGGCATTAATAGATCTTTGTCCGTTATTCTAGCCAACGCTATACGGTGCGATCACTTTACAGAGTACATGGCACTTTTTCCTTCCGGGAAACTTCCCTCCTCGCTGGCTTAAATCACCTGTGTATTTGTTCCTATAATACTATTTATCCCTGATGTTCTTCCTCACACGCGCTATGTTCTTCTCCTCTTCAGCCTCTCCTTTTTGAGCTGCTCATTGGCTAGATCAGGGTCTAAAGCCGTGAGCTCCGGGACAATTTCTATGGCCGGCAAGCTCTTGCCAAGATCAAGCTTATCCTGAGCCACAACCTGCAGACACAAATTCTGACACATTTTCTCCACGAGAGCTGGGTCTTTCTGAGGCACCGCCTCAAGGACCGGGTTTCCCATTTATTTAGCGGCTTTCTTAGCGGCTTTCTTAGCGGCCTCTTTCTGGTCCTTCTCAACCTGTCTTCTGGAGCCCTTGATTAGCTCCAAGTGTCCCACTCTGCTGGCAATCAACTTCTCAGTTCCATTCAGCGAGCCCACAGACTGTTTAAGATTGAAGGCTTGTTTGAGGGCGAGTTTCTTGGGCTTGATGATGAGCGGAGCAGCGGCTCTGAGGTTACTCTGCTTCTTGGTGACTCTGCCTTTGCCTTTGGACTTGAGCTTTAAGTTTCCCTGGGCCATGGTGTAGCGATGAGAAGAGAAAAACGCGAGGCTAAGGGCGGATGCTATATGCAGGACACCCAAGTGGCTCTGGCCGCCCAGGTTGGCGGGGCAGCGGGCGGCGACAGCATCGTGGCGCTATGTTCGACACATGGTAGCCGTGCCTCACACAATTTGTGCATGTGCGGTCAAGGGGTTCCATGTGCGACCCATCTTCTGTGACTCTGCCGCACGCTAATTAATTTTTTGTTGCACACTGATCCTCGAACAGCATCGCATCTCCTTCTTCCCAGGTGTCACTACTTGAACCGACTCATTTATCGAAATGAGCGACAAATTTCTTATTCTGCCAGGGCCCAAGGCCTTGTCTCAATTCAGAGTCAAGAACCTTGTCATTGACTTGGAGAAAAAGCTCGACCAGTCGGGTATCATCGCCGACATCAAGTCTAGCTACACCCACTACGTGTCGTTGAAAAAGCCGTTATCGGCCTCGCAGACCAAATTGTTGGAGATTTTGTTGACCTACGACTCTGCGGTTGACGTTTCTGTTGACGCCAACCAGAAGTTCCAAGACCTTTCTGCCGTTTCGGGTGACTCATCCACTGCCGCCTCTCGATTGGCTGGCTTGGATGCCGGCGATTCTGTGTTGGTCAGAATCTTGCCTAGACCTGGCACCATTTCGCCTTGGTCGTCCAAGGCCACCGATATCGCCAACATCTGTGGATTGGGCGAGTACATCGAGAGAATCGAAAGGGGAATGACGCTTTTGATTACTGGCGCTGCTGGCTCCAACATCAACAAGGTCTTCTCTGAACAGGCCGCTGGTTTGTTGTCCATGGTGTTCGATAGGATGACCCAGAAGTTGTACGTGAACAACAACGCTCCCAAGTACAACGACTTGTTCTCCCACGACTCGCCAAAGCCGCTTGTGGAGGTGGACATTTCCGGAGACAAGTTGGTGCACGCTAACAAGGAGCTTGGCCTTGCGTTGGACCAGGGCGAAATCGACTATTTGATTCACGCCTTCAACTCCGTGATCGGCAGAAAGCCAACTGACGTGGAGCTCTTCATGTTTGCCCAGGTCAACTCGGAACACTGCAGACACAAGATTTTCAACGCCGACTGGACTATCGATGGAGTCAAAAAAGACTTGAGCTTGTTCAAGATGATCAGAAACACCCATGCTAAGAACCCTCAGTATACGGTCTCTGCGTACTCCGACAACGCAGCCGTCTTCGAGGGCCCCATGGGCTACTTGTTCACCCCCGACTTCAAGAGCAAGGAGTGGAAGTCCATCCAAGAAAACGTTTTCACTTTGGTGAAGGTCGAAACTCACAACCACCCCACGGCCGTCTCTCCATTTGCTGGAGCTGCCACAGGATCTGGAGGTGAGATCAGAGACGAGGGAGCCGTGGGCCGTGGATCCAAGTCTAAGGCTGGATTGTCTGGATACTCTGTTTCTGATTTGAACATCCCCACCTTGCCGCAACCTTGGGAGTCTGATGTGGGAAAACCAGACCACATTGCTGCTCCATTGGACATCATGGTGGAGGCTCCGATCGGCTCTGCTGCTTTCAACAACGAGTTTGGAAGACCTGCCATTAACGGTTACTTCAGAACGCTCACCACTGAGGTCGAAAACTCCAAGGGAAACACCGAAATCAGAGGCTTCCACAAGCCTATCATGTTAGCCGGAGGTATGGGTGCCATCAGACCCGACCTTGCGCTCAAAGACACCAAAATTACACCTGGATCACACCTCATTGTTCTTGGTGGACAGTGTATGTTGATTGGGCTTGGTGGAGGTGCTGCATCTTCGGTTTCCTCTGGAGTGGGCTCGGCCGAGTTGGACTTTGCTTCTGTTCAAAGAGGAAACCCCGAGATTCAAAGAAGAGCTCAACAAGTTATCGACTCTTGTGTGTCTCTTGGCAAGAGCGGCAACCCAATCCAATCTATCCACGACGTCGGTGCTGGAGGCTTGTCTAATGCTCTCCCCGAGTTGGTTCACGACAATGACTTGGGTGCGAAGTTTGAGTTGAGATCCATCCTTTCTTTGGAGCCAGGTATGTCCCCCATGGAGATTTGGTGTAACGAGTCACAAGAGAGATACGTTCTTGGAGTGGCGCCTGAGAATTTGGACTTATTCAAGAGCATCTGCGAGAGAGAAAGAGCACCTTTTGCAGTGGTGGGAGAGGCCACAGAGGAATTGCGTTTGGTGTTGACGGATTCGTTGTTGAAGACCACCCCAATTGATTTGGAGATGTCTGTTTTGTTCGGAAAACCACCCAAGATGTCCAAGGTCGCCAACACCGAAAACTTGAGATTGAAGCCGTTCGTGACCGAGAACTTGAGTGTTCAAGAGTCAGTGGAGCGCGTTTTGCAGCTTCCCTCGGTCGGTTCTAAAAACTTCTTGATCACCATTGGTGACAGATTTGTTACTGGCTTGGTCGACCGTGATCAAATGGTTGGCCCTTGGCAGGTGCCTGTGGCCGATGTCGGTGTCACGGCCACTTCTTTGGGAGACTCTTTGTTGTCTACAGGAGAGGCCATGGCCATGGGAGAGAAGCCAACTTTGGCTTTGATTTCTGCCTCTGCCTCTGCTAAGATGTGTGTGGCTGAGTCGTTGCTCAACGTGTTTGCCGCAGACATTCCTGCCATCGACAAGATCAAGTTGTCTGCCAACTGGATGTCTGCTGCTTCGCACGACGGAGAAGGCGCCAAATTGTACGAGGCTGTGCAGGCTATTGGTATGGACTTGTGTCCTGACTTGGGCGTGGCTATTCCTGTTGGAAAGGACTCCATGTCGTTGAAGATGAAGTGGGGAGAAAAGGAGGTGACTGCGCCATTGTCGTTGTGTATCACTGCTTTTGCTCCCGTTTCTGACACCTCCAAGACCTGGACTCCGCAATTGAAGAAGGTTAATGAGGATACTGTGTTGGTTCTTGTTGATTTGGCAGCCGACGTCAAGAAATCCTTGGGAGGTTCTGCCTTGGCTCAAGTTTACAAGCAGGTTGGCGACTCTTCCCCAGACGTGCACTCGCACGAGCTCTTCAAGAACTTCTTGCAGACATTGATTGCATTGCACGGCCAGCTTGATGTTTTGGCTTATCACGACAGATCTGAAGGTGGCTTGTTCACCACTGTGGCTGAAATGGCTTTCGCTGGCAGATGTGGTCTCGACTTGAGTCTCCAGTCGCAAGAGGATGCTTTGACCGAGTTGTTCAACGAAGAGCTTGGAGCCGTGTTCCAAATCAAGTCAAGCGATCTCGAGAGCTTCGTCAAACTTTTTGCTGCCAACAACATCGCCGAGAAGTACATTTCTGTGATTGGTAAGCCCACCGAGATCCAGAATGTTTCCATCAAGCTTAATGACTCGGTGGTTTACACAAACACCCGTGCCAACTTGCAGCAGTTGTGGAGCAACACTTCCTACCACATTCAAAAAATGAGAGACAACCCGGAAACCAGTGCTGAGGAATACAAGGCCATTCTGGATGACGCAGACCCAGGATTGTCGTACCAGTTGACTTTCGAGCCCCACGACTTCAAGGAGCCTTCATCGTCCAGAAAACCCAAGGTGGCTATATTGAGAGAGCAGGGTGTGAATTCGCAACAGGAGATGGCGTGGTCGTTTTCGCAGGCAGGTTTCGACGTCTACGACGTTCACATGAGCGACATTCTCAGCGGCAAAGTGTCATTGGCTGGGTTCACCGGTCTTGCTGCTTGCGGTGGATTTTCGTATGGTGATGTGTTGGGTGCAGGTGCAGGCTGGGCCAAGTCCGTGTTGTTCAACGACCTCGCTAGAAAAGAGTTCCTGGACTTTTTCCAGAGAGACGACAGCTTCGCCTTTGGTGCATGTAACGGATGCCAGTTTTTCAGCAGAATCGCTGAGTTAATTCCCGGTACCGAAAACTGGCCTACGTTTGAGAGAAATGCCAGTGAGCAGTACGAGGCCAGATTTGTCATGGTCGAAATTGAAGATTCTCCAGACAACAACTCTATTTTCTTGCAGAAGTTGAAGGGCTCCAAGCTTCCTATCGCCGTTGCCCACGGTGAGGGCAGAGCCAGTTTCGAGACTGATCAGGCCTTACAGAGCTTCCTTTCTGAAAAGCAGGCTCAGATCAAGTACGTTGACAACTACGGAAACCCGGCCCACCAGTACCCCTTCAACCCCAACGGATCGCCAGAGGGTATTGCAGGTATCTCCAACAAAAATGGACGAGTCTTGGCCATGATGCCTCACCCGGAGAGAGTCACGAGATTGGAAGCCAACTCGTGGTACCCCAAGGAACAGGCTGCTACGTGGGCAGGATACGGACCATGGATCGCATTGTTCAAGTCGGCCAGAGAATGGGTGGGCGACAAGTTTTAACCATCAGACAAGTGTAAGTTATTAGAAGCTATCGAAATGAATGTTACAGGTAGGGCTGGGTAGTCGAGGTTCCTGCCCCGCGCGCCGCACAGCGCACAGTCACGTGAGCAGTGCGTGCAGGCCCACGCGCAGGGTCAGGGAGGTCGTGCGCGCGGCCAGAAAACTCCAGGACAGGCGCGAAAAATTTTTCAGTTTCTTCTTGTCTACTCCCACAAACAACTATAATGTCCGCCCAGCAAATCTTGTCTAAGAAGAGAAAGTTAGTCGCCGATGGTGTCTTCTACGCCGAATTGAACGAGTTCTTCACCAGAGAATTGGCCGAGCAAGGTTACGCCGGTGTTGAGGTCAGAAAGACCCCAACCAAGTTGGAGATCATTGTCAAGGCTTCCAACACCCAGGGTGTTTTGGGTGAGCAAGGTAGAAAGATCCACGAGTTGACCTCTTTGATTGTCAAGAGATTCAAGTTGGCTCCTGAGTCTATTGTCATCTACGCTGAGAGAGTCGAGGAGAGAGCTCTTTCTGCTGCTGTCCAAGCTGAGGCTTTGAAGGCTAAGTTGTTGTCTGGTTTGCCAATCAGAAGAGCTGCTTACGGTGTCTTGAGATTCACCATGGCTGCTGGTGCCAAGGGTGTTGAGGTTGTTATCTCCGGTAAGTTGAGAGCTGCCAGAGCCAAGTCTCAGAAGTACGCTGACGGTTTCATGATCCACTCCGGTCAACCAACCAACGACTTCATTGACTACGCCATCAGACACGTCTTGATGAGACAAGGTGTCTTGGGTATCAGAGTTAAGATCATGAGAGACCCAGCTAAGAACAAGTTCGGTCCTAAGTCTTTGCCTGACGCTGTCAAGATTGCTGAGTACAAGGACGAGGATGAGGTCATCCCAGCTCCAACTGTCAAGGACTACACTGTCAAGGCTGAGGAGGCTCCTGTCGAGGTCGAGGCTCAGGCTTAAGTATTTTGAGCTGTTCATAGAATCAACGCCACAGATGCATCAGTGTAGTATTCAGCCGGACTTGGGGCTATGCGCGTGTGCTGCACATGTGAGCTCTGCTCGCTGGCGGAGTAAAGCCGCCGGCGTGCGCTATCACTCGGGAGCTAGATGGGGCTCCTGCATATGCTAAACGGGTACTGCATCCAATCGCGGCCGGCAGCCCGCATGCACGCCGCACTTTGAACTCCGAGCTGACTTCCACATGGCCTGTTTTGGGAGACGTCGAGTCTCCCTGCCACTGGCACCAGGGTTCAACGCTTCCGTTTTCGGGTGCACTCCTGCATCCAGTCCCCAGGGGCTGTGGTTGTATCCGAGGCTATCGCGCCACATTGGTAGATAAGGAGAATCCTGCGCATTGTTGACGTCACGAAGTGCGGAACCTCGGACTTCCCCAGATACAGCTCCGGAGGTACACTTCCAGTGGCGTATATAAGCGGCCCGCCCCCGTTTGGCACTGTGATAATTTTCTTCTTTTTGCAACTTAAATAATTCAAACCGCAGCTGGAATCAATTCTGAAAGGCCACTAAAACAGACAAACTACAATTTTCTATAACAACACAATGTCTTCTCCTTCCCAATTCTTGCAATTATCTACCGAGTTTTCCGAGCCTTTTGTGATTCCAAATGTGTCTCAAACTTCGACGGTCCCTGCCGTTGCTAGCACAGCTCCAATTTCCGACAGCACTGTGGGCAGGAGCAGAGCTCTCTCTGTTATCGAGCTCAGTTGAGCAACGAGACGAAAAGCTAGCCACGACGTTACGTATATAATAAAGGAAGAGGTTCGAAAGGGTGTAGCTAGGTTTATGGATGGAGTTGGTTCGGATGCCACAGATGAGTAGATGGAGGCATCTCTACACCATACGGTGCTTGGTTCGCCACACGATGCTTAGTAACCGATGCTTCCAAATCGGCTTCATAATCCATACTAATCCACACTTTCTCACTCAACACTGCTTTGTTGCATCCGCCTATACACTTAGAAGCAAATAACTCCTCATTATGGCAGGCGGTGCCACGCTCCAGGCTATATCGTCACTTCTCAATGATAATTCTTTCACCAGTAGACTATAGATTCTCTGGCGATGGGACTCCCTGATATCACCTCTTGTCACTGCTGAGATGGCCCATTCGCCACAGCAGCGTGATTGTCGATTGCCGACGCATGCAGCATGGGTGAACAAGTCCTATTCCATCATCTCCGCTAGTAAAGTGAAGCTAGCCGCAAATCCCAGCAGCTTGTATGCCATATCAGCCACAGCCACCGGGCAATGGAGACACGGTCGCCTCCACGTGCCCAAGCGGTGAGGCAATTTCCATGGCCCTAAAACACAGAGTAAAACTCATTGTACTTCCTGCCGTAGTAGCCGGTGGACACAGCGCCCAATGCCAAGAGCAACAAGGGAATGGGCTTGGAGAAACTCGTGGGGATGGACCGAGCAATCCCAGCCGCCAACAACGTCGTGGAACAACCCAAGGCAATCTCCAAGCCCCAGTCGGCGTTTTTCTTCAACAAGTAGCCAGAGTATCCATAGAGAATGGAGAGAGTGGTGCCGGCAACCAAGGATGGCAAGGAGCCCTTGCGGAAGTAGCCCATCGAGCCGCCCACAGCACATAAACCAGCAAGCGTAAATGCAGGATGTTCCATTGTCAACAAGTGTGTTGTAGTCCGTAGTGGTGCGGTCAACGTGGCTTGATAGGCGGGCGCGGGCCACGTGATCAATGTGCCCAGCACCCCAGCGGGCTGTCCGCGCAACAGCGGCAGCGGCGCCGGGGCCTCGACCCAGTCGCTGGGCCGCCGTGCCCTCTCGGGCCGGTATGACTCGGATCCTGCATACCGACTCACCGCCTACACCCCACGGGTCCGAGTCAGAGCAGCAGAGGAGCCGGAAAACAACGGGGCGGGCCGGCCGGCCACCGCACAATGTGCACTGGAGGCAGGTTTGGCGCAGGAGCACGAGCCGTAGCAGACTGTTCCCGCGAGCAGAGCGCACGCTCACCGACACGCCAAGTGCAAGGTGGCCAGGTAGGAAAGCAGCAGTAAGGAAAAATCACCCTCGACAAAAAAATTTCCCACAACACCAACCCGCCACTTTTGACGTTTTCTACCGGACAAGGAATAATTTCAGCCGCCATCTTGCTCCAGCCCCTGTCTTTCAAAAAAGCAGCAGCCTTTCGGATATTTGGCCATGAATCTCGAGTCCCTACTTTCCGAGAACTCGCCACTGCCTTCAGGAAATGGCGCCCCCCAGGCCGCCAGCGGGCCGGCTCTGGGTGGATCACCCGCTCTGGCTCGCCCAGCCGAAGCGCCTTCCATTCCAATGCCCGCTGTGGTTCTGGATCACATAGCCGCCGCATCAAGACCACAGCCCACGCATGGCCTGCTCAATGGCTACCACATGGGCAACGCGAGTGGGCCCGCCCCCCTGAGTCAAACTGTGGCTCCGGTGCCGAATACGCTTGCGCCAGTGCCGCTCAGTGAAGACTATGTCAGGGCCTTTGAGAGCAAAGTCAATGCGATCCACGAATTAGATTCGATGCTTCAGCAGACGCTGAATCTGTTGGTGTTGTCGTACGAAAAAGAGGCTTTGGGCTCGGTTTTGGCCAGCTCCAAGTCACTCATGGCGAACTTCGTGGACCGTCTCGCCGCAGAAGAGGTTTTGGTTGGCGGCAGCGATTCGGCGGCAGCTCTCAACCCCGCCAACAAATCCGGGCTTCGCAAAAGCATTTTGGAGGAGAGAATTGCAGCTCTCCTACAAGAAAATGGCTCCAGCCAGAACACCAGCGACAAGTACCCAAGAAAGTCTTCGCGTGCCGAGAAGCGCTCCAGCATTGTGGACTCTGCGGATGCCAAGCGCCGCAGAACCACCGATTACGCATCCGTGTACAGTCTTGAATCACCGGAAGACTCCAACGGCGATATGGCGGCCACCTCAGCATCTTTATCACCGAACGACAAATCGCGGGCCAGCAAGGAGAACGGCAAGCTTCGTATCAAGCTCTCCTTGAAATCAGAGGCCAAGCCGGCGCCGCATGCGTCCAGGCCCAACGACAGAGCATCTCCACTGAAGGCCAAGGAATTGAAGTCGGTGACAAAGCAGTATGACAATACGTTCGTGGCCATTTGGAAGGATTTATCGCGGAAAGACGGCCCCAAAGTGGCTCGTATGATGCAGCAGCTGAACCAGGCACGCCTAATTAACATGAAAAAGAATGCCATATTGGCCTCCAGGGAAGCCAAGCGTTGGCAAATGAAGAACAACAAAAACCAGAAAGATTTGAGTGCCAAGGCCAGGCGCACCATGCGTGAAATGTTCAATTTTTGGAAGCGGAACGAGCGTGTCGAAAGAGAATCCCGCAGAAAGCACGAGAAGGAATTGATTGACAAGGCTAAGAAGGAGGAAGAGGATCGGGAGGCAAGACGCCAATCAAGGAAGTTGAATTTCCTCATCACGCAAACAGAGCTCTACTCACATTTCATTGGCAAGAAGATAAAGACAGATGAAATCGAGGGCTCGGATGCAGATAGCGCTTTGCCCAAAAATACCGACTCAAAGTTGGATAAATACCATGGCGTGGAAGGCAAGCAAACGGATTTTGAGTCCCTCGACTTCGACAGCGAAAACGAGGACGAATTGCACAGAGCAGCAGCAGCCAATGCCCAAAACGCTCTCAACAGTGCAAAGTCTCGTGCCGAGACCTTCGACGATTTCCGAAATCCTGACACCAACGGAGAAGAGATGAACTTCCAAAATCCAACTCTCGTGGGTGACTTGAGAATCAGCCAACCAAACATGTTGAAATGCACTTTGAAAGAGTATCAGATCAAAGGTTTGAACTGGCTTGCGAATCTATATGAACAGGGTATCAATGGTATCCTTGCGGACGAGATGGGTTTAGGAAAAACAGTGCAGAGTATATCTGTTCTTGCCTACCTAGCCGAAGCGCACAATATCTGGGGCCCATTTCTTGTGGTTACCCCTGCCTCAACGTTGCACAACTGGCAGCAGGAAATATCCAAGTTCGTGCCGGAGATGAAGGTGTTGCCATATTGGGGAAACACAAAAGACAGAAAGATCTTGAGGAAATTTTGGGACAGAAAGAACTTGAGATACGGCAAGGACGCTCCTTTTCATGTTCTAGTGACATCATACCAACTTGTAGTTGCAGATGCTCCCTACTTTCAGAAAATGAAATGGCAGTACATGATCTTGGACGAGGCTCAAGCAATCAAGTCTTCGCAGTCTTCAAGATGGAAATCTTTATTGAGTTTCTCCTGCCGGAACCGGTTGCTTTTGACGGGTACACCCATCCAGAACTCGATGCAGGAATTGTGGGCATTATTACATTTCATCATGCCTTCTTTGTTTGACTCGCATGATGAGTTCAGCGATTGGTTCTCAAAGGATATCGAGAGCCACGCACAGTCCAATACCCAGTTGAACGAAGAGCAGTTGAAACGTTTGCATGTGATTTTGAAGCCGTTTATGTTGAGAAGAGTCAAGAAGAACGTGCAAAGCGAGTTGGGGGATAAGGTGGAAATTGATATCTTCTGTGACTTAACCAACAGACAGAAGAAATACTACCAGATGTTGAAGTCGCAGATCTCATTGCTGGATATCCTTTCCAACAGCAATGATGACAGCAACCAGTCATTGATGAATCTTGTGATGCAATTCAGAAAGGTGTGCAACCATCCGGATTTGTTTGAGAGAGCTGATGTTTACTCGAGTTTCGCTGTGGGTGATTTTGCAGAAACTGGGTCTTTTTTGAGAGAAAACGAGCTTGAATTGGCCTACTCGTTGAAAAACAAGATCTCATACGGGTTGCCCAAACAAATCTACCATGATTTGCTTGTTCCCAGCAAGCAAAATGATGTGGGTTCGAAAAGAAAACTTTACGAAATGTTCAGCATTTACAATCCCGAAAATGTCAAGGATGACAGGTTGGACAACTTTGGCTGGCTAAAATTTACCGACCTATCTAGTGGTGAATTGAAGAAGGTCCTGCACCAATCGCTCATTGACAGAGCGATCGACCTCAAGGAATACACCTCCATCAACTACGACAAGGCAAGCCGGGTTGGCTTAGTCTACGACGATGGAAGCTTCACCAAGCCCAACCAGCAGTTTCTCATCAAAGAGTCGAACGACACCTTTTGTCAAACTCAAGAGTCCCCCACGCTCAAAGATTTGGCTTCCATCCAGGACCATGTTTACACGGACATGTACATAAACCTGTTGCCCCCTGCGGCTCTCCTGTCGGCGGTCGCCCCTCCCATCAACGTGACTTGCAGTGATTACACCTTCACTAGAAATTTGGAGGTGTCTCTCTTTGATGAGCACATCAAGTCCAGTCTTTTGCCGCTTCCTTTAAACCAAGAGGCGGCTCTACTCAAGGAGCATGTACCCATATCACTCTATCCGAAGTCCGACATGCTTCCCCCACCGGTGAACAACTCATTCGATTACTCCAACATTCGCATGCCATCGATGAATCGCTTTGTTACCGAGTCAGGAAAACTCGCAAAGCTTGACAAGTTACTAGAGACTCTCAAGAAAGAAGACCACAGAGTTTTGGTCTATTTCCAGATGACAAAAATGATGGATCTCATGGAGGAATTTCTCACATTCAAGCAGCATAGCTACATCAGATTGGACGGATCGTCCAAATTGGAGGATAGAAGAGACTTGGTGCACGACTGGCAAACCAAGCCGGAGATTTTTGTCTTCTTACTTTCCACCAGGGCTGGTGGTTTGGGTATCAACTTGACCTCCGCAGATACTGTCATTTTCTACGATTCAGACTGGAACCCCACGATTGACTCCCAGGCCATGGACAGAGCCCACAGATTGGGACAGACAAAGCAGGTTACTGTGTACAGACTCTTGACGAAGGGTACCATCGAGGAGAGAATGAGAGACCGTGCCAAGCAGAAGGAGCAGGTGCAACAAGTTGTCATGGAAGGCAAGTCAAGCTTTCCTACAAAAAAGAGGGAGGATGCCACCAACAAGAAGAAAGATGTGGCGTTTTTGCTTTTGGGAGAAGGAGAGGAGGAAAGCGGTGGTACTGCCAATGGTCTTGAAGCGATGTATCACGAGGGTGAAGATGACTATTCGGGTACCAAGACAGCAAGCTAGCTGTGTATAGACGCTACAGTAAGGAGAATGCATAATGATTAAGTGGATACCAACCAAAGTAGACGATCTTCGAAATATGATCAAAGTTGAGTGCCGGTCGAGACTGTTTTGGTAGTTCCAGACTCAAGAAGTCAGCTATTTGCACAAAAAGATGAATGCAGAACATGAGGTTCGTATTACATAAATATCCACATAGGAAGTCTGTTCCAGAAAGACTCGTATCTGGAACGTTTAATTAAGCAGCAGACCCTGCGTTGGTGCTGAGAGTCTTCTCCAAGCTGCCCAAGAATGCACCATCTTTAGCGGCAATGGAGGAAATCTCTTGGCCGTTTTCGCCTCGTGGTTCGCAGGCAGGATTCAGGGAAGTCGATTTGAGAAGCTTTTCGTTTTCTGTCTCTAGACTGTATATCTTTTTGAAACTTTCTTCGAGTTTGCGCCTCAATTCATCCTGGCTCATGGGCGGAAGAACTGCTTTGTCCATCTCCTCTTCGTCAGTGGTGAATTGAGTGGAGGCGATGAGATCAGTGATTCCAGAGAGATTCGAGTTCGCCGATATCATGGAAAACCGATTCGAGCCTCCAGCATTGACCCGCTTTGTGAGAGCTTCGAGGGCGGCCAGATTGTAGCTTTCGTGGAGATCCTCATCATCTCTGGCGTCTCCTTTTGAATCTTCCAAGACTGTAAGAAGACCCAGCAAGCCAGAAGAATATCGCTTGCGTCTTTCAGCGTATTTCTTGAGCTCTTCTTCCGAGACGTTTTTTTTCTTGGATGCCGACGGTGTTGTATGGAAGCTCTTTAAGCCATACAGGTCGGCGCCACTCGTGGACTTGGAGTTTGTTTGCGACGAGCGAGCAGACTCTATTGAAAGACGACTGCGGTTTCCCTCCGCTTTGTAGTCTGTCAAACACGAGGAGTAAAGTTCCATAGAGGACTTCAACTCGGCGGAAAACAGAGCAAAGATGGCTAGCTTTTCCTCATAGTCTTCAGGGCCAGTCGATGGGTCACTTAGGGGGTCGGATATCAGTGGAGGAGAGGCACCAAAATTCTGACCAAAGTACGTTTTGTAGTACTTGAGGTTAGTGGTGAGATTTTGCAATTTATCCACCAAGTTGTCCAAATTCATGTCTCGTTTGCTGGGAAACAAGTTCGCCTGCGAATGGCTCGAAAATTGGTCCACGGGTTGAGAGAGAATGTTGTCGTTTGCGAGGTCGATCTGGTCTGGATTGTGCAATGAATGAAACTTTTCATTCAATGCAAGAAATTGGTTAAGCATGGCAACGTGGGCGTCAAATATGGAATTGAGAGCCCGCAACTTCGCCGCCATGGTGGAGTGGTTTTTGCCACCCGCAAAGTTGATGTTGAAGTTGTGGCCAAGTTTCAAAAGCAAGTAGTTGGGAGAGTATCCCTCGTGCACCGTGAGCAACTGGCAGATGAAAAACCTGCGGAAATTGTTGAAGACGTTCAACTTTGCCGTGAAGTATTTGATGGAAAGCAGCTCCGACTCGTGCTCGTCGTTGCAATGAGCTTCCACATCAAGATGGTCCGAGATCAAGCCCATTGGGATATTGTTGATTTCACAGTACTTCTCTAGCAAATCGCCATTCGTGTAGATGATGGAGTCCCGGATGGAAGTCTTGATGTTGACCATCAAGCCATCGAGCAACGAATTGAGGTGGGTTTTGGCTGCTGCAGGAGAAACACCCAGAGGAGCTTTGCTGATGGCTTGGAATAGATCGTGTTCTCTCAAGAAAATGAAGCTTGAGATGATGACCTTGTTCATTTTGCAATTGGATATCATGAAGTCGTTTAGATTGCGGAGGCTCCTGAAGGATTCAATCGAGTAGTTGATCCGCTTGCACTTGATGTACTTGGTGGAGTAAAGCAAGAGTCGTTTGAATAACTCGACCTTGGAAGTCCGCCGAAGCGAAGAGCTCAACTTGATGTTTTGCTTGAGAAGGAAAAGAATCAAGAATAGAATGCTGAGGAGATTGCCCGGGCTCCCGAGCCCTGGGACATGTAGGTGATATCTTTTCCCCATGATTTGGAGATATGATCCATCTTCGACTTCTGGACACGAGGGAAGCGGCCGACGTTTTGGAGGCACGCCTCGCAAGTTATCCTCTGTCAGCTTCATCTGTAGGAGATTGCTGAGGGCCTGCTCATTCTTGGATTGGACTAGCGAGTCGTCCAAAAGATTGGAGATTATCAAGTTGTACTTGAATCTCTCGATGAAATGGCCTGTGTTCGTCTGGAGACAGAGGTACTTGCCAATGTACTTGCTGACGTTCTCTGTGGAGGCCTGTACAGGGGACCAGGCGTCCTTCTCCTTCCACAGTCCCGAGAAGCCGTCGTGAGAGGAAGCCTGGCTGAATGAACCCAGACGGTTGATGAGGGTGGGCGATTTGTATGCGTAGGTTTCCCTGATTCTGGGCGGCTGTGAGTAATCGCTGGTGCTGACAGAATCGAAGCGTTTTCGGTGGAGCGGCGGCTCTTCTATGCCCCAGTCCGACTCAGTATTTTGGTGGCCCGATATTAGGCTGTTTAGCGAGGTCATCATAGCGATAGTGGGCACATGTGAAAGAAGTGGATTTTAGTTTGGAGTATACGCATTAACTTAAGTTTTGGGGGTAAACAAATATGCACTCGCACTCCGCGTGAAATCGCACATGGGTGCCTATACAGGTCGTCGGACCCGGAAACGTGCCGACGTCGGAGCCAAAACCGGAGGCGTTCGCCCGGTGGCAGGTTCAAGCCAGATCCGGATCGTCCCGTTGATTTTGCGGTCGGAGGCGCCTGCATGCAGACCCATCGACCATACCGCCGCTGCGCGCAGACTAGTTGCAAGTGCTCAGAACTTCAAAGCCAAGGGGGCCTCGAGGAACATATCACTTCCTTCGTCGAATCCAATATTCATCACACCATTCTCCAATGGGTAGGCATTGCCGGAGAATCCCCGTGGCCCATCGAGGATTCCTTCATCCATGCCTTCGAAAGAGTCGGTGGCCATCATGCCTGCATGATTTCGGCCCTCATTGTCTGCATTAGGGGCCCGGTTTCGGGACATGGAATCAAAGTCTAAGTCTCCCATGATGCTGGAGTCCATGATGCCATTGGCCAATGACAAGTCGTCTGCATTATAACCCATTGGCGCTCTAGCCTCGCCGACTCCAGAATGCATATTGGGCTCTCTGGTTCCAGGTCGAATGGTCTTGGTCTCCGGCATATGTGCAGGAAGACCTTCCCCTGGTTTTACAGCACCGATGTTGGGATCGCTTGTTCCATACTGGAATTGCAGTTGTTGAGGGTGCTGAAGTTGCTGCGGAAACCCGGAGTTGTTTCCTTGCATTGGTCGCTGCATCGGCGGTTGCTGTTGTTGCTGTTGTTGTTGTTGATGTTGAAGATATTGTTGATGTTGAAGTTGTTGATGTTGTTGATGTTGCTGATGTTGCTGATGTTGTTGCTGATGTTGTTGCTGATGTTGTTGTTGATGTTGTTGTTGATGTTGTTGTTGTTGCTGGAGCTGTTGTTGCTGGAGCTGTTGTTGCTGGAGCTGTTGCTGCTGGAGCTGATGTTGCAGCTGTTGATGTTGACTCTGTCTTTGCTGAAATTGCTGTTGAAGATGCTGCTGTTCAAGAGCTTGTTGTGGGAGTTGCTGTTGTGGAGGCTGTTGTGGAGGCTGTTGTGGAGGCTGTTGTGGAGGCTGTTGTGGAGGCTGTTGTGGAGGCTGTTGTGGAAGATGCTGTCTTTGTTGCATGTGTTGGATTTGCTGAAGGTTCTGTAGATTTTGTTTTTGCTGCTGAAAATTCTGCTTCTGCAAGAGCTGTTGACGCTGAGGGATGTTTTCTTCATTAACCATGTTCAGGGGCAGTTGCAACTGTCTTCCATTCATCTCAATATGCTGTTCCATCGATGACGCACGTGCACCCACATGCTCAGCCACTTTTTCTTTGCCCTCTTTGCGTCTCTGTGGTTGTCTTCTATCTCCTTCTGTTATGGCCATAGAATTGCGCTGGTCCGTGGATTCTTTGGTTACAACTAGAGGAGGATGTCCAGGTAACAATAGAGGCAGAGTCTGCCGTTCCGACTTCCAATCTGTATTCAGGCCATTCGATTTCTTCGAAGGATAGTTCCTGGTATTTCCGTTTGGCATTGAGTATTGGTCCTTGGGGTTGATGGGCACTTTGAATGTACCTTGGCCGGTAAGAGTGTCACGACCGCCGTTTCTGGGTGGCTGCAGGTTCTGTGTCCTGAAGGGCAATATCGAATTTTTCATCGAGCTGAACAGTTCCCACCACTCACTCAAAGATTCAGAAACTTCGGTGTTTTTGCCATACAAATGTGCTTCTCGAAGAAGAGCTTGGGCGCTCTCGGAACAGCCATTTTCTTTCAAGTGGTTGTAGAGACATAGTAAGAACATGTCTTTGTCGGACATGGCCGGGGGAGAATGGTCCATGATGACAGCACACTGGATAAGCCGACTATTCGTCAGAGAACGAGGCCCGATAACAGATACGTACTGGCTCCTGCAAAGAAGGGTTCTAAAGTATCCACTCTATCAGAAGGGACAAGGGCCGCTGTCGTCGTCGCTGAATGGGGTGCATTCAATAACAATAGTGTGCGTATGTAACCGTCACTGGTGTACGGGTGTGTTGCGGGTGCAACCTTGCATTCGCTATTTAGCATTTTCGAACCTTTATTCCGCTACAAGCGAACGCCCAAGTTCACGTGCACGGCCTTGGCCTCGGTGTACATCTCCAAACCGTACTCGCCCAACTCTCTGCCGACTCCGGACATCTTCACACCACCAAATGGTACGTGCACGTCCGAGTCGTTCGAGGAGTTTATCCATATCTGGCCGGACTGGATGTCGGCTGCCATGTTGTGGGCCACGGTGATGTCCCTGGTGAAAATTGCAGCACCCAAGCCGTACTCGGTGCCGTTGGCGTACTCGAGGGCCTCGCTGTCGGTAGAAAACTTACCCACAGCGACAACCGGCCCGAAAATTTCTTCTTTGACGATCTTGAAGGTTGGCTTGACATCGGCGAAGATAGTAGGCTTGACGAAGTAGCCCTTGCTCAATTCGCCCTCGGCGTTGGCCTCACCTCCCAAAACAACACGCGCACCTTCTTTCTTTCCGGCTTCGATGTAGCCCATAATCTTCTCGTGGTGCAGCTTGGACACTTGTGGGCCAACCACAACACCATCGGTAAACATATCACCCTGCTTGTATTCCTCGGTCACATGTTTAGCAAACCTCTCCAAAAAGTCCTCGTAGATGGACTCGTGCACATAGATTCTGGACGTGGAGGTACAGATCTGTCCCATGTTGGACATGATACCGATGGCGGCCCACTTAACGGCCTGGTCAATGTCGGCATCCGCTCTGACCAAAAGAGGCGATTTGCCGCCACACTCCAAGGACACAGCCTTCAAGTTGGCGGTAGCCATTTTCTGGACCAAGCGACCAGTCGCAGTGGATCCAGTGAAAGCGATCTTGTCGACGTCCAAGTGGGACGCCAAAGCCTTGCCGGCACTGGTACCGTATCCAGAAATAAAGTTAACAACGCCAGGAGGGAAACCGGCCTTCTTGAAGAGCGTTGCAAAGTACAAGATGGACAATGGCGTGACCTCGGACGACTTGAGCACAATCACGTTACCAGCAGCCAAGGCTGGGGCGATTTTCCATGCAGCCATGAGCATGGGGTAGTTCCAGGGAATGATCTGGCCACACACGCCGTATGGCTCGTGCACGGTGTATGCCAACTTCTTGGGGTCCTGGAAGATAAGCTTGCCCTGCACCTTGTCGGCCCAACCAGCGTAATACTTGAACACCGTGATGCACTCCGAAACATCGCCAAAGGCATTGGTATCTCTGGGCTTTCCCGAATCCCAGGCCTCGATATCAGTGATCAATTGCAACTCCTCCTTCATGAGGTCCACCAACTTGAGCAAGAGGTCTCCTCTCTCCACACCGGTGGTTTTCCTCCATGATTTGAATGCTTTTCGGGCCGCTGCCACGGCAATGTCAACGTCCTCCTCCTCGGCGGCGTAGACGGTGCCGTTGACCTCACCAGTGGAGGGGTTGATGGAATCGAGGGTTTTGCCAGCTTTGGACTTGACAAATTCGTTGTTGATGAACAAACCAGTGGGCTGCAAGAACTTGGTGCCGTTTGGCAAGGTGACTTCTGTTTGTAAAGGGAGGGACATTTGGCGAAAAGAGCTCCGTGAGAAAAGACGGGGCCTGCCTTTTATATGGGGTACGCGCCGAAACGGGCAGTCCGATCCGCGAAGCCGCTAGCGGGGACTCCTATCGGCGGGTATATGCAGGACCGGCTCAAAAGTGCGCTACCCACCACGCGAGCACTGCTTCATGGAGATACGCCACTTCGGGGAGGGCACGTCACGTGCGGCCAATCTGGGGAATGGGTCCACTTCCGAGAGCGTGTCACACTTGGTCTTCACGTGCTCCACGCAGGACGCCTCGCTTAGGGCTCTCCTCCAAGATGACTACGTCTTCGAGCTGCTCATGCGCTACTTCACTCCGGAGGAGCAGCTCCATGTGCTCAATAAAAAACAGCGGGCTGAGGCGTTGGTCAGCCAAATATTCCAGCGAATTGTGCTCAACTACGGCATGTTTGTGAATGCCGATACCGCCGATTTCGAGCCTATGAAGCGTCCGCCGCTCTCGTATAATGAATATGGCAAACCGAAATTGGCCCACCTGGATCTCGAGTTCAACTCCTCCTCTTCTGATGATTTGATATGCATGATTCTTCAATTCGGGCTACCCACGCCCGTAGGAGTTGATCTATCTCACGAACACCAGGACGCTATTGCGAAATCGGACTACGTCGCCCAGTTTGCACCCATTTTCAGCAAGGAGGAACTTGGCTTTTTGGAGCGGGCAGGGGCCGCTAAATACGCATATTTCAACCAGCTTTGGACTCTTAAAGAGGCTTTCACGAAGTTCTTGGGATGCGGCTTGAACACGGACTTGAGCCGCTTTTGGTTTTCGTGGGACAAGCCACCGACAGTGCCACTCGGCAAGAGAAAGCCGGTCTCAGAGCTTGTTTACGAAAGGCTGGTGTCGTGGCAAGAGGCCACGGCTAATTTGGCGAATATGGACGACGAATGGAAGTGCCGAATATCGCCCGAACCTGTCCGCTGCACGTCGGCTCTTCTAACCCAAAACGGGGAGGTGCGCACCTTCATTTCTGCTGTGGCCCAGGCGGACGTGCATAGAACAAGGGTGTTTGAGGTGGACATGGCAGCAGTGATCCAAACAATGGTGTAGTGGGGTTTTGCCTGCACACAGCGCACATACGCGGTTTATCATCAGATCGGTGGTTACTTTCGCTGCATGTCTCTTCTAACCGCCAAGCACGAGAAATACTTCCGGCTATGTCTAAACTCGCTCCCCTCAAAAGCACAGTCTGAAGACACGAACAAGCTCTCCATCATATATTTCTGTTTGAACGGGCTCTCGCTCCTTGGAAAGCTCCTGCCTACAGAAGATACGCCCCAGCACGTGGAATCTATTTACGACCACTTAATTCCCACCAAGGACAGCAGCATCCAGTCATTCAGACCGAGCCAGACGTTTGCGCTTGACGCGAGCAAAAACGAGTATGATTTGCCCAATCTTCTGGCCACGTTTTTTGCGTTGGCCAACTTGGCCCTTCTCGGCGAGGACTACTCGGCGAAAATTGACCGTCACAAGATCATGAAGTTCGTGGCGCTATGTCAAATTCGTGGAGGCGAGAATACTGGCTCGTTTCTGTCAGTGTTAGGTCCAAACAACGCCTTGATTGGTGAATCCGATTTGAGGCTCTGCTACATCGCTGTATCTATTCGCAAAATGTTGGGCTATGACAGACTTCCCGAAAGCGACAGAATCAATGACATCGACATTGCTGCGTTGACGAAATTTGTCATAGACCGCACTAATGTGAATGGCGGCCTTGCGTCCTACTCACAGACAGAGTCACATTCGGGGCTCACGTTTTGTGGCATTGCCACTCTCAAGTTGATAGGCTATGACTTCACGGAAATCGGCCCGTGGGTTGATGAGTCGGTGTGCTGGTTGGTGCATCGGCAGGTCGATTATCCATCGGCGGTCTATAAGGAAGAGTACGAGTACTACGATGAAGAGGACATTGGGGGTTTCAATGGGCGCGACAATAAGTTCGCCGACACGTGCTACTCATGGTGGGTGGTGGCACTGTTGAAGCTATTACAAGACGATGCAGTGGCATTGATCAATGGCGATCGTGCGGTGGAGTTTCTCTTGAACTCGACGCAGCATAGTCTTATGGGTGGGTTTGGAAAGGATAGAGACTCATTTCCGGATCCGTTTCACTCTTCTCTAGGTCTAGCGAGTTTGGCATTGCTCCGAGACAGTTACCCGGGGCTTAAGCACGATTTGTCGGAACTCGAGTCTATCGATGCAGAGTTGGTGATTCCCGCCTCCGCAAGAGCGCTCATCGATAACATGTGGAGAACCTAGGCAGGTCCTCTTCTCATTAGTGCCAGACGTAGCACTGGTCACATAAGGTGCTAGGGTGGGAATGTGTGTACCCTTCTAGCACCAAGCAGCCAAAGTCAGACCATTCCAAAACAGACCATCGGGCACCTTATAGAGCATCAAGCACTGATAGAGGCCTCGAAAGCACTGATAAGAATTTGCTTTGATGGAGCACCAGATGCATCAGAACAAAAGAAAGCACACGAATTCAAGCTCAGATCAAAGAACCACGAAAATACTGCATTGAAGTAAGGATGGCCGCTTACGTAAGAGTGAGTTACCGGCCAGTGCGGATGAGCCGTTTGGTCCGGCTGCGACAGGCGCGACCTGCACACAAGCGATATTCACACCACCGACGCAACCTTACGTAACTAGGCCCTACTTTCACAACAGGCCAATAGTCGTTCCACCCACCATTTTTTCTCAGCATCAATGAGTAATGCCACCCCCAAAAATCAGACCGAGCCGACACCCTCCACTACCGCCCACCTAATAGCAGGGGGCACAGCAGGTCTTCTCTCGGCCTTCACTCTACAGCCACTTGACTTGTTAAAAACCCGCTTACAACAGCAGCAGAAGGAGGTGGTGGGCTACCGCACGTCTATTTCGAGGGAGATCCGGAAATTGGCCAACTTCAAGGATTTATGGAGGGGGGTGATTCCCTCCACGTTGAGAACGTCCGTGGGCGCCGGCTTGTACTTCACGATCCTCTCCCAAACCCGCCAATACTTGGAGTCTTTGAAGCCCCGGGAAAAGCAGGACACCGGCAGCAAGGTGAGTGTTTTGCCCAAGCTCTCTCACGCCGAGAACTTGGCCACCGGATTCGTGGTTCGAGCAGTTGTGGGGGTTGTCACCATGCCCATCACCGTGGTCAAAACACGCTTTGAGTCTAACATGTACAACTACAACTCAATGTACGAAGGATTCGAGGGCATCTACGCCAAAAGCCCGACTCAGCCTGGCTCTTTCCGCAACTTCTTCAAGGGAACTGTGGCCACGCTTGCTCGTGACTGTCCGTATGCGGGCATTTATGTGTTGTTCTACGAGGGCTTCAAGAACGAGATGTTCCCCAAAATCTTGCAAGGCAGCCAGTACGACGAGGCGGTTGTCTCGGGTATCAACAACTGGCTTCTGGCCATGTGTGCCGCTTCCGTGTCCACCACCGTGACTGCGCCTTTCGATGCCATCAAGACCCGCTTGCAATTATCCACGCTGGCCGGATCCAGCTCTATAGTGGCGGCAATGCGGACGCTCTTGCTGGAGCCCGGAGGGGTAATGAACTTGTTCAGCGGCTTATCGTTGCGCTTGGGCAGAAAGGCGCTCAGTGCAGGCATAAGTTGGTGCTTGTATGAGGAGCTTTTGAAGCGTATATGACGTGAATAGGAAAGAATACTGCATGGCAAGAAACACCGCCGTCAGTGTAGAGTTTGGCGCAGTCCGTTTTGGCGTCCAGTGGCAATTTGCATTGATGTTCTTGCACTGTGCCTCGGCCTGAGAGGTGCGGGTGCGCGTGCTATATCTCCGCACTCATGGCCGGGGAACTACTTCACCATGAACGAAGAACTCATACAGAGCGCCGTGAGCTTTCTCCAGGACCGCAATGTGGACTCGTCTCCCATGAGCAAGAAAATTGAGTTTTTGCAATCCAAAGGACTCAACGAGCAGGAGATCGAGGAGGCCGTCAAGAGAGCAGGCGATTCACGCCAAAGCGCCCCCAGCACCTCCGCCACCACATATAGAGGAGCCACTTCAGGCGCTCAGCAAAACCAGGCGCCACTAGACTACTACGGTGTGGCACCACCGGTTCCGGAACGCACGTGGAAGGACTATTTCATCATGGCCACGGCCACGGCAGGCGTCTCCTACGGATTGTACCAGGTGGTCACCAAGTACTTGTTGCCCAACATCATTCCGCCAGGACAGACGCGGGTGGATGATGACAAGAAGTTGATCGAGGAGGAGTTCATGAAGGTGGAGAAGGTTCTAGAGCAGATGGAGGCCGAGCAGAAGGAAATCAAGGAGGCCAACGAGAACAAGCTCAAGGACATCGATGTGGTCATCGACAATGTCAACGACTTCTTGTCGAAATACAACAAGGACAAGATCAAGTTCGATGACGACTTGCGGTTAATGAAGTTGGAGGTGGACAACTTGCAGAACAGCATCCAAAAGAACATGAAGTTGACCAAGGACAACTTGCACGACGAGCTCTCAGACATCTCCGAGGAGTTGCTTTCGCTCAAAAACTTGATCAAAGCCCGTTCTGGCTCCAATGGCACGCTGGATCGCAAGGTTGTTCCCGTTTCCTCGATTCCCTCTGCTTCCGACATCCTCAAGAAAGTGAAGTCGGGCGAGCCAAAGTCGACCCCAAAGTCGGAGGTCAAGGAGGCCGAAAAGCAGGACACCAAGCTGGGGCCCAAGGAATTCGAACAGATCGCGTCCAAGGGCGTGTTTCACCCAGACATCGGCTACAAGTCCGGCGGTATCCCCGACTGGCAGTTAGCACACAAGGAGGCAGAGAACAAGAAGGAAGAAAGCAAGCCCAATGGTATTCCTGCATGGCAGCAGGCTTCCAATGAGCCCAAGTCTGATAAGATAGTGGAGGAGCAAATGAAGAGTGTTGGTATTCCGGAATGGCAGTTGAACGCGAAGCTGAACTGAGTGCTCCCTGGCCAGAATGAGATCGGCCAGAACTCAATCAGCAGCAGAGTCCAATAGTCTGAAAGTGCCTGGCCGGATTTAGTATGGAGCCTTGGTAGCTAACTAGCTTCACAAACTCATCCAGCAGGATCTAGCCAGCCAAATGAATCGACACAAGTAGCGAGCTCAATGATAGAATTTAATCTGCCTCGTATTCAATGGGAATAGCGGCTAGCCGACTTGCCCAATTAGGATGCCCTCAACTATGGTCTGCGTATGGTATTACTATGGTCTGCGTATGGTGTTGCGGAACCGCGACCATTCACCTCCACTCCTTCTACTTCCCATAATGGACACTAGCCCCTCCTTAAAAAGGCTTGTGAAGAGGTCGATTTTCAAGAAAACAAACCGCAAGGTCTTTGTGACTTTGTTGGCGCAGCTCTGTGATAGCGGGTCCATCTCCGACAACGAGCTTGTGGAAAATCTACTAGACCTACTGATTCTGCACAGCCTCCCGTTGGCACGGGCCCGGCAGGCCGAGCTGTTACAGTTGAAATATGTCCTCGAGTATTTCTTATCTTCCGGCGTCAAAGTGGCCAGATTTTTTCTGCTTTTAGAGCAATTGAGCTATGCCAACCAGAGAAAATACGTGTTGAGCCTCAAGGGCTGCCTCGCCACCGAGCTTCGCCAGGAACTTTTCCAGGATTTCATCAAAGCTTTCTCTAGCTACACATTACTTCTTTCGTCCAAGTTGGGTGTCGAAAACTCGGTGGAGTTGAAAAACCTCTGGTACCAGGCGATTTTTTTGTGGGGCTCGATTCTTGAGGCCGATGCATCTCATTTCTCAGCTCCTCCATTCAAAGACTTTTGTATGACCGTGATCAAAGCATCGAATGCCGTCCAGGATCCAGCGATAACGGCTTACTTTTTGAGTAGAGTCAACTCCATTTTCAAGTCCTCGGATTCGCTTCAGGAATATGCAAAGTTGGAAACAAGCACTCAAATACCCCATACGGCTCCTAAGGCACAAAGCTACAGTTTGACATCGAAGAAATTCACCAATTACAACCGTCTCAAGAAGGTGATGTGGCTCAATTCGCAGTTTCTGGCGTGGAATTTCGGTTCCGACCTTTTACAAAGATTTACGCTATTTTTCGGTATCAGTCTTAAAGACCATGACACAGCCATTTTGAAGATCGCCCGGTCTTTTTTTGACGGAATGTCCTTCGTTATGGCTGCGGATGTCAAAGCATACGTCAGGTTCAACTGGAAAAACTACGTCGTGAGTCGCTTGCCGCTTCAGTTACGCAGCATATCGGCCGCTGCGCTCTCTGCTGAGTCTGCAAATGACTTCATTAAAGCGATTATTGCATACGATCATCCTAGCTTAACCAGTATGTTCGTTGGCGGAGCAAAACACCCGTATGACTTACGAAAAGAGTTTCTCAAGAGCTGTGCTTACAAGAACCTCATCAGCCATGACCAATTCACGAGCGCTTTTGCTATCGATAAAGAAAATTACTCTTCTGCAGCGTTCGATCAAGAATTGGAGAGACTTGATCGCGTGGCAAGTCTCTCGTCTGAATTCAATTCGAAGCTTATGAATTTGAACACAGAATTTACCTCCTTGAAGGAGAGCAAATTTATTGAGTTTCTCCAAAGACTTCCGAGCACAAATTTCTGTTACCTGGAGGTCCAACAAAAAAAATTGAGCGCTTTGATAGTCAATCTTGTTCAGCAACTAATAAAGGAGAAGAACGACGAGAAACTCGGCAGGCTCCTGCTATCCCTTCTGAACTGTTTGCCAATAGCCAATTTCATTTTTTTCAACGATCCGAGGGGTCCATGGTCTATTTTAGAGCAATTAGTGGCATATATTGACAAGCAGCATTTCAATATTGATGAAGACGATGGAAACTTCTCCGAAACTTACGAAACCTTCGGTATTATCTTGTCTAGCGGGATATGCATCTCGAAGATTTTCAACATTGACTTTTGCAACTTCAACATTCATAATTCTTACACGGTGGACTTCATAAACAGGTTCTTTTACCGGCTGTCCGAGACATTTACTTTTTCTTTGAAAAGTGAAATCGAAGAGGAGAACACCATTGTTTCGAATTTCGATACTTTATTCAATGATTGGGCAAATGCTCTTTTTGATGTGAGCAATGATGGATTGTCTGATGATCTCATCAAATCAGTGAACGTGAAACAAATCTATAAGTTCATCATTGTAATCTTCAAACAGGCAGTTATGTCGAGAGTGTTAGGCTCATTGGGTGAAAGCAGCTTCAATAACGGTATTGACTATCTTTCCCAAAACTTCCTAGTTCCCTGCTCGTTGGGGGTAATGGAATGGATTTCTACACAGATTGGTCCGGCGCAGAAAACAAGCGAACTCATGATTCTGATTCTCATCAAGACGTTGGAAGCGATGAACGTATCAGAAGCTAGCTCAGATTCAAATGAACCAAATTATGTTTCAAACATGATTCTCAATACCGTTGGACCCGGTATCATGAAGCGGCTTGCAGCTTTCCAAGCCGGGCAGCCCAACGAAAAAGCAGCCCAGCTCTTGGGGATGCTTCAGAAGATTGCGGACCCAGAATACTCCGAGTACGATCCTGCTTGCAAGAAAAAGTTTTGCGGTGAATTGGCCATGACCAAACAAATTCGTGATGAGGTGGTGCAACTCGTAAAAAGCCATGATGCCGTTAGCAGTGTGCACCAAATGATCAAGTCGTGGGTCAGGATCTATTCGTGCTGGGAGATTATGCCAGAGACCGAACTCTACAGCGCAATTTTGGGAGAGGAGAAGAGATGGCATAAGCATCGAAAGTATGGAGTTGAAGATGAGGTCAAGGCGACTCTAGATATGCAGATGTTTATGACTGTGTCTGGTAGCCTTGCCAACTGCGAACAACTTAATTCATGTGTCCAGCGTTTAAAGAGTGGATCCCTTCTTGAACTTGCTCAGACCGACCCCCCAAAGCTGTTTTCAGCCAGTATTGGAGACCACATCTCCTCGATTTTTGAAGAGTCTTCAAAAGCAGATGATGGGATGGACTATGGTGCTCAGGCAGACGGTCCCTCGGGAAATTCAGATCTCATGACTGATTTTGTCATGGACGATCTTTTCAATGATGCTGCCAATAATGTTTTTGATGAAAAGGACATGGATCGTGGCATGGGCTTTGCGTCCACGGAATCACCCGGGCCAGAGAATACGGCTTCAAAAATCAAGGCCGCTTATGACAACTTATACTTCCGTTCCAGCAAACTCGGGCGCATTACCGAATTGATGCTATCCAAATACTACCTGGGTGATCAGGAAATCGTGGACATTGCCAAGGAAAGACTCTTGCTTGAGTTGCAACATTGGAAGCAGGTTTCTTGAGACGGATTCTGGAAGATGGGAGCAAGTGTGCAGGGCTTTAACTGGAGGGTTCATCTCTAACCATACAGTTCTAACCAGATGAGCGACAGCGAGACGAGCGACTTATGGCTAGATGGCTCTTGCTCATAAATGAGTCTTAGGCGGGCCTCATTACCAGCTAAGTATATCTACACTACATGGGCATGCTGAGTGAGACATTTCCAGATTTGCATATCCAGACGGCATCATATGTATGGCCGAGTGAGAAAACTCAACAAATGCATAGACTATTGCCCATTGGTAATACGAAATTTTCCGGCCAACGTGAGGCCCACTTCCAAGGCAACTGTAAGTGACGTGCCTGGACACGCGGTGCGATGCGTCTGCCAGCTACGCGTAATATCATATATCTCGATTTTAGTGGCTTCTCATCGTACCACTCTTTTTCACTGACCACACCGAAACCCAGCTCGGTCTTCATTATCAGGCACCCTCAACCAATATTTTCTAACTTCATGGAGTCTTCGAAAAGAACCCTCGGAGAAGGCGCCGACGCTGGGGCCCACAGTCTACCCCCAGCCGCCCAAAGCGTCGCGTCCCAGACTCAGTCGTTTGACGGAACACAGAACTCCCAGCTCACATCGTCGCAGCAACAGGCGCTTAAAAAGGTGAAGCCCAATGCAGCTGAGGCCGCCCTGGTTTTCGAGCAGGAGCTTTTGGCCATGAGCAGACGCGCCGAGGGAATCCACGAGGAGAGGCAACAGTGGGACCGGCCGCCGCTCCCGGAAAACTTCACCCAGAACGACATTACTTTCCAGCAGTTGGATGCTGAAGAGGCCGCGGAGGGCGACTCCACCTACGCCCGGTTTTTTGGTATCACCAGTGAGGGCTACTCTGTGCTTTGCAACGTCACGGGATTCTTGCATTACTTCTACTACCCCGTCCCGCGAGGCTTCACCGAGGCCCAGCACTTGTCTCGGTTCACCGCATACTTGAAAGCTGCGTTTTACGGCATCAATGACGTCAGCATTGCGTTGAAGGAGTCGATCTGGGGGTTCAGCAACAACACCAAGACACCATTCTTCAAGGTGGTGGTCAACCATGCCAAGGACATTGCCAAGCTTAGAAGCGCGTTCGAGAGGGGCGACGTCCGCTTTGAGAATTTTTTTGCCGGCGGCCAGGCTCCCACCTTTGACAATATCAACTACTTGCTCCGGCTCTTGATCGATTGCAAGGTCACGGGAATGTCGTGGGTCACGCTTCCAAAGGGCAAGTACACTTTGGTGCGCGAGGGCACGGGCCTTTCAACTTGCCAGGTCGAATGCTCCATTGATTACAGGGACTTGATCTCGCATCCGTCGGAGGGTGAGTGGTTGAAAATGGCGCCGTTGCGGATTCTCTCGTTCGACATCGAATGTGCAGGGCGAAAGGGCGTCTTTCCCGAGGCTCTGACTGATCCGGTGATCCAGATCGCCAACGTGGTCCTGAAGCATGGGGAGCTGCAACCCTTTGTGAGGAATGTTTTCACCGTCAAGAGCTGTGCGTCTATTATTGGCTCGGAAATCTTTTCTCACGATCAAGAGGAGGACATGCTCATGGCGTGGAGGGACTTCGTGGTCAAGTGCGATGCAGACGTGATTATCGGATACAACTCGGCCAACTTTGATCTCCCGTATCTTTTGGATCGGGCGAAAGCGCTTCGATTGCCCAAGTTCCCATTTTTCGGCAGAATGAAGAATATCAGGCAGGAGGCCAAAGACGCCGTTTTCTCGTCTCGTGCCTACGGTACGAGAGAAAACAAAGTGGTGAACATCGACGGCCGCATGCAGTTGGACCTTTTACAGTTCATCCAAAGAGAGTACAAGTTAAGATCTTATACATTAAACTCCGTGTCGGCACATTTCTTGGGGGAGCAGAAGGAGGATGTTCAGCACTCCATCATTACGGATCTCCAAAACGGGACAGCAGAGACCCGGAGACGTTTGGCGGTGTACTGTTTGAAAGACGCCTACTTACCGTTGCGCTTGTTGGAGAAGTTGATGTGTTTGGTCAATTATTCAGAGATGGCCAGAGTGACAGGCGTGCCGTTTTCGTACCTTTTGGCACGAGGGCAGCAGATCAAGGTCATTTCCCAGCTCTTCCGCAAATGTCTTCAGGAGGACATTGTGGTGCCCAACATGAAGTCGGAAGGAAGCAACGAAGAGTACGAAGGTGCCACGGTCATCGAGCCGGTCCGAGGCTACTACGACGTTCCCATTGCCACTTTGGATTTCAGCTCCTTGTATCCATCCATCATGATGGCTCACAACTTGTGTTATACAACATTGCTAAATAAAGCATCCATCCAGGCTTTCAATTTGTCTGAAGATGACTATACGCTCACTCCAAATGGCGATTATTTTGTGAAGGACACCAAGAGAAAGGGTATTTTGCCAACGATTTTGAACGAGTTGTTGACTGCCAGAAAGAAAGCCAAAGCCGATTTGAAGAAGGAAACAGACCCGTTCAAACGAGCTGTGCTCGATGGTAGACAGCTTGCCTTGAAGATCTCCGCAAACTCGGTCTATGGATTCACCGGTGCCACGATCGGAAAGTTGCCGTGCTTGGCGATTTCGTCGTCTGTCACAGCATTTGGTAGAGAGATGATCGAGAAGACGACAAATGTGGTGCAGGAAAAATACAACACCAAGAATGGCTACGACTACGATGCGCAGGTTATTTACGGTGACACGGATTCTGTGATGGTGAAGTTCGGGTTCCAGGACTTGGAGACATGCATGAAGCTCGGAGAAGAAGCTGCCGATTATGTCTCCACTAAGTTCAAAAACCCAATCAAACTCGAGTTTGAAAAGGTGTACTTCCCATATTTGCTTATCAACAAGAAGCGGTATGCTGGGTTGTATTGGACACGGCCAGAAAAATTCGACAAAATGGACACCAAGGGTATCGAGACCGTGAGAAGAGATAATTGCCGAATGGTGCAAACTGTGATTACGCGTGTTTTGGAGTACATCTTGGAGGAAAGAAATGTGGGAAAAGCAGAGCGGTTTGTCAAGCAAACTATTGCTGATCTCTTGCAAAACAGAATCGATTTGTCTCAGCTAGTCATCACAAAGGCATACTCAAAGCACGAATACGATGGAAAACAAGCGCATGTGGAGTTGGCCAAGAGAATGAGGAAAAGAGATCCCGGATCTGCACCCAACCTTGGAGATCGTGTTGCCTACGTCATCATCAATTCCTCCAACAGCACCAAAAACTACGAAAAGTCCGAGGATCCTCTTTATGTGTTGGAGAACTCATTGCCCATCGATGTGAACTACTATTTGGAAAACCAGTTGTCAAAGCCGTTAATGAGAATTTTCGTGCCTATCCTCGGCGAAAAGCGGGCAAAAGAGTTGCTTTCGGGGTCTCATACTAGGACAGTCAAGATGACTGCTCCAAAAAGCGGTGGTCTCATGAGGTTTGCTAAGAAAGCAGAACTTTGCAAAAATTGTCGTTCGCCATTGAAACCGGGTAATAATGGAGCCATCTGCGAGAACTGTGTCTCGAAAGCTCCCGAGTTGTACGGTAACGCTTTGGCCCAGATGAACTACTTGGAGAATAAGTTTTCCAGGTTGTGGACTGAGTGCCAAAGGTGTCAGGGATCTCTTCATCAAGAAGTTTTATGCTCCAACAACGACTGTCCTATTTTCTATATGCGCAAGAAGGCGCAAAAAGATGTGTATCAGCAAGCCTTGGAGATGAAGAAATGGGACGAGACCGTGTGGTAACCGCCACTAGTTTAAATAAGATACTTCGTTCAATGCTATAAAGTAACCAGCTCGAGTTCAGTCTTTGTTGGACGTATAGAGATGGCTTTCGGTGTAAGATCTGTTGCTGGCCGAGAGGGCGCCCGGCCTGCCCTTTGTTAACAATTCCTCTGAATTTCTTGTCACAAGCTTCTGCTTTTCGACAGGAGACGGACTTTCCGAAGATTGATGCAATTCCTCGATTTTGATGGATGCATTCAAACTGGCAGACCTTGAAGGCGACAGGGCCCCGTTGATGGAAGGTGTGTCCAGAAATGTGTTTTTCTTCAAGTTCCTTGCAAAGTCAGACGTGCGATTGTTGTTATTCTGCTTCGACAACTCTTTTAATTGCCGTGTGTTGTGGATGCATTTGACGATGGTCTGCATCAATAACTTGGGCTTCAAAGGCTTGGAAACGTAGTCGTCCATGCCTTTGGCAAGCGACTTTTCTCTGTCTCCCAACATGGCATGGGCAGTCAAGGCAATAATAGGAGTTCGGAATATGAGCGAGTCGATTGGATTGGATTTCTTTTCCCATTGACGAATCTTTTCCGTGGCCTCAAAACCCCCCATAACGGGCATTTGGACATCCATCAAAACAACATCGAAATTGCTCTTCTGTATGGCCTCAAAGGCTTCTAGTCCATTCTCAACCACCTTAACCTGGTGTCCTTGTTTCTCCAAGATCTTGACTGCCAACTTCTGGTTGACTAGGTTATCCTCGGCAAGCAAAATTTGGTAAGAAACTGAGTCATCAGTGTTCTGGGCAATGGATCTGGATTCTAAAGCAGGAATAATCGCACTTGCTAAGTCCGAGATGGTACAGGGCGTGTTACCATAAGAGGAGATTCCCAAGTCAATGCAAACCCTCATGTTCAACTCCGGTATAGAGTGATGCAACAAGACCAATGGAATGTATTTGACTTCCGAGAGCATTCTCAATTCGTGTGCTGTTTGGATGGAATCAATCATGATTATGTCGTAATTGATGGGTTCAGATAAATTAGCTTCCTGTGTGTTTCGAACAATGACAAGTTCAAGTCCAAGCTCGAGAGTTGCCTTTTTCAAATCGTCCAACTCCGTTTGGGAGTGTTCCGTTGAAACAAACAACACTTGATGATTTCTGAATGGAAGCAATTGCTCGCAGTTCGCGGTGTACTTGATGTTAGAGCGGCTCACGGACACCGTGAACGAAAAGTTTGAGCCATGGCCGTAGTTGGACGTCACCCAGATCTCACCACCCATCAAATGAATGAGTTGCTTGGAAATAGATAAGCCCAAACCAGTGCCTCCGAATTTCCTCGTAGTAGACCCGTCTGCTTGACAAAAGGTGTCAAAAATTAACCCCAATTTATCTTTCTCGATACCGATACCAGTATCGCTGACACAAAACTCTAGAAGAAGCTTATCTTTATCGTCGGGGATGAGGTCTGACTTCTTCACGCTAACACTGACTTTTCCTTTCTTCGTGAATTTGATGGCATTACCTGCCAAGTTAAGAATGACCTGCCGAAGTCTGAAAGAGTCACCTATCAAGTTATCGGAAAATGAAGAGTCACACTGATATGTAAGATCCAAATTTTTCTCGATAGCTTTCACCGCAAGAGTTTTCAAGGCACCAAAAACATTTCCTCTGAGAGAAAAATCAATTTGCTCCACCGTCATTCTGTTTGCTTCAATTTTGGAAATATCAAGAATGTCATCGATGATTGTAAGCAAAGAGTTGGCCAAGTTGTGGACAATGCTCAACATTTCCCGCTGGTACTGCGTTAATTCTGTGTCAAGGGAAAGCTGAGTCATTCCGATGATACCATTGAGTGGGGTTCTGATTTCATGGGACATATTGGCCAAGAACTCAGACTTTGCACTGTTGGCAAGTTCCGCAGCCTCTCTTGCTGCGGTGTTTCTCTGGATGGACTCTCTCAAGTTGAAAACCATCTGATTGATCTTTGTCTTCAAAGCATCCATTTCTCCAGAAGCTTCAACGGTGATGAATCGGGTAAAATCACCGTCCGTGGCAGCAGCAGTGATTTGAGCAAATGCTCTCACCTGAGAGGTTAAGTTGGAAGCCATAGTATTGACATTGGAAGTAATTTCTTTCCAAAGACCATCCACATCGCTCACTTGAGCCTGAATACCCAATTTACCATTGATACCGACATCACGTGCAACCTTAGACACTTCAGAGGCGAAAAGCTGTAAAGAGTCCACCATCTTGTTGATGGTGTTTTTCAATTGCAATATCTCACCTTGAGCATGAACGTCAATCTTTTGTGATAAATCACCGTGTGCAACTGCAGTCGTGACCGTAGCAATAGATCTGACCTGGTTAGTCAAATTTGTAGCCATGAGATTGACATTTTCGGTGACGGCTTTCCAAGCACCCTCAACATCTCGCACATTGGCCTGGCCTCCCAATATACCATACGTTCCGACCTCTCTGGAGAGAGTGGTGACCTCCAAAGCGAAAGTCTGCAAACGATCCACCATTTGATTGATAGTTAGCTTCAAATCCAAGATCTCGCCTTTGCAATCTGCGGTAACCTTCTTGGACAAGTCACCTTGGGCAACGGCGGTAGTCACATTTGCGATATTTCTCACCTGGGTGGTCAAATTGAGGGCCATAGCGTTTACGTTGTCTGTCAACTCCTTCCAAATACCTTCCACATTTTCAATAAGCGCCTGGCCACCCAAAATACCCAAAACACCCACATCACGTGCCACCTTCGACACCTCGAAAGCGAACGTTCGAAGTTGATCCACCATAGTATTGATGGTCATCTGCAACTGCAAGATTTCACCTTGTGCATGCACGTTGATCTTCCGAGATAAATCACCCTGAGCCACGGCACGAGTGACGTCGGCGATTTCTCTGACCTGGTTTGTGAGATTCAAGGCCATGATATTGACGTTGTCGGTCAAGGAGCGCCAGATTCCAACAGAACCTTCGTTTTTGGCCTGGCCACCTAGCTCACCATTGGCAACTTCGGTGGCGACTTTGGTGACCTCGTTGGCAAACGTTTGAAGTTGGTCCATCATGGTGTTGATAGTGATCTTGACCTTCAAGATCTCAGGATCCAGCTCCACGGAGTGTATTTCCACCTTCTTGGAAAGATCTCCCATGGCCACAGATATCACCACGGTTCCGATTTCCGATAGGGCCAGCTTGAACGCCTTGTTGGCCTCAATCACAGCGTCTCGGGCGGTGCTCAGATCTTCCAACTCAGCCTGCTGAGACCTTATTAGCAGCGCCAAGTCCTTTCTTATTAGCAGGGATTTTTCGGCATACTCACTTGGATCATCAAGAATCGCTAACAAATTAGTTACTTCCATAATATCCAAGCGGGGTTTTTTGGACGCAAACAAGGTGGCAGATGACAAAACAACAGCTGACGGAAAACAGTGGGAAACGTGCGGTCAAGTGTGTACCGACAATCGTGAGTAGTTGGAAATCCCGTGTGGTCAAGTCAGAAAATCTTTTTGACTGGACAATAGGAGATGAGGGGGGTTGAAAAGGATAACACCTCAAGCGTGTTGAAAACAAAGCCTTCGCACCGCGGGAAAAAAAGCGTACATATGAAGGATGAAGCACTGATCAGGTTGAAGCAAGCCACGGGTGGCTCCTGTACTGTTGAGAGAAGCGAAGGCATTTCGGACTATGTGTGTCCTTTTTGGGGAAATTCCCGGCTTCCAGCCTAATTAGTAGCATGGTCTAAAAATAGTGTGTCATCCTGCGTCAACGTGGCTTTCATATGCCGGCAAAGCATTCATAAGCCTTGCTGGCTAGAACAATCCTATGTATTTACACTCCTTTCGTTTCGAAAGTTTCATGGTTTGTGCTTCCTTAGCTTCCGAGTTCAACAACTGTTCTCTCGTGGTGAGTCCGAAAGCCGCGGCCGGCAACGGCACAACGGTACGTAACGGCTGCGGTGCGTTTCTTTGCACGTGCAACTTTGAGTGGTGCGATGGTTACAGGTTTGAGGCTGCTGCAAAAGAAGAAGCTTTTCAAAGTTCAACATGTTCAGTTATGCTTTGCATAATGCGGAGGAAACACCAAGATGGAGATGCTATACAAATGACGTCATGCGGCTCAAACCCAAAACGCTCCTTTCGTAGGGGCCTTCTATTTATAGATGGTGTTCCAGAACAGTCTTTTGGAAACAACTTAGTACGGGATACGGCTGTTGGCAACAACGGCAATGGACGTCTCCCCATGTCTGAGCTCCCACCCCTGCAAGGTTTTCTGCAAAATAGCCGAAATCGTGGTCACGTGACGTCTTAACGCCGAGCTGTGGGACCACGCCTCACTTTCGGACGTTGGTCCTATTAGTCCCCAAGCACACCATGAACCTGCTACCCCAAGCTCTTTGGATACGAATAACTCCTCTATTACTTATTCCTAATATAATATCAAGCCAATGCCTCTAGTGGCTTAGCTCACGGCAATAATTGCACCCAAACCAACCGCCAAGAGCACCACACACTTTGGGATCGGAGCAGAATGCTCACCGGCAGACTTCTTGAGTCCCGACAGACTTAACTCTGTCAGCGACAGACCTTCTGCAGCGGTGGCAAGACTGGTGGAGGAGTAGTCTGCAGCCTTCACGGCCAGAGGCACGCTGCTGGACACCACCTCCACATCTTCCTTCGTAGTGTACTCTGCTTGCGCCAAAGAAATCTCATAGTCCTCTAAGTCGTAGACAATGTAAGCGTTTCTGATAAAGTTGTCCCCCAAAATGGCGTACGGGTACAGGGTGGAAGAGTCCGAGCTCTGCTCAAGAACACCCAAGTAACACTGGGAGCCAGTGGACAAAATCAAGTCGCTGAAAGGAACCTTGATCTGCACGCCCGAGAAATTGAAGACCACGTGAGCAGAGTCAGTATTGTAGCTGCAACTAACTTGGAAGTAGCCGGTGCTCGAGTAGGACGCATCCAACGAGTTCGCCAACGATCTCAAAATTGACGTTGGAAGGTACGTAAGCGTAGTTCCCGAGTCCAAAAGCGCAGCGATCCGTGAAGAAGTCACCGATACGTTCTGGGATCTGCTCAGCAACGAGATCGAGTCAAGCGCAATGTCCAAACGAATGGGGTTTTTGAAGTTTCTGGGGTAAATGTTCAAAACGGGGACCGTTTGCAATTGGCCCGAGTATTTGGCATGGTCAACGGCACCAAAAAGAATCGAGCCCTTGCTGGAATCAGCCTCGGCAAGATACAACGAATACAACACCTTTTTGATAGCACCCGAGGTCTTCAAGCGAACAGGAAAGTTCTCATAAGTGTAGCCTCTGCTGGCAGAATTTGTTGTTTCCAATCCCTCAAGGCCGATTCCCAACACACCAAAGTTGGAGTTGGTGTTGTTTACCACGGCCATGCTCACGTCGGTAACATTAAAGTCCTTGAAGTCAATGCTGTCCTGGCCCCACTGGCCCCTAGCGTAACTACCATCAGCGTAGGAGATGGCAAAACTGGGTGCAGAACTGTTGACCTTGAACAGGTCGGAACCAGCGGTGTTGAACGAGCCCAACGCTGTACACACACTTGCTGCTGCAGTGTATCCCAGGTCTTCGGTGGCAAAATTGCCCACATTGGTCTCGTATTCGGAAAAGCCGGCGAGAATCGACTCATATTCGGTTGGAATGGACCCGCCAGCGGTAAGCGTGATGGTTGACGCTCTCTTCTGGAGCGATTCGTCTTCAAAATCGTTCAATACCGGCAAATCGTCGGCCGACAATTGCCGGCGACGCGAGTCACGGTCCTTTCTTTTGGATAGGCTCTCCGCCGAACACTGGATATCGGAACCCATAACCCACAAGTCGGAAGAGCCCGTGTCAATCAATACCTTGCACTTGTCGCCTTTTGAGCCAACATTCAACTCCACTTGGTAGTAAGACTGCATGTTTGTGAGTTGCAAGGTCTCCAGGCCATCATTGCTTCTCTTGACGAGCTCTGCCTTTCTGTATTTGGCAGCATCACTGGTGGAGTCGCCTCTCAAGACGTTGAAGTCGATTTTCACTCCTTTGTTTTCTGGATGAGGGGTGACTGCTGCCGAGGCAAGCGCCAATGCCGAAGCTCCGAAAACGTAATTCTTCAACAACATGGAATTTGGTGAAGAAGGTCGGCACTATGTGGTGGAAAAAATGTCGCTTAAATGGCGCTCATGGGCTGTAGCAGCCAAATTTAAGTGACTGAAAAAAGATTTCTTTTTCTGCACTATTCTTGGCCTCCGCGCGTCACTGCCTCTCTAGTCACCAGTTTCGGCCGGAAACCTTGGAATATTTTGCATGTTTCGGATTTGATCGTGTCTGTTTCGTGTCTGTTCCGTCTGTTCCGTGTCTGTTTCGTGTCTGTTTCATGTCTGTTTCATGTCTGTTCCGTGTCTGTATGTCTCTAACTTCCCATAAGGCCCATGCTGGCTATCCGTTGCGGAGGGGCCGTCCTGCATGCTGTGGCGCCACCGGGAAACTGCAAACTGAGATGTTTCAGGATATTGAAAGGATTACGAACCTGCAGCTCCCTAACCGGGCTCCCTTTGCTTTCAGGGGTAGATTGTTTGATTTTCTAGTATCAAGCTTTTTCATGCGTTATAGTTGCTGGGTGGCGCTGCATTTGCAGTTTTTACGCGAGGGCGCATGCAAAATGCGGCACTCAATGACCACTCCAAAATTCGGGCAACTCCGTACCCCTTCTGCATACCCCGTACAAGACAGTACTACAATAGAGCTTTCTTGCATACACCGAGCCATAAGTTAGATGGTGCACGAATTCCCATTTCCTTCACCTACTCAACCTGCTGAATACGCACAACCATGCAGTCACCAATCACCCGATGTAACAAAAGAATATACCTCCAAAAGGCGCACGGCAGACCAAGGCAAGACCCATTCCTAGAAAACATATATGGATCCAGAATTCATCACAGCGCTGGGTAGCTAGCAGCCAACCTGCAGGCGCGGCGCGATCTTTCACCTGTCGCCTCACAGCTCACCCAGTACACCATGTCTCATTCCGGCGACCAGGAGAAAGTAGTCCTCCGAGTGTTGGCATGCAAGCCAAACCAATTCTACGAGATTCTCGAGGTGGACAAATCCTCTTCAGACTCGGTCATCAAGAAATCATACCGCAGACTAGCTATCAAGCTCCATCCAGACAAGAACTCCCATCCTCGCGCCAGCGAGGCGTTCAAGTACTTGAATAAGGCATGGGGCGTGCTCAGTGATCCAGCCAAGAAACGCATTTTTGACCAGACCGGATCGGACCCCGATTCCAGAGGTGCTGGTTATGCCAGTGCAGACCCAACAGCCGCGTTCAATGGCGCCAGGGGCTTCGACAGTGGATTCGAAAACGACATTTTCAACATGTTTTTCAATGGCGGCGCCCGCCCCGGAGCCACCTATTCGTTTGGTAATGGCAACGGCTTCACATTCCAAAGCTTTGGTAATCAGGGCTTTGATCCATTTGGTAATGTGTTTGCCCAACAGCAAAGACAACGTCAGAGAAGAGGCCAGAATACACAGCAACGACAGAGGGAGCCCGATGTCTGGGAAAGCATTCGCCAGATTGCTCCTATTCTCTTCATTCTCTTTGCCATGCTTCTCTCGTCGCTTTTCTCTGGCGAGACGTCTCCGGAGTACTCATTCACATCGACGTCGAAATTCAGCTTGCGCAGAGATACGCCCAACTACAAGATCCCCTTCTATGTGAAGCCAGACTTTGTCAAAGAAAAGAGCGCCCGGGCGCTTAAAAACTTCGATGCAAAGGTGGAGAACATATACGTCCACGATAAACGGAGCAGGTGCAGCAGAGAGCAGGTGCGAAGGAACGAGATGATGGAGGAAGCACAGGGGTGGTTTTACACCGACCAGGAGAAGTTGGAGGAAGCCATGCAGTATCCAATGCCCAACTGCATGGTATTGAGGGACTTGGGAATTCTCTAGTCATGAGACCTAGATAGCCGGCAAGCCCCGACACCGTGGTCAGGAGTCTGTGCCATGCTTTGGATGCGTCTCAGAATAAGTGGCCCACTTCATTCAAACAATCAGCTAATATAATAGGCTATGGGCATAAGCCCCAAAGCCGATACCAGGTACAAGCTAATTTCGCGTACACTCATTGTATGACTTCATCTGTGCGTCTTTTTTCAAATTCAAGCCTAACTGCTCGATTCAGGAGAGAACGGATGTGTTGGAGCGATTGACGGCTTTTTGTTTGCAAAGATTGGCAATTGCAGATGTCGGGTCGAGACTCCTACCTGGGGCCCCTCCATAGCCGAACAGCAGGCAGGCTTGGGCCGTTATAGGTCCCCAATCTGCTAAAGAATCACTGGAAAGTATGCAGGACCACCCAGTATACACAACATTTCTCAACGCTCATGAGGGTACGACAGCCTCGGTTGGACCCCGCATAGTAGTGCGCACCAGTACCAGATTCCACATGCAACCAAAGCGCTTAAAAGAGCATCAGAGTCCTTTTACTCTTCTTCAAACCACATTTCTGGCTCCCCTCCCGATCAGTCAATAAAAATAATATTCAAAACACAATGGCCACTTTAAGCAGATCTTACTTGGAGCAGAGCTCATGGAAACCAGGCATCTTTAAAGGAAAGGTAGTGTTTGTGACAGGCGGTGCAGGCACCATCTGCAGAGTTCAAACGGAGGCAATGGTGCTTCTTGGAGCCGATGCCGTGATTCTTGGCCGTAATGTCGAGAAAACTGAAAAGGTAGCTGGCGAAATCCAAGCCTTGAGAGATGGCGCCAAAGTCTTGGGACTTGGAAACGTGGACGTCAGAGACGTCCAGAGTATAGCCGGAGCTGTGGAAAAAACCGTCCAGGAATTGGGCCGGATTGACTTTGTCATTGCTGGCGCTGCAGGCAACTTCTTGTCAGACTTCAACCACTTATCGTCCAATGCTTTCAAGTCAGTCGTTTCCATTGACTTGTTGGGATCTTTCAATACGGTCAAGGCCACTTTCGAGGAATTGAAGAAGAGCAAGGGTGCCATTCTTTTTGTTTCTGCCACGTTGCATTATTATGGTGTTCCCTTCCAGCTGCACGTGGGTGCTGCAAAAGCCGGAGTGGATGCACTCTCCAATGCCTTGGCCGTCGAACTTGGTCCTTTGGGAATCAGAAGCAACTGTATTGCTCCCGGCGGTATCGAGGGTACCGAGGGAATGTCTCGCTTGATGAGCGACGACAGCGACGTTGGGAAAAAGGTGCCATTGGCCCGTTGGGGAACCACTGAGGACATTGCTGACTCCACGGTGTTCTTGTTTTCGCCTGCTGCCTCCTATGTGACTGGAACTGTGCAGGTTGTGGATGGAGGTTTCTGGCAATTGGGAAACCCCGTTGCCGCAGTGTATCCCGACATTGTGGTTGCCCAAAACACCACGCCAAACTCCAAATTATGATATATGATCCTTAATAGTCCATCTAAGTGAAGAAGCCAAATGTGTCAGTAGTCCTGGTCATTGCAGGTACTAGTGTTGGTAAAGTGTTCGTCATTGCAGCAACTGGCTCTTTTTATGGAGCATTATAGAGTCCAGTACTCGATGGCGTGAGTAGGAGTTGAGAAGGAGTAAGCATTTATTGAAGGAAGTCTGTTTCAGGACTGGCTGCAAGCGCGTGAGCGACCACGCAGCAAAACCTGACTACTCGTTTTCCCGAGGTGCACCTCATTCTGCGAGACTACTTCTCTTTTCACAACATGTTTCCAGGAAGCGGCGGACACACATATGGAGGCCAAGCGCCCGGCTACAACCAGGGCTACAACCAGGGATATCCAAATCAGGGATATCCGAATCAGGGATATCCGAATCAGGGATACCAAAATCAGGGGTATCCTGGTCAAGGGTACCCCCCAGGACCACCACCAGGACCACCACCAGGACCACCGCCAGGACCGCCTCCCGGAAACTACTACCAAGGCCCTCCTCCTCAGAAGTGGCAGCCACAGGGAGGTAGTTTGAACTCTCCTCAGTTTCAACAGGAGCAACTTCAGCACCAGAGGCGCCAGGATGCGGCCCAGCAGAACCACAAGCAGTATGGCCAGCAACAAGCGCCACCCAACTCGTCGTACGACTCGTCAGGTCACTACAACAACCGTCTGGGCTCAATTGCTCCGCCTCCCACGGCTCCGCAGAGTTTCGGGCAAAACTCTAACATGACCTTCCAGTATTCCAACTGTACAGGGCGCAAGAAGGCGTTGATGGTGGGAATCAATTACTACGGTACGAAGAACGAGTTGCGTGGGTGTGTTAACGATGTGAAGAACATGAGCAAGTTCTTGAACCAATACTATGGCTACTCGTACGATGACATGGTGATTTTAACCGACGACCAAAGGGAAAACGCTCGTCTTCCCACAAGAGACAACATCCTCCGCGCCATGCAGTGGCTTGTTAAAGACGCCCACCCCAACGACAGTTACTTTTTCCACATCTCGAGTCATGGAGGTTTGGTTCCCGACCAGGATGGTGACGAGGAGGAGGGCTTTGACTCATGCGTGTACCCCTTGGATTTCGAGACTGCAGGCCCCATCATTGATGACGTCATGCACGATATTATGGTCAAGAGCTTGCCACCTGGATGCAAGTTGACTGCCTTGTATGACTGTTGTCACTCGGGTACGGCGCTAGACTTGCCTTTCGTCTACTCCACCAAGGGAGTGGTCAAGGAGCCGAATTTATGGAAGGATGCCGGTACTGGCGCCTTGCAGGCCTTGCTTAATTACGAAAGCGGTAACATCTCCGGCGCAATGAGTGCAGTGAGCGGTATCTTCAAGAAAGTGAGCAACCACAACGGAGGCAACCGCCAGCAGATCATTCAGCTGAAGATGTCCGCGGCCGATGTGATCTCAATGTCTGGGTGCAAGGACGATCAGACGTCGGCCGACGCCACCGAGGCGGGCAAGAGCACCGGTGCCATGAGCTGGGCCTTCATTTCTGTGTTGACGCAAAACAAAAACCAGTCTTACTTGTCACTCTTGAACAATATGAGAAACTTGCTCTCGTCGAAGTACTCGCAGAAGCCGCAGTTGAGTGCTTCGCACCCCCAGGACATGAACTTGGCCTTCATGATTTAGCTGAAACAATCGCGACCAGCCCGGTAAGGCATCCGTAGCAGGGACCAATTAACTAACGATTGTTTATGTTTGAAAATTTTATGTTTTACAACTCATCCACTCTGTGAGGCACTGCTCAATCTATTTACACTTTAGCAACAGGTGCTGCTCTATATAACGAGCAGAACAAACGACCTGCATGCTTGGGACCCACCCACCAGTCGCACGTTTCACACTCGCGCGTAGTAGGCGAAGCGCGACACAGCCGACCCAGTCCCTAATACTCTTTTCTCCAATGGCAGACCAATTTGCCAGACAAAAGTCCACACGTTGGGCAAAAGCAGATGTGCCTTCATATGGTGGTTGGGGTGATGAATCCGACGACTATGACGACTACAACGATAACAGCGACGTCCACAGTAACGTGGATGACGTCTCACATAGCCGCCGCTTCCTGGCCGAAGGGCCAGTCAACCCGGAACAGCATCCACTGGCTCCCAGTGCTCTGACATTGGTGCTATCGATCGATAAGCTCAAAGCTGGAAATGACGACGATGAACTGGACTCATCATTTGATGCGGGGGAAGCATACCAACACACACAAGAGCCAGAGGGGCAGGGTCTGTCTCACGACGATTTGCCTCGCATGGTTTCCTCTTCCACCTCCTCTGCTTCTGCCTGCAATCCGGATGCAGGAGCTGCTAGCTCGGGCTCCCAAACGGGGAGTCTCGTGGACTCGTCCTCAAATGGCGCAACTATGGTAACAAAGGACACGAAACCCCAAGCGCCTAAACACCCGCCTACTCCGTTGAAACCCCCATATAACTCGCTGAGCGCCGATTTATTGCCGCCCACTCCGACATATCAATCCGAGCACAAGCTCCCAATTTCGCCCAGCCAGGACCATTCAGACCGCAGCTACCTATCGGATGCGGATTCAATCCAGAGAGAGCCGGAAAATTTGAACTTGCGCCCATTCAAGGATGAAACAACCGACTCATTGGAGCCGCTTCACACAAAATCATCTGCAGAGACTACTAAGGCTGCGGAAGCAAAGACAGAGGTGGCTGCCCCCGAGCCATTGGTATTATCAATCGACAAATTAAGCACAAGCAACCACGACTACAGCCTGGATGAAGAGCTTCTTGGTCATGAGCAGCATGATACACGCGAGCCTGAGCAAGATTCACAGCAATCCGATGATGATCGGGGTCACAACAGCGGGCACAGCAGCAATATCGACATCGAAGATCCCGAGGAAACTGCAATAAAGAAGGAAGGTGATATCCAGAAAGGGAACGTTCCACACTCCAAACATAAAGTGGATACTGAAGCATTGGACTCCTTGATCAACAGCTTGCTGCAGATGGAGAGTCTGCTGACTTATGCCAATGATGCTGATGACCTGTTTGGTGGCGAAGACGCGCTTCGGTACGAATCCTACTCCAGAAACCAACTACCAAATCTTGACTCCATCCACGACTTTTCGTTGCCAGACTTTAATCACCAATCCCTGTCTGATGAAGAACCGGAACCCTTGCCCATCAAAACAATTTCTGAGGATGGGCTCAAGTCAGGGCATGAAACATTTATGTCAAACGTGCGCCAGCCATCCATAAAGAAGGCCCCACCAGCGCCTACCAAAGACGAAGTTCACGGCAACGTTGTAAGCAATGCATCGGAATACCCTAAAGATAGTGGCGTTTCAGCAGAATCGGGGAGTGAAAGCAAGATGGTTGAAGAGGAGAAGCCCGGGGAAAGTGAAGAGGCCCAGGAGGGGCATGTGCCAGAAGCGAAGCCCGAAGCTCCAGAGGAAAGCGATGAGATAGCAGACCTCAACTTCACACAGCCGCTCAAGTCGAATCGAGACGCTGATTTGTCTCGTCGCTCCTCTACAATCTCGAATGCCACTTTTAATATGGGCGCCTGGAATCCAAACACAAACAAGTTCAGAGACCAGTTCGTCAACGACAACGATAACGAGTCCCAGCTCAACATGGTTCTAGACGGCAACACTGATGCCGCTTACAAAAAATTCACAGGACTGGGGAGAGAGTCAAAGTATGCGGAATCTGTGACTGATGCCAGCTTCATATCTGTTCCAGAAACCATCGACACCAACTTGCACCAAATCAACGAGGACCAGAGTGAGGAGGACGAGCAACCTGATTGTGTGTCACACTTTAGTACTGCAAAAACTCTTCCCTCACTTTCCCTTTCTGGGAATGCATCTGTGCCGTCTGTGCTCCGGGAACACCAATACGAGAGGGGTACATTTCAAGAGCAATCCCCACATTCGTCTCTGGATAGGGAAGCGAAAGTCGAGGATGAAGACGAATCCAAATCCACTCTTGCCGAGAAGGAGTCTTCTCGTTCGGCAAGTTATTCTGCCACCAAGGCCGGGCTCAAAAAGTACCCTGTCTCCAACTGGAAGACCATCATGAGTGCTTCCCAATCTGTTGACAGAATCAAAATGTTGAAGAAAGCCAGGCAGGACGAGGAAATGTACGACACTGGTTTAACCGCATGGCTTCATGCCGTGTTGAAGTCTACAGAGAGCTCCTCTCATATGCAAATTGGAAAGTTGGCCACTCACGCCTACCAAAATGCCCAACACAGCGACATCAGAAGACACACTTCTATACGGAGCAAAGTCAACCAGGTGAGGGACAAGTTGGACTCGGGTAATTTTGAGAAGGCCTCGAGTCTCGGTAAAAAGTTCTTTAGCCGCGGGAAAAAGCTCATGAAGCAAAATGCAGAGTAATGATACGTCATGTACACGATATACGTAGACAATCTGGTTATGTTTGGGAGAAAGATTTCTGAGAAGGCCTGCCCGTTGAGAAGAAAAAAAGCTCCGCGACGGGGAATTGAACCCCGGTCTACCACGCGACAAGCGGTAATTCTAGCCACTAAACTATCACGGATTTTATATTTTATTGGGAAACGTACCTAATTGTATTCTCAAGCCAAAATCCCAAAAAAGCTTTACAAATACACTACGCGGAGGTGCCGTGACTTACAGGCCACCTACCCCGATTAGAATATAATAGTGCACACAATCTGAATCATACTCCGTATTTGAACATATTTTGTAATGAAGCGAAGTATTATTCAACTTGTGTAAGCTTCTATCCAGCTAATCGGGACACTCCAAGCTGGCCTTTAAGATTGGGGAAGTTTCATATCATCAAGTATTTATCTTGTCAGTTGCGTGTGATGGAAAAACGATGCAAGCTAAAATTACCAGCCTCAGGGCCTTACGGTAACATTTGCATTACGGTTATTTATTCCTTCGAATCAGTAGATTCAGATCTATGAACGTAAACCAACTCATCGACCCTTTGGCAGAGAGAAGGCTTTTCACAAGTAACCTTTCGACCAAAGATCAAAGATCAAGCTATTGAAGCACAAGTTCAATTTGCGCCAACAATTAGCAAAGCTGTATACAGGAATGGAGGTTTAGATCTCTCTTTCAGTCTCCCGATGAACTTCTTTTTTTCGTAAGCTTCCATTGGAGGAAGTGTCATCGATGGCAACTTCTTTCACTTCGCCGTTCTCTTCGTCCCAGCGTGCAACATCTTCAACCGGAACCTTGATGACAGTGTGTCCCCTTTCGCCGGTTGAAAGCTCAAACGTCTCAATCCTATGTCTGTAGCCACCAACTTTGGGAAGAACAAAGGCCCAGACCAAGTAGTAGAGGAAACAAATAGCAACAAGACCAATCGTTGTGAGCGGATAGGCTGCGTAAAAGAAGGAAACGTCAGAACCAATGAGTGTTCCTTTTGGAGGCACGAAAGCCATAACCAACACGAAACACATCCACAAAATAGCCACAATAAGAATCGGGGTCCACACGTGAAACTCCTTATAGCCCAAGCCCCGTCTCTTGCGGAACTTCCTAAGTCTGAGCAAGCCGACAAACAAAAGCAAGTTGAAAATATAGGACTGATAAGAGCCCAAGTCAACCACAAAGTTGTATGCATCTCCAGGGGGAGGAGCAAGCAAAATGACGATATTCACCAATAAAGTGATAAACACGGCAAAGACCGGAGTTCCCCATGGCTTAACACTAGTCCAGAGGCGTGGGTATGGTAAAATTCCCTGTCTCCCACACTCTCTTAAGGATCTCGAGTGAGCAATGAAGACTCCAAGCAAGTGGCCAAAAGCGGAAATGGCCACAAACACACTGCACGCAATCAGGCCACTCTCGCCAAACACATTTTGAAAGTAGATGGCCGAGACCAAGTTGCCGGCGGCCTTGATGTCGGCCACACTGCCGATACCTGCATACAACGAGGTGATCACCAAGATGTACATGATGAAGATGACGAACATTGTCAAGGGAACATAGGTCTTGTAGGCAGAGATGGTACGGTGGGGAGCCGTTTCGGCCACAACTCCGAAAGCATAGCCCGAACCACCAAAGGAAAACACCACTTTGAGAATGGCATTGGAAATGGCGTTTCCATCGGAGGTGGTTCCCTCCCACGCATTATTGAAAACAGCGTTGTTGTTGCCAGCTTTGGTGTGACCGCCAAAAACCGCAAAGCCGGAGAAAATCATGAAGATGATGAAGACAACCTTGACAAAACCCAAGAAGTTGCTGAGCCTCAAGGCAAACTTGGTGTTGATGGAAACAATGAAGAAGCAGAGGAACAAAGGCAAGAGTGCCAAGCCTCTTTGCTCCCAAGCAGTAGGAGTGTATCTGGCAGCGTGATAGATGTTAGTTGCAAAAGCAGATGCGGAAGATGTGGAAAACGACAAGATCACCGTCACAGCCGCATACACAACAGGCACCATTAGTTTGGGTCTGGGATAGGACTGCTCTAAGTACACCACCTCGGCACCAGAACGCCGGGTGAAATAGGTCATGAACTCAATGTAGGCGCTGATCTGGAACATGGTGATGATGAATCCCACAACCCAGAAAACGTACGTGGCACCAATGGAACCCAACGACGTCAAAACAGATGCCGGAGTGACAAAGATACCGGTTCCAATGACTCCCTGAATGATCAAGTAAACCACAGTTAGCGTGCTTGCTTGGTAGCCCAAAGGCGATGTCCTTTCCACGGGAGCACCAGTAGAGTCTTGCTCGAAGGAGGAAGAGTCAGAATTCACCTCCACCTCTCTGGACGCCGGACTGATACCGAAGACAATGTTGCCAGCAACATCTTTGAATTTCTGAAAGCCCAGCATTTTCGTGACACTGGAAGAAGTTGGGCCCGACACCAAGAAATGGCATCTATTTAAGTGAAGCGGCCGGCTCTGTTTTCGCCGACCACAATCACGAACTCAGTCGGTTGTGTGCAACTGTGGAGGTGTGGATGACGACAAAAAACATGAAGTATGCCGTGAAACTGGATTGGCGAATCACATGCTGTGTATGACAAACAAGCGCTTACGCACGAGAGTGGAAAGTGGTCGGCGGATTTTGCAATCGCCTTCGCGGCCTGCACTGAGAATGTGGGATGTACGGGCTTCACTTAGGGATGTACGGGCTTTTTTTTTTTT